>JAPMOR010085035.1:313123-430104 GCA_026543865.1 Argiope aurantia
GCGTCTGTTCCGAGGTGCCATTGGATCAGACTTCGTTTTTATGGATGGCAATGCAAGGCTACACAGAACTCATGCTGTTGAGGAGCTCTTGGAAAGTGAAGATATCACTCGAATGGATTGGCCGGCGTGCTCCCCTGATTTAAATCCGATAGAACATGTGTGGAATGCTTCGGGGAGACGCCTTGCGGCACGATTACATCCTCCTGGGAACACCCGACAACTTAAACAGATGCTGATTGAGGAATGGGCACTCTTACCTCAAGAACTGTTGGACAATCTGGTGCTGAGTGTGGGGAGACGGTGCGAAACAACCATTGCAGTAAGGGGAGGGCATATCCCATACTAAGGAACATCTGCTTGCTGTTCTTCCTCTTGGACAGACAATCATGTGTAACGATACTATGAGTTCGATAAAGCCTTTTTTTGTTTGATTCCATACTGTATGCATTGTATTCATTTCTGCGCAACTATGCTTTCGTCATTCTTTCAGAACAAAATGCTGTATCTCATTTCTGAATTTCATGTCTCTCAGATGATTTCTCGTGAAGTTATGGCAAAAAACATACCTGTTGCTTAAGTTTTGCACACCAGTGTATATATAATTTAATTTATTTAAAATTACTTTTAAAAAATCGTCTATTTCGTTATTGTTCATTGTAACTAAAATGAGTTGATATTTAAATCAAGTATTTAATGTGTTATTGCGTTCTTAATTAATTTTTTTTTAAATTTCTGTAAAATTAAGAAGTTCTATATGTTTCTCTCTCCTTTTATCTTACCTTATACTTTTCTGTTTCTTTATAACATTAGCATATCATATAAATATAGTTGTTTTGTATGAATACAATTAATTGAAAAATAAATATCCATTCTGGATACTTACCTTTAGAATTAGAAGCCATCACTAATCAATTCGCACTTAAACTCCTGTACAAATTTTTTTAACGAAAATTTTACTCCTGAAGAAAAATAATTATTTTAAACCTTCAGGAAGAAAATTTTATCATTTCCAAATGTTATTTTTGAATAGATGCAATACTAAATCTGAATAAGGAAGTGGTATTTAAACAAAATTTCGAATATGGCAATGCTAATTTGTCTGAGCTCTTTTATCAAACAAATAAAATATCTTGAAGGTTACTTAAAATTGCGTTGTTTCTAGATGTCAAAAGGAATTGTTATCCTCGTTTTTAGAAGATCCATTTCCACTTGGGGTTTTTTTTCTCCCAAAAATTATTATATCTAATGTTATTATTGCTGTCATACTTTTTTAAAAAATTGGTATGTTTCATGAAAACAAACGTCTAATGTTGAGGGATAGAAAAAACAAGTTTAAATTAATGGCAAAAGAATAAATTCTTCTTTACCTGAGTAGTTAAATTTTGATAGAATATTGGGAAAGAAAGGAATTTCATTGCAACAATAAAAAATTATTGTAGAAATACATTGTAAAATAATTTTTTTAATTTATTTATATTAAAAAGACAATTGTACGATAATGAAACTGATATCAATAAAAAAAATTTTGTTTTTAAGTTTGGAAAATGATGTTAGTATCATTTTTGTACTGTAATATATTTTAGAAATTATAAGAAGGAAACATCAACATTTTGTTTGGATAAATTTTGATACATTGCCTCAAAACATTCGCTTTCAGCCTTTAAAGCATGTTTGCTAAATTTTCAAATATATAACTCGAGCTAAAATATGGATAAATGCAGTAACAACTACATAATTCTTCAGTAAGATAGAAATTTCGAACGCATATCAGTATGTTAATCTAATGTTATTCTTTTGATTTGATATCGATTACAAAAGATAAAAAATAGAGCTGTCTGGAATAGAGAATCTTGCTAAATTTTTTGTTCATATAAGATTCCATTTAAAAACATTATTTTGATATTTTTCCCTTTCTTGTTTAGCAGTTTAATCGTTAAAAAATCGTTTAAATGTAGCTTCTCAAATAAAGCTAATTTTATTTGCGGAGTAGTATTTCTCAGACAGCGCAGTAACAGATGCGTTTGTGAGCATCAAGAAAGAAAAATAGACACCTGCGACAGTTCAATAATTCATTCCTGTACTTACCAATCCCTGCTGCTTTTGAAAAGCTACTTTAATTTGACAATGGCACAAAACCAATGGGTGCTCGTATGGCCAATGCATTCTTAACTAGTATCATATGCACTGAGGTTGTAGGATTGATGGAATTTAATATCTTTTTCAGGAAAACTTGGTGAACATTTAGAAATTCTGTAGGGAGTGCATATTTCTCAATCTTATGAATGAGTGATAGACAATGACTCTTTTTTATGGGATAATCGGCATTTTTCTCATGCAAAACTTGATCATTTCGTTTTTACTCTTGACTGGAAAAGGGAAATTTCAGTGAACTCATGGTATCATTTACTTTCTCACTAGTATATAATTTATATAAAAGCAAATAAAAAAATTTATAGAACTTTTTTAAGAAATGACAAACTAAGAAATTACACTACTAATAGTTATAGTTATCACTACACAAATAATATAACAATGTTTTGACATTCTCATTGGTCTGTGAACATCTATTTTAAATAGACGTTTTTAAAGGATGTAAAAGTGATTAAATTGGATCTATTTTCCCCTTATAACGTATAAATATTATAAAAGCTTGATAAAGAATATTGGAATTATGATAATCATGATGAAGCGATTTAACTTTTTTTTCCGTGTATATGAATTATACATTTTTGAATCAGTTACACTATACGGAAATTTCAGGTTTTCATTTCGAGAGAATATTTCAATAATTTATTTCTTTTTAACACTTTGCTATCGATATATTTTAGTCAGTTTTTGTGTTTGCTGGAAAATTTTAATATAGTCAATGTGTTGATAACAAAAATGGAACCAGTTCCTTTTATACAGTTATATCAAACGAGTTTTATTTCAACAAATAGAACCGATAATATATTTAAATTTTTTGCCAGTGGATTCTAAAACCCTCCTCGCTCTTGCGCATGCGTTAGGATGGGTTCAATTCTACAAAATAGGAGTGAGAGGTAAGATGAAAGGAGGAGATGTTTTAATAATAAATTGAATTCCGGAAATGCGCACATCTTTCAGCGTCTCATACTTTAATGAGATAGAATCGTCGAAAAGTGGTCGTCTAAGGATACTGAAATGAACAGTATATATAGAGAGAGAGCGGGGGGGGGGAGAGATTAATTAAAATTATAGTTGGAAATTTTGATATATTGCCTAAAAGTACACATTTTAAACTTCAAATCACAAATTTTCAGAAAAATTTGAAATACCAACTAATTAGAATTAAAGATATTCTTATTAGCCAAGTTACACTGTAACGATAATGATGTGAAGCACCTTTTCTAAAGAAAGTATATTTAGACATCTTTATATGTGTGTGTGTCGCAAAAATTATTTTTCAGCTTCTACTTGCGTTCTGTAAAGTGGGAAGTCCTTTTTTTATTCCAGTCCGATTATTTAACCATGGTAACAAATCGAAATATTCTCTCAATAAGAATTTAGGGTAAGGATTTCAATTTCCATCCCGGCCATAAATATATGAGGGTGTGCAATGTGCATACTTCGAAACTCTTTTTCACAAGTTTTCACCGCAAAACAATTGGAGTCCAGTTACAAATAAGATAGTACGGACCTCCCAAGATGTGTATGTGAGAGAAAGAGAACTTGCTTTAGTGAAGAATTATTAAGCCCCGTTCCAATGATCTGTGCCACGACCCCCGATAGACAAGGCCTCTGCGGCTTTCCGTGACGTCACAACGAGACGGTACACTTCATTCCCTTAACCTGAAGTCTCCGCGCGCTAGTGAGTGAAGAGAAATTACTTTTCCCTTGTTAATATCATTTCATATACTTCCGTATCATGCAATTCAACACACATATATTGTAGAATTCATTAATAATTAAAGTGCAGCCGCTTTCCACATCACCCTGGAGGTACGGTGCTTGGTATGCATTACCTTTTTTGCATTATGTGCAGGGCAGGTTTCCCAGTAGGTGTATCTCCCCTAGATTTAATACTATTATCTTCATTCACTACATCATTAAAAATGCCTTTGCCATAATCATGTACTTGTTCTTCATTCACTACATCATTAAAAATGCCTTTGCTAAAATCATTTACTTGTTCTTCATTCACTACATCATTAAAAATTATATCTGTTACGAAATATTTTTGATTAGAAAATTTCAAAATTTCTTCTTTATATATAGTACATAAATTTTTAAATTATAATATAAAAAATACACTTGCAATGCTTTTGTTAATTAAATTCAAAACAATTCCATACAATAATGGTTTTATGAACATTTGCCGTGGCGTCAACTCCAAGAAAGAAATAAAAACAATATTTCACGAAACAGTATTCTATTCAAAAAATATCCAATAAATCTTTGAAACATTAGAAGAGCTTTCTTATTTAACTATATATTTTATCATTACTTTGTTAGAAATATCTTTACTAAATTTATCAAATTTTATTTCCTTTCCGGTTTCAGAAGAGCTTTTCAAACTATTATGTAATTATTCAATAATGCATTGACTGCAGACCAGATTACCAATCTATAAACATTTTCCGCTTTATGTCCTGAAATGCCTTTGCCATAATCATGTACTTGTTCTTCATTCACTACATCATTAAAAATTATATCTGTTGCGAAATATTTTTGATTAGAAAACTTCAAAATTACATCTAAAAACTTGAATCTTTTGTCGGTTTCAGATGATGTCAGTGGTTTTTTATATACATTATTTTCACGGATTCCTGTGAACGGAGTTCTTACATTAACAATATCCCACCACCTATTTATTATTCTTATATATTCTGCTGTTTCTTTGTAGTGGGGAAACTCATACTTCTCTCCCAAATTCATTAGACTTTCAGGTATAAATGTATTGAAAATTTTAAGTACTAATTTGACATTTTGTTTTTCTAAATTATTGGGCTCCAATGCTTTTAAGGATAAACTGTATGCATATTTAACGATGTTCTTCTTTTCAGTTTCATACAATAATTTTAATGTTTTGAAGGATGCTGTATTAAAATCTACTTTATTGTCAGATTTACTACAAGAACCCTGAATTATTTCATCATTAGAGTGAATAACATTATATTTGACATTTTGTTTTATAAAATTTTCCTTTAATAATTGCTATAACATTATTTCATCATTAGAGTGAATAACATTATCATTACTTTCCAGAGAATTTTTAATACAATCTTGTGAATTTTTTTCTGAGGTGGTTTCTTTAAAATTAGGGTAAAACATACACTTATTAACATTCTTTTGATTGATCCAGTTATTGCGAATGTTCTTAAATAAATGGACAGTATCGATCATGAAAAAAAGAGGTCGTTCGTTATCTACCGGATGAGGATAAAGAATTGAATATGAACGTGAAGGAGAAGCGAACTGAGACATTGCTTTTTGATTGACTGAAGTGTTGTCTGTTACTACACATATCACTTTAAAACCAATGTTTTCTAATCCAATAATAATTTTTTTAATGAATGCATGTGAAACGTCTGCTGCTATTTTATTTATAGGAAGAATGTGAACAACATCTTTATATGACGATGAAATACTATTTATCATGAAAGTCACAACACTTGTGGCGGCATTTTCTGAATTGTAACTGAAACCTGATATATTTCTCAAAGTAGGGTTTGATGTGCATCTCATCTATTTGAAGAATCACATTTTTATCTGCAGATACTATGAATTGTAATTTCTGCTTAATGTATCTTAAGAAATGCAATTCGTTCTGCTCTGACTGAGGGCAAGTGTTGATAGGAATGCATATATTTCTCAAAGTTACAGGATGAGGTAACAAAATATAGCCAGACTCTCTGACAAATTTATATGCATGCGGAGCCATTGAATAAAATAATGAGCAGAATATCATCATTTCAGTGGAGTACCTTTTACTGTGCTCATTTTGAATAATCAAGGCAGATTGCTCTTTAATAAATGCTATAACATTCGTTAAATTTTCTTGGGTTATATTTAAATTATCCATGAAATTATGAATCTGGAAAACAATATCAGAATTCAGCAATGAATTATTTGTCTTCATTTCTGGCAGATGCTCTAATATTTCATTTAAAGTGTTGATGTTATTGATTTTTATAGTTAAAAAAGAAATGTTTGGAATATTTGACAAGCTTGTTTTTCCAACAAAAGCTGACACCTCTAATAAATCATTTATTACAACAGACAATGCAATTTCAGGACCAGAAATTAATTCAATATTCACGAATAAAATTTTGTTTTCTTTATGAATGATATGCTAGAAATTTTTCAAATTTACTAAAGAAATGCGCTGCTTTAGTTCTTCCAAATTTTTAAATTCTCTTGTCTCATCGTATTTCTTTTTTTCTTTTATGCTTTCCTGGAGAGCTTTCTCTATATATTGTTGCTCCAATTTCATCTTTTTTATTTCTGGATTTTCCCTATGAAATGTTGAAGATGACATGTATGTAAGAGGCACAATTTGGCATCTGAGGTGGAATTGCTCCAATCACTAGTCTCAGATATTTAAGAGGGGCACTTAATAATTTTCCTGACTTCGAATAAAATAGAATAGTTTGTCTTTCAATATCATTTTTTTTAAATGTAATTCACAGACCTACAGTAAAGGAAATTATTCGTAAATATTGACTTCCTTTAATGTTTAATTTAAATACAGTAACAAATATACAACATAAAACAATATATAATTATTATTGTTTACTCTCATGCTTTTATCGTTATGTTATATAATAAAATTTAACTATATAAACGTAATTATAGATATAATAGTAAACAAAGCATGTAAACATAATTACGGCAAATATTATAATTATTATTGACAATAATACAGCCTACATTACAGAATTTTATGAAATAATTCTTTTCATAATGCACTTGATTAAAATCACGAATAATGGATATTACTGAGCTGTTAAATTTCTAATGTGAGAATAAATTATTTTTCATTTAGAAACATTAAGCATTAGTTTAAAATAATTAAATAAACTTACCCTACTATGCTGCGTCGGATAAAATCCTTCACGATGTATGGCACTTAACCATTTCTTTTCAAGCTCTTCATTTTTAGGAAAGGCAAAAACACTTACTCTTGGGCCATTCCTGTAATCTCCATTACAGTTTGGAACACAACAGATCAAAGGCATTTCTATTCCTTATTTTTAGTAATCCAAATGACTTTTCTTGCAAATAAGAAATGGCGCTTCCTATCTACTCAAACACAGGAGGGCCACTGGCTAAAACATGGCGTGGGAGGAAAAGAGTTCGTTTCTTATCAGTAAACTTGAAGAGGGTGAAATTCCTCCCTCGGTCCCCCCAATTCGCACCCACTCGTGTAACCTCTCGGGACGACGTCATTACTTTCTATGACGTAAGTATTCAGGCCTTGTCTATCGGGGGTCGTGTCTGTGCGCGTCTGGGGATAGGCAACTTTCCCTTCTCTTGTGGTTTTCCGGGGTTCTTTGATGTCTGATCAGTTTACCGACAATTTGTGGGAAGCTCCGGATCGCGTCCACAGGCGGGGTTGGTCCAACAATAGGTCAGTTGGCAGATTTATGACCATATTTGCCACAAGCCGTCGGAACGCGCCTTTAGTACTTCTCGTGCCTGTTTTTTTTTGTTTTGTTTTGTTTTTCTTTCTTCTTTTTTTTCTTTTTTCTCCACTAAATAGACAAAGTAGTTATAAATTTTATGTTACAGATATACAATACCTTCCATAAAAAGAGTACTAAGATTCTTTTATGGTCCATGGCAAGGCAGAAGAAAAATTAGCCCTGTATGCAGGAAATATGAAAGAGACTTTATGAGTGGGGTCCTATTGGAAAGGACTAAAGACCGGCCTTGCTTAATTATCAGTCTTATACTCATGTTTGATATTGTCGATATTAAACACCATTTTTATTTACTTTATATTATTCTTTTCTCTTAATTGTAACAACAATAAAGATAGATAATATGAAACCTTCTGGTGGAATGTAGAACATTATGATCCATGCAGTGGAAGCAAGAGGACCTGCGTTTTCAGGAACATTTCTTTAATGATAACATTTCACACAAAACACGAAGACAAGACATTAACACGCGCATATCTAAACAGAACAAAATCATCTTCTTATCATTACAATCGCAATGCACTATGGGAAACGTACCTAATCAGGCATCACTATCTATTATCCAAAAGAGAATATAGAGTAATTCAATCGCTACAACCTAAAATATTATTATACTACGATATTTCGAATTAAAGGTTAAAATCCCCTTAGTATTTATTTATTTTGTATAATTTCTGGGATAAATTGAAAAGAAAATATAAGTAGTGTATAGAAAATATAAGGATCTCTTTGATCTGCCATCAAATACATTTTTTTCCTCATCTGTTTTGTCCTAGCAAATAACAAGTGGTCAAGATCAATTATATAGTGTCATTGATACCAGAAAAGATTAATGGATTTACCACTGGAAGGCATAATAGGATTTGATTAAACAAAACTAAAACACAATGCCTCAAAATTCGCAATTGTAGCGTGTCTCTTTTCCGAAAACAAAAGAAACTACTCCACTCCGGGCTCCTCTGTGATTTTTTCCTGTTATTTTTCCTGATAGGTTTTCCTATATCCTTCTAATGACGGCTCTTTAAACGGTCATAACAATAGTTTTTAATGCTAATTGAACTGAATATTTTTATTTCTTAAGATCAGAAGTCAAAATGGAAGAATTTATCCGTTTTTGATAAACTCATCTGTCATAAATCCCATTATGGATTTGAAGGGATATATACTTCCAGCTTATTTTCATGAAATTTCTAAAAGCAAGTTCATTAGATTTTCAGAAAACAAATGTAAATTATTCAAAGCTCAGTAGTTGATTAGAACAGATATGTAGAAATTTATAGAACAATTAATAATCCATGCTACACATTCCATAGCAATTTAATAATATAGGCCCATTCCCGGCAGCTGAACATTAATACTAAATAGATAATCAATCAATAATTATTAATTTTGGATTTTAAATGTAATTGGAGCATAACTAAGCAGGTACTAAATGTATGTCATGGCTAGAGCCCAAGAAAGAACTTGAGCTCTAATGTAAGCTAAAGCTATTTAATATATTAATACCGTGTTCCCACTAATATGCACTATTTTGTTTCACATTGAAAATACATTTATTTACATTTCAAGGATGATTATCATTAGACTTACACGATGAAACCGAAATCGAAATAATTAGGGATGTACTAGCCGCTTTCGGCGATTAGCTGGTCTGTCCCTAAATGTATTCATTTAGTATGACATTAATTATGTCAATTGATTTAATTTTATAATTGTCAATAAAGTCAATAAATTTAATTTTTGTGAAGTTATTGCATAAATTACAACAAAAGAACAAGAAATAAATTAGAAAATGCAAAAGAAAATATTGCACAGGAAATGCATGAATACACTACTAAATTTTTTGTGTATTTATATGAATATTTTACATCTAATGGAGTTAAAAAATCTTTTTGTTCGATTATTTAAAAGGTTTTAAACGAAAAATTGATTCCCTAAAATACATAAGATTCTATGGAAGTTTTTTATATATTTTTTTGATCTTACGTATTTGTAAATTATTATAAGAACCACTGTTTTTTTTAACTTTTTATGAATTTTAGCTTTTTTATGTTTAAGCAAAATATAATACACTAGCTGACCCGACAAACGTTGCTCTGCCTTATAAATTATTTCTATTGAATATTTTGGTTGTTAACGAATGCATTGTAAGTGTGTGGGGATGGGATATATGACAGAAAGAGGAATGGAGCGCTGTAAACGATGATCGCCGATAAAAACAAAAACAAAAAACACCAACCATTCATTTTCTCAATACAATGTGTTTCATTAACATAACGAACATATACATTATTTGATCTCTTAAAAGTCAACCATCTAACTCTCCTACCCGCCTCGAAGGCACACGGATTTAAACCAAAAACTGAATGACCGGACCGCCGCAACATCAATTGGCGGGAACTGTGGTTGAGTCCTAAGGGCCGTCACTGGCCACGGTACAACCCTTCCCGAAGGAAGTACGTCCCGTCATCGATGGGAGGAGTCAGATCCCCCACCTATTAGTATACCCTCCAGGATGGCGAGATCCAACCACCATACCGGAAGCATCTCATTCTCATTTCGAGGTGCCCCCCGGGGGGAATTTGATCTCTTAAAAGTTAAACGTAAACTGAAAAAAGTAATATATTTTTTTTGTCCTAAAGTATAAAAATGAAATAAAGAAAATCAATATTCATTTCGAAGTGCAATTGAGTGTACGATATTTTTTCTCAGTCCGTCTTTAGCCAACATAAATAAGCTCGATAGTTTGCCCACGCGATAACTTGCCAAGTGTGAAAAAAAATGGCGTGCCAGAATCTTAGCCGCAAATAGACATCGTTTGGCCTTGCGACTTATTGATTGTCACTGCGAATGCGAATCTAACAGGAAATTGAACGCGTTTGAATTCGATTGGCACGTCTGTGAAAATCATTGGAATTCGTGGCAGCAAAACAATTTCTGCTCGGAATTTACCATTCAAATTGGTGGTTTCGATAACGTTTTTCATCAATTTTTTAATGACCAATCGCGTGTCATTGCACGGCCATGGTGGGTTCAAATGCCGAAGTAAAATAACCGGAGATCCAACTTTCAGTCGTAGAAGGTGTGGTGACATGCCTGGCAAATCCAGAGAGTTCAAAAACTCTATTGGATAATTTACAGCTTCGTTATAACATCGCAAACTGTATCGATCAATTTGTATGATACCACGTCGCCTGGCAACGACTGCTGTATCTTGAAGTTTAAATCGTCGGCGTCCACATTTTTTGCTGCCAAAATGGCTCTTTCTGCCAGCCACGCATGATTTATGTATTATGTGCGTACATCGGGAAATATGCTGTCAATGAGAGCATTTTGCGAATCAACGATAGTGCAGAAATTAGTGGGCAATTTTATGCATCCAGTATTTTATTAGACAGCAACTTTTCCATCGCCGATATCTAACAATTGGTCCGAGAATGTGTCAGCAGATGGATCTTGTAGCATTTGGACGCGAGTGTTTATTTTTAGCTGGACTTTTTCAACGTTACGTCACAGTGGCGATGATTTCAAGCAAGCGTTGATCTCTTCAGCGTACGGTGAACATGGATAGGAGCACCCTAATTGCCTAGCGTTATGAAATATATTTTACGACCTATTCTCATACCTACCAAATACACAAAAATTTTCATAAAAATCGGTCGAGCCGTTTCGGAGGAGTACGAACACAAACAGCGTGACATGAGATTTTTATATATAAGATAAATAATAATTATTTATTAGATAATTAATTAATTGTTAATTATTAACATAACCTTCTGAAAAGAATTATGGTGCAGTTAATGAAAGAATTATTTAATGATTGAGCCGAGAAGTAAATACATTACAATTAATAGAAAAGTAAATTTTTAAAATTGCTTTTTATTTATTGCTGAAAAAAACACATAAAAAATTGGTAAAATAATGAAAATCAACTTTATTTTATTAGAAAAAAAAAGATGATACTTCAGTTATGCTTAATACCTAATTTTTAATTTTATGTTAACCTAAAATAAATGAAATGAAATAAATAAAAGAGATGAAAATAATAAAGTAGATTTGAATCTCCATCCATAACATTATAGAAAGCTAAGATTGTTGATTTGATTGTTCACTTTTATTTTATCTTTAAAAAATTGAAATAACAATAATAGGCACATAAAAATGTATTTAATATTACTGCTATTGAGGAATATAGAAGTATAGTTTATTAAACCAATGAAAAATATTAAGATCAAAAAAGAAGAAAAAAATCGAACGAAATTAAAAAAGAGATAACTCAAAAACTAATTTTTTGAATTTTAAAATGGTGCAACATTTTTCGTTCAGTGATATGATTCGAAGTTATTAAGGAAAATGTTGGAATTTTTTAACTTCTTATTAAAATTCTAATTTTATTTTTTGAAACGCTATTTCATAATACTGCTATCCAAGAAGTAACTGACTTCCAGCAAAATTTGGAAGCTCTTAGTCCAACAATCTGCCTCGATGGATGCAATTTATAGATAGCATTCTAGCCTATAAATATTACTATATTAAAATTATGAATAATTTTATCACATATTTTTTAACAGAAGAAAATCGTTTGGCTTTGATTGAACAATGAAAATGATTTATCTTTCATTACATCGATATTGTTGAAAAGTAATATTTAAAAACTTGTTGAAATGAAGAGAAAATTTCATAAATAAGATTTTATCATTAAAAAGATGTGTGTAAATATGCTTGTATTTGCAGTGGCGGATTTTGACAACATGAGACCACAGGCGCTAAATTATTTTGAGGCCTCCTTCTAGGAAAATTTTATTTATAACAAGTAACATGAATTACACTTATTTTAGCTTTTAACTTTATACTTACTTTTTATCAATTTCTACATCATATGTATATGTAACAAAAAAAAAAAAAAATCCGCACATTTTTATAAAAAAAAAATGTT
The DNA here is from genome assembly GCA_026543865.1 of Argiope aurantia. NCBI lineage: Eukaryota > Metazoa > Arthropoda > Arachnida > Araneae > Araneidae > Argiope > Argiope aurantia. The sequence continues at coordinate 325,724 of JAPMOR010085035.1, forward strand.
AACATAAAAGGACAAAATGACAATTCTATTCAGTAACTATTAGGAGAAAATATTATTATTTACATTCCTTCCAAACTTTGAATTGGTATAAACAGTGTCAACATCCTTCGACCGAAGAATTGAGTGGCATTTTCTATTAACAATTCAGATAATAATAATAAAAAAAAGAAAATATATAAAATTTTCTCTTCTAAGATTTTTTAAAATAATACTTAGAGAAATTTAAAAATATTTCTTTAAAATATTTTCTAGTTGGAGGAAAATTGCTTACTTAAATATTTTTCTTTCGCCCTTCTATTTGATGTTCCAGAAATCGAAGTTGCACCTTGTTAATTTTTATAACAAGGCATATTAAAAATAATTAAATTACTAGTACTAGTTTAAAAAATACTTATTTTAAATATATTATTAAATTTATTACTGCTGAAAATAATAATTAAAAATTATTTAATAGACTAAATTATTTATTTAAATATTGAGTAACTTAAATATTTTTCAATAAAACAGTTTTTTTAATGTTAAAACAAGTTGAAATAACAGAAATATTTCATTTCCTGATACAGAACTAATAACAAATAAATTATGAAAAAAAATTACGCATTTTATAAAGATCCACGGGTGGAGCAATATAGAAATATTGAAATTATTACTTTAAAATTTGATTAATCTGTAATCTGTTATATATTTATGTAAAACTATACAGCTATCAATTCAAGAAGACTAAAAATAAAATAGAATGTTTAAAATAAACTACCGCTATAATTACCAAAGGAAAACTAACAAAAAGCATTAACGTGTTATTTTGATGATAGTTTTAACACCTAAAAATTTATAAGTTATATTTACAAATTTAATAAATGGCAAACATTTCCAAGTCTTAAAATTTAAGATAAGCTAATAAAGCTTTCACTTATAAAATTTTGAATGATATAATTGTGAAACACCTTTCATGCCAATGAAAGTTCTTTTATTGTCATATTAACAATCTGTTCTGCTCTGGTTTTTAAACCTATAACTAAAATAATCTTTTTAAAAGATTTATGGAATTTAACTTATTAAAAAGAGAAAGAATTAATATGTATCAAATATACGATTAATGAAAAAATATTTCACCAATTTATACCAAAATCGCAGTAATTGTTTTAATGATAGTGCGGGAAAGAGTAAAATCTTATTTCCGATAGTTAAAAATTGTTATATTGGACAAGAAATTATTACGACATACATATTTATAACTGTTTCGATATCCAGTTCAAATTGAATTTATATTCATAATTAAAATATTTACGATATCCAAATACATTGAATACACTTTTCTATTTTATCATGAACATTTATTATTAATTTATATTTGCAGATATTTCTTAGAGATAGTTTTTAAAAATCATGTTTTCATAAGAAAATAATTAATGCAATAAATATGTGTAAAATAATAAGACTTCTTACAGCTTTCAAAGCAGTTTCAGTTTTAGCTATTTTTCAACGATTCGCATTGCCTTTATCGTTAAAATTTTTATTCTTAATTTTTGTTCCTAAATCTTTGTTCGTATTCTTTAAATTTTTGTGCTTAATCTTTGTTCGTATTCTTTAAATTTTTGTTCTTAATCTTTGTTCGTATTCTTTAAATTTTTGTTCTTAATCTTTGTTCCTAAATCTTTGTTCGCATTCTTTAAATTTTTGTTCTTAATTTTTGTTTTTATCCCTGTCTTGAATCGTTGACAACGGTTAGAGATATTTGTCCAATGGGAGTTGAAGGGACAGAGTGATATAAAGATATCTCATTCCCTTGGACATAAATTTCGGGCATTAATTTTCCTCGGCCCCTTTTTGCACAGATGTGAAGGTATCATCAAATTACAAGACTCTTTCAGCTCGTAAATGTACTCCTGTGTACAAAGAAGAAATGCCTTCGTTTACTGTCAATGCTTCTGAATATTATTAAAAAGATTTTATTTGCCAAGTGCGCACATTTTACTTAGAAGAACGAACACACAAGAGAGTCAGAATTATATATTTTTTGTATACAATAAAAAGTTGCATATAATAAAAAAAAAAATTATACATATATTATATATAGAGTCATTGCAGCCAAATGTTATTTCGAATCACAATAACACAAAAGCATTTATTTATTCAAATTTTGCAACAAAATATTTTTATTATTTTCAACGGTTGATGTTTTTTTTAAATAAAAAAATATTATACAATAATAAAATAAATAATGACTTATTAATTAATAATTTTTAATAAACAACTTCAAAAATTCTTACTAAATAATACATTTTAATAATAAAAAATTAATTCCCATCAAATTCAATTTCAAATAAAAAAATACCAGATAAATTTCTGTTCAAAATTTTAGCGGAATAAGATGAAAAACAAAATCGCGTAATTAGAAATGAAAAAGATTATTGCCAAAAATATGCCCATTTGCCAAAAATCTTATAACAACCTATTATGGCTATTTACAGGAATAGGGCTGCAGACTATTAGCGCGCGCCCTCTACAGGCACTAACTGGAACCGGGCTTGATCCTCATAGGTAGAAGAAGGAAAAGCAATGCATCCTCCAGTTAACGTTGTCCCACAAAAGCCGGTTATTAATTATTTAATGTGTGATGCCATTCCTCTTCAACTTTATTCTGTATTTTATTTCAAATCATTTGTTTTTCAAACAATTTCTCTTCTGATGATGAAGAATTTAATTGATAATTATAATTTTTTGGTTTCTAATTCATAAAATAAATTGAATACCCTCAAATTTAAATAACTAGTTTTATTAAATGGAGATGTTTCTATATTTATCATTTGTAATGAGCTTTACTATGAAAATTTTCTTTTAAAATTAATTTATTTAATTGTTTTAAACTTTTCAAAAAATATATACTTGATAATTCATGATAGTTTGCTCCCCGAAAATATATATATATATATATAAAGCATAATTGCAGTTACTATGTTTCTGGCAACAATTAATTTCATTAAAATTGACTCTTTCAAAACATTATTATGCTAGAGTGTAAACAAGCATCACACTTTACTTGAATTCCTTTAGCTGTAACTCTTATTTAAACGTATACTAATTTCATAACAAGCAGTGTTTCTTAAAAGCGTAGGGAGGTTATTAGAAAATGAATTTGGAAAATACTATAAATGTACAAAATCAAATTCGAGAAAATTCTGAGGACCTTCAGAATTTTTTGAAAGATTTAGATAATTGGGAGAAGGACATGAAAAGGAAAGAAGAAGAAATGAAACTTCTTCAAGTATCTGATGAACAAGTAATGAATTATTAATATCTCTATAGTTTTATTTAAAATTTCTTTTATTTATTTCATTCTTTAATTCTGTTTCTTTTAAACAATTCAAGGTAATTCCACCAATTCGAAATTCTTTGTCAAGATCTAAAAAGAAAAGTAGACGATTGAAAGTTAAAAAAGAAGATGATACGAAGGAAGAACGTATATCCAGTTATAATTACAAAGCGTGGGAACATTATGATGCTGTAAGTAAATCTGAGTTCTAATTCCTTGGATTTTCTTTTAATAATAATTTCTATTGTTATATATGTATGGATTTCTAAAATTGAACAGGTTTCAATTAATGCATGCAAGATTTAATAAGCTTTATTTTTGTAAATATTTTAATATAATGCGTAGGTAAATTATAAATTCCTTTTTTTATATTTTATTTTTGTTCTGCTTTTTTTTTAAATTAATGATTTTAAAGGATTTTTTATCTTGTAAAATTTTTGTTTATATCATTCCATTCAAATGAATAAGAAAAATTATCCTTTTTTTCCCCCCCTCTGACTTATAATTATTTTGTCTTTTTTTCAAAAGGACTTGGAACTTAAAAAATTAGATGAAGAAAAGAAAGAATCAAGTGATGCAGAAAGTACTGATTCTGAAGAGCAGTTAACTATACAGAAAAACAAACAACTTGCAATAATAAAAAAAGATAAGGTGTGTATTATAAAAGAATGTAGTGAATAAGGAATAACTAAAAAAAAGGCCAATTGTGTATGTTCTTTAAGACATTATCTCATTTACATCCATAAAATATTCTAATAACCTCAAGAATTCTTCACAGAATGAGTAATCTTAATACATTTTTGGTATTATTTTAGTCTGTTAGCAAAATTTCTCAAAAACACAATGAGATCGAAGTATAAGATTTAGTCTCTTCACCAAATATCTTAGATTTTTTCTAATTCAGCATTCACTACTGAAGCACTCCTGCTAATTTACCACATCTGTTGGAACTTGTTTTGCATTCCCCCCCCCCCTTTTAAAATTTGAAATTCTTTTCTTTTAGTACAAGATTTATCTATTTTTTATCTATTTAATGCGTTCTTACTCAACACTTTAATATATTTGTCTTCTTAACATGTTTTTAGTATGCTTCTTACAGAAAATTTTTTTATTTTATAATTCAATGATTGATGATTCTTTATAGTCTGGACGCTGTCTAAAAATCACACAAGTAGCTAGTCCCATATGTGACAGATTAGAGAAAGTACCCTTTGTCAGATTTTAGATGAAAAAGTAAGAAGTTTGTCAATTTTCCTTGTTGAACATGATAGCTCATGTATGTGAGTGGGTGAAAATAATGAATTGAATTTTTCATTAGGATCATAGATTTTTATCAGCTTTTAGGTCTGTGATCTGTCAAAGGATTTACTGTTCACTTCAGGATCCCAAGATTAGCTCTTTTTGATGATTATTTTTCACTAAATGAATGCTGAACAATTAAGAACGCTAATAGAAAGATGAACAATTGTTACCCAATTTCATATATAATGTCAGTTCACCCTATTTCTAAATGTAAACATCTCCTCTTTATATCTCTCATCTCAATCGTTTATGGCAAAATAAACACCTTTGGACGTATATTTAGAAGAGTGTAGGGTTTCAGAATGTGAGAATGAGCAGTGCACTCTATTGGTTTGTATTCTTTTAGGTATGTCAAACAATGATTCCTGAAAACAGTGTCTTTGACTAATGAAATTCGATTGTTGTTTTGATGTAGACTGTGTAGATCTATGTCAACTTTTGGACTAATTTGTGGATATGGAAACATCCAAAATATGAACTCAGTTTTCTTCATTGTATTATGATGAACAAAATACTGTATACAATGTTAGTAAATGGTAACCACTACTTAATATTTTTATTTTCATGATGGTACAAGTAATAATGATGATTAATGTTTGATATAATAATGATGATTAAAAGCAAGGAATCAAGTTGTTGTCCCTCTCATATTATAAATTTTCTTAATACCCTTAGTTATTATTAAATGCTTATTTTTATTCTAATTATTTTGATGTCATTATAAGAAATCTTTTCATGTATGCATATAATACTTTATAAGCAAATGAAAAAGTGAGAGAGTGAATATTTTCAATAATATTCCATGCTCTAAAAGCATAATATGTATCTTAAAAAATGTATTAAGAATTTTATTTGTGTCTTAATCTGTACTTTCTAAGATATGATTAAATGAAAATTTTGTTTTCATCAAAACTTTATTTAAATTTGTGGCAAAGCTTCTTCTTTTTTTTTTTTCTTTTGAGATCATATGAATTTACTTACATCTTTTCTAAGGGTCTGCATATTTTATTGTGGACAAAGAATTGGAGTTGCGTGCATGTATGTTTGTGTGTCTAAAACTATTTTTTTTATTTAAAAAAATATATAATGTTCTTTAGATATATTTTTTACTTTTTCTGATAATACCATGAAGAATTCAAATTAAATCCATTACTGAAATTTTGTTCCATAGCTTGTGGGAGACACAATTCAAATGGGAGGGCAAAAAAATAGCAAAAAACAAAAATTTGTTAGATTAAGCCAGTTATTCAAACTGGGTGACTGATTCGTTGGTTTCCTTATTATTTTAAACAAACATGAAATAAGGATCACAGAAATAGGTTCACTGGTTGTGGCTAGGAATTTCTGTTGTGAATTTTCCATGTGAAAAATGAAACTGCACCGTAATATGCCGATTTCTACCAACTTTTTATAAAAATAATTTTTATTTCTCGTAAAAATATAGAGTAATGGTTTGTTGATATGCCTTATTATTTTAAACATATAGGTAATTTATATAAATCCATTTTTCTTCTAGGGTAATGAGCTTTTTAAAGCTGGTAATTATGACTCTGCCATTAATACATATACAGTTGGGATGCAGCTAGATCCAGAAAATGCAATACTTCCAGCTAATCGAGCAATGGCTTTCTTAAGAAAGGATCAGTAAGTGATTTAAATATCTAAAAACAGAAATATGTAGAAAATTTAAAAAAAAAGTAGTGTGGCAAAATTTGCTATAAATTATATTGCAGATTTTCAATACGTATTGGTATCACCTTCAAGTATTAAGGAATTTTAGTATTTTAAAATGGAATATTTTAAAAGTTTTAAATTCATTTTTGATTTTTAATTCAATTCTTTCTATTGCAATATATGATTACTTTCATAACTTGGTTATTGTCTATTGAAACAATTTTCTTTTTATTATCATTACTCATTTTTTGAAAAAGGAGTAAGTTCTTTTTAATATCATAAAAGAAAATTACTGTTGATCTTTTTCTGTTGCATTTTAGCAATAGTAAATGATCAACAGTAATTTTAAATATAAAATTTAAATTTTATATCAGTGTATTTAAATAGCTATATCTTTTGGTTGTAAGCTGTCCAAATGCTTTGCTAAGAAGTAAAAAGTGATATAATTATGTCATTATGTTAGTTTACCTCCTCTTCTTTCTGTCTTTCTATATACTTTTTAATAACAACAATTATTTTGCAGTTTGTCACTGTTAATAATCAAAAACGAACACTATAGTTTTTAAAGCTTAACATTAATTTCTTTCTTGAATTATAAATTAATTAATTATGCAATAAGAATATTTCTTTAATATAGATTTCAGGCTGCTGAAGATGATTGTACATTATGTCTTTCCCTTGATCCCTCTTATGTGAAAGCTTATTTAAGAAGAGGCACTGCTAGAAAGGCTTTAGAAAAATTTGACCTGGCTCGTAATGACTTCTTAAAAGCTTTAGAGTTGCAACCTGATAGTAAGCATGCACTACAAGAACTAGAAAAATTAAAAAAAGTAAGACAAGTCTATAGTAATATACCTAATTATTGCTCATTGTCTTTCATTATACTGTAACTTCATTTTTTGTATTCCATTTGTAAATTGTATAGATCATAAGCAAAATCATTCTTCTTTGCTTTCAACAATAGAAGGAAATCACATGATGAAGTTTTTGTTCATATGGAAACAATTTCAATTCCAATGCAGTAATAGAAGTATTGCTGAAAACATTAAAAAAAATATTTTTTAAAAAATTGTCAAATACTTTTATAAAATAGCATGAAAATTAAATTGCTGCCATTAAAAAGAAGGAGTCTTTAGAATTTTAAATATATGTAAAAAGTAATTTTGTGCAGTTATGTTTTTGAAAATTATTATGGAAAAACACCAAAATCTCACTCATTTTTTTCAATTAATTATAATTTAATAATTCTTCCAAAGTCTAATTATGCCAAATTTTATTGTTCATGATCAAACAATCTGACATGTAGAGTGTTGACACACAAAATAATTTATTGTTAAAAGAAATAGGATATTTTTGGAAGCCATTGTTATTTAGACTTATTTTAGTTAAAATTATTTTAGTTCTTTATTTAGATATTACCTTAAAGTGTTGCAGAATTATTCTATGACTGTCTTCATATGAAATTATGTTTCTATCATGTAGTAAGGTGTGCTGATGTATCTTCCAATTTTCACATTTGCTATATGCATAGAGTATCTTATTATACCTTTTTATTATGAATTATTTATTAATCTTTTATAAACAACTCAACTTAATCTTTTTGAGTTTAGATAACATCATCAGAATATGATCATATTGTGGAAAGTTTGCACCACAAAGAAGGGGAAACTTCTCTACACTGCAAAATTATACAGAAACTCCCTTAACAATATATGTTTTGAAAATAAAAATTGTAATCATAATTTATTTGAAGATCATTAGAGCCAATTTTTAATTCAATATCAATATCATGAGGATAAATCATGATCCACAATAAATCGTGATGCAGTGAATCGATATGCACAATTAATATTCATCATCAATTGTTAACAGGTATTTACTCTGAACTTTTATCATTGGTACATTTTGTTAATCCACTTTTCTAAAAATGAAAATAGAATGGAATTTAATAGAATTTTGAATGTTTATTTATCTATTTTATTTATTTTTTGCTTAATTACCACCTGACAGATGGGGGGGGGCGAAAGACAAAAAAAGAAAGGAAAATTTATATGACAAGGAATTGAATGTTCATTTGAGAAGAATTTAATTGTTATTGAAAATGTAGATATTTTCCCCCCCAATTTTATGGTTTATATAATTTTGGTTAAAATTTCCAAGAAGACTGTCATATTTTACTATATGAAAATATTTTTCTATGAACAAGTTATTTTCTGTTTCTGGAACTGAAAGATTTCAGCAACAGATGTATATTCAAACAAATTTTTTTAATTCTCAAATAAAAAAACAAACTTGAGAAGAATGTGCTATTGCTGTTCTTCCAGAAAGAATTGCTATTTAGACATTCTTTTTTATGTTCTATTGATTTAAAACATGCAAAATATCATCCCTAAATAATGGTAAAAGTAAAATTTGTAGAACAATTTTTAATACTTTTATAAATTAAGTGTAAAAGTCATGCAAATATCTGAACTCCAAATGTTTTTTATTGATGCATTTAATTTTAAATGTTATAGCATTTAGAAGATATTAATAACATTAAAAAAATCTTTAAACACGAGATTTAAAGCAAATAAATGTATTTGAATGTTGCCTACATTTTAAAAATGTTTTTTTTGTTCACTTCTTTTTCTATATGCTATAAACTAGTTCTATTATATAAGATGGTATAAGTCTAGATTTTTTTAATTTCCAAAATTTGTGTACATATATTTTTGAAGCAGTAAAACTAAATTCATGTTAAAAATCAATTTAAATTGAAATCCTATTTTCAATTTTTTTTAGTAATAGCTAAAAAGCTTTGAAGGATCTTAATCCATTCTAACATTAAAAATTTTATTATCTTTATTATGGAAATGGATATTTATAATCATGTTATTGCTCTAAGCTGTCTAGGGGACAAAGACACCATTCCCCTATATAAATAATCTTGTTGTTTAAATAAATTTGAAGTTAAAATTGAACTTTCTTTAATTATGAATATATATATTGTATCCTATTGCAAGATCATAGATTATAGACTATTAGCTACTAAGTACAGCTGAAACCTGAAAAAGGTTTCTTCATGGGGGGGGAGGGAAGACTTCTGCCGTAATTCTGCATTATTGATACCTGTCATATTCTGCATTTAAAATTTAAGTAAATACAAAAATAGCTATCCCAAATTGAAATTTTCGGTAACACATTGGGTTTGAATGCTTAGTATTTATGAAGCTGAATGTAATGTCATTCTATTTGAAATAGAAAATGCAACAGTCTTTGAAATCTTTTGACAACTCAACCAAATTTTAGAGTAATTAGGCTTTTTTTTTTAAATGCTGACCATTGCATTGGCAACTCTTGGAATTTCCACCTCCTTTCAAACTAGTTCAAGTATTCACTGTCAACCAGATTACTGATTTGATTGGACTTAATAGAACAAATTTTCAATGTTGATTGGATTGTCAATCGATTATAAATTTGATTTCACATTGAGAATGGCATATTTGTTGGTGGAATTATAGATCTTTATTATTAGATTTATTTCAGATTATATAAGTACATTTTGGTATGTTTTCTTTTTTAATTTTAATGCCAACTCCTTTCTGTAATGTATACTTTTATATTCCTTTTTTTTCTTTTTTAACTCTTATTCATTTAAATTTTGCAATATTTTTTATTGCATTATTTTATTTTGTACTGAAAATAAAGATTAATTTTTGATGATAAAGATAATAGTTGAAGATAGTGCTCCCATCATTTGCTGATGATCTAAATTTCAGTGCTGTTTGATTGATGCTACCAGGATTTAATCATGATCAAACTTTTAGTACCAATTAAGGTGGATTGAATTTTCATAACCAATTGAGAATCAATCTTGGCAATATCTTGTCTGATTCAGTTACATTGCTATACAACCTGGAAGGGGTGTATTTTTTTATAGAATGATAAATCTTTATTGTTTGGATTTATTTTAGATTTAAGTAAATGGAATGTATAAATGGTATTCAATTTAGAATCATGCACAGAATGTTGATGAAAGGGTGATATTGATGCAAAAATATGTTGAAGTAATGATAGATGTTTATTAGTCTGATTTATTTCAGTTTATATCATTAGAATACATGTTTTTTTTGTTTTGTTTATTTTTACATTTCCATATAACTTTAATTTTTTTATGTTTTTTTCAGATATGTACAGCATTTTGAATTGCTTAAAATAATGCACCTCATTTCAATTATTTAAGATATTTTTTGTTGTATTATTATATTTTTATGATTAAGAGTTTTCAAGAGTTATAGTTTTTCAATTTACATTTGTCTTTTATATAAACCTATTTCATATTAGAATTTTCATCTTTATAATTTTAATTTCATAAATATTTATATGCCAATAGGATGCCTGGAAGTGGTATTGATATTCAGAAATAATAAGAATTTTATTGGAGTGGAATTTTTTTATTAATTAATTATCGATTATGTACAAATACAAATTTTCCTTTTATTTTTCAATGTTATTTCTTAACTGGTAGGAAGTTAATTGGCCTTTTCTAAAAATCTTAATGTGTTCCATTATTTTTTTGTAAATATTCTTACATTTCATTATTTTTTGTTATTAATGTTTTACACATTTCAGAATTATTCTTCTTCAATTTCATTTTCATTTCAAAATCATAAATTATATTAAACCCTGTTTAGTTGTAATCAACTGATTAGACGAATTAAGATTTCAGTTGTATACTTAAATTAAATCTGCCACTAATACTATTAAAATAAAAATTGAAATTCTGTTATTCTTTTACTAAATTAATTTTTCATGACATTATATTTTAGATTTTGAATCTAGGGATTTATAAAAATTGAGTAATTTTTTCTGTTAAAAGCATTGGTATACATGCATACATATATACATGAGTCCGTTTGTAAAGAATGGAAGAAATTTATTTTTCTGAATCAGCAATAAAGAAGGTAAAATTAAAAAAAAAATGACTCTAATATTTTTTGAAAAAAGGAAATGATAAATTGTAAAATTCAAACATTGTTTTGACACACTTTATTAAAAAGGATTTTAATAGAATCTTTAAAAATATTATTTTAGTATATAAATAAAAACTGAACAGGATAAATTGAAATTTTCTTTTATTTCGAAATAATAAGTAATTGAAGGATTGATTCAGTATATTATGAGAGGTTATCTTCACTAATAAGAAAGATGAATGTGTGTGTGTGTTGGAACTCCAAAGGTCAGACTGTTTAACTTACAGCCACATATATACCTTGGTGGGTGGGAATCTGTATCTCAGAATGATTTCTTAAAATTTCAAGTAATTCAAAATTTTGGCATTTTTTCACAATTACTTCCAAAAATATTATTACTTAGAAATAAATATTTCACTGAATAAATATATCAGAAATAAATATTACATTAATAAATTCTAAATTTTTTAAAAAGATGTCTTTTTAATGCTATCATTTTAATAGTTCTGAAAATGTTTGATGAATTTTTGCCATTTAATTTGTGCTGGTATTCAAACCGTTTTCATTGTTAAATCAAATATTTAATCGTTGACTTTCCTTCATTAATTTAAGTTAAGGAAGAATGATATTTAATATCTCAGTGGTTTATAGAAGAAACATGAAAGTGCATGCATCACAAATTTAAAAGATAGATCAATGAATAATTTAACATCATGATATGAAGTTATATCAAAGGGATTTGATTGAAGTTAAAATATCCAATGTCTCTGGCAAACCATCTAGTCACCAGAAATAACTAGATGGTTTAGTAAAATAATAAATAACAAAATCACATTATATCAAGAAACATTAATTTATTTTGTTGGTGAATTTTGATTTTGTAATACTGATAATTGATTTATGTTTGATAATGAATCACAATGATAAAGTTCAATCATAATCATCATATAGGATTTTGAATTCTGTAGCATTTCAGTGTAAATCATTAAACAAAATTTTATCATGAAACTTTAAAAAGAATTTAATACATTAATTATTATTCTTTAATATGTGAAAGTTTGAAAATGTATGGTATTATAATATATAACACATTCATGAGTTCAAATATAAAAATATTTTTCTTTATAATTGAAATTTCTGTTGCTGTGAATTTTCAAACACAGTCTATTTCTTTAAATCTCTGAATTATAACACAATGGATAATAAAAAAATTTATGCATGTTTTCTCTTTTTCCAACTTCTTAAATAGGAAGATGTCATTAAAGCAGAAAATGACAAATCAAATGGAACAGTCAAAGTAAGCAATAACAGTGTGCAAGATGAAATGAAATCTAGTAGATTATTTGCAGATGCCAAGCCAGTTTCTATATTAAACAGTAATGCAGGTTTTCATAAGGTAATCTATTATATAAACATTTTTCTATTATTTTTAAATTTAATATCTAAACTAGAATGAATTGCATTCATTTTATGTTCTTTAACCCTTGTTTTGTAATGTTTTTCCGTTAAATTATGTTTAAATAGAAAAAAAAAAAAAACCCTATTCTTTTTGATAACTAAAAATTTTTACTTAATGTATGTCTTCCATTTTTATTTTTCATTTAGGAAAATGTAAATATGTTGTATAAGATATTAAATTTATTCTATTTTTCAAAGAACTAATATCTAATAACTATTATTCTATTTTACCCATGTCCAGATAATTATTCAAAACCTTTCACTTGGATTTGCTTGTATATTAAATTCAAGATCATGATTGAAGAAAATAGTTCATTATGTTCTATTTCTTATCCATTTTGTGTGCTGTATCATTGTGGTGCTACTTACATTATTATTGTATATAACATTAATATATTTTTATGGTGCTTTAAGCTGTAAAAATCAGTTGGGTGTTCAACTATATTAATTTCCTCTATTTTTCTTGCATCTGTTTTTAATTATTATTATTGTTTTCCAAACTTTTTTCTTCCCCTTAAACTAAAATATAATTTGTATAAACTTGATTTTCACTTATTTGGTCATTGCAAAAGAAAAATGTATTATCTTTGGAAACTTTGTTTAAATCTGAATATTTGGTGCCATATGTATCAAATTTAACTTATTTGCTAATCAAAAATTTCATTTTAATATTATATAATTCTCTAAAAAAATAAAATTTCACTTTAAAAACTAGTTTTGTCACTGTTAAGTATATTTAAAACAACATTTTTATTTCTTATTGATGGTGTTAAATTAATAAATGATCTGATGAGATCTTTGAAATTCAGTTTATGATATTGATTAAAGAATATCAATCATATCAATACCCATATTTATTTTGTTATTAAAATGTAATTATATATATGTTGTAAATAACAATTCATGATTCATCAATTATTGATCTTTAAATATAAACCATTCTGCTTTATTCAATACATTGAATACTTCTTTCTTGAAACTTAGAAAGATTTCTTAACTTTCTACTTTTATGCTAAGTAAAATATTGATTAAATTTTATTTTTTCCTATATTTTGCTGTTTTTTTCAAACTATTTAATAAAAAAAAAAGGATCATAAAGAAGAAAAATACCAATTTTATCGTTTTTCCAAATTTTAATTTAAAAGTTTAAAAATTATTTCATAATTGGAATTTAAAAATATGAAACATTTTTAAACAGAATTGCAATTAATGTATTCAAGGTTTGAAATTATTGTGTTTGATATAGTGTCATCAGTGCCAGATTCATTTATTTATTTACTCATTTAATTTCCCTGCTTCAAGCATTAAATTTCAAAACTGAGAAGCATGAAAATTAGAATATTTGTAGAATAGCATTAGATAAAATGGATAATCATAAAATAATAGGAAAATTTGGAAAGAAAATATTAAAATGTCTATTATTGTTATGAATGAACAAATAAAAATATTTAAAACCTTTTGCTCAGAAAATATATGTGAATCTTCCAATAATACACACATTTTATTTCTCTCTCTGTTTCATTTGAAATAGATGAAATTAAATTTGAAAAAAGAAAGAAAAAAAAAACCCCTAAGAATGATTTAACTTTAAATTGACATAAACTAAGAATGTACATTATTAATAAGTAAATATTATTTTACTTTGCATATATATGATGAAGTATTTTTAATAGATTAATTAAGAAATAGATTAAAGATTAAAAAACATTTTTTCATTCATTTTTATGCACAAAGATCTGGAAATACAATTTATTCTATTTTTTCCACTGAATAAATATCTTGTAATTTGCAATTAATTTTTTCTTATAACTTCTGTCACACTTATTTATTTATTTATTTATTATTATTTAGAAATTGTCCACTACATATAAATTGCATAAAAAATTATTATAAAATTAATTTTTAATTGTAAAAAATATTAGGACCCTCATGTAATTTCATTTTTGTTAAATTATTTGTAAATTTTATTTGCATTGCAATTCTTCTTTTTCATAACATTTTTTGTTTGTTTTAGGAATCTTTTACAAAACTAGAAGTATCGAATTACAGTCATAATGAATTCAAAGAAGGATTAAAATCTGAAAACAAATCATTGTTGAATACAGTTGAACAGAATCACAATGAAAAAAGCTCAAGTATTAATGTATCAAAAACAGTAAAACCTCATGATTCATCTCATTCTAAGCATGTGGAAGGCAATGGTGTTTATTCTAATGAATTGGAAAATATAATTGCAAAATTAGAGCAAAAATTACCACCTGTTCCTACTGCCTCTTACCAGTTTTTAACTGACTGGAAAAAATTATCAAAATATCCTGAATTAAAATATCAATATTTAAAAGTAAGTATACTGTTAAAAGTAAATATAATTGTAGAACATTTATAAATTCCATCACCTTTTTTTTTTTCAAAGGTAATTTTGAAATATTAATTTGTTTATTTATTCTATTCATTTATTTTTAGTACACATTTTAAAAAGAAATTATATATATGTATATATATTTAGTGGAACTTACATGTAACTCTTATTAGTAAATTTTTGAATTTTAGCAAATTGATAATTCAACATTTTAGCTTTATTTTAAAAAGAAAGGAAAATATTAGTTCAGAAAAAAAAATGTTGTTTGAAAATACATAATGTAATATAATGGGATCTGAAAACAAAATTATTAATAACTATTATAAAATATTGACTTTATTTTTTGTCTATTAAATAAGGTAAGAGTTTTCTTTCTTATGCAATATTAGGTAATGGATTTTAAATCTATATATTAAATATTAAATATATTTTTATGCATTCTTTTTCATTTATATTTTATAAGTAACTTTGAGCATTAAATTTCATTCATAATATTCATTTAACTATTCTTAAATGAAGAATGCTTCAAGTTCTTGTGAAATTTTAAATCTGAATTGTATTTTAAATCAAATCAATATATTAGTATGTAAATTATTTTGATTGATAAAATGAACTGAAATGTAAAAATAAGAGTTTAACATATTTTGATATCATACTAAATATTGTATAATTTTTGTAATGGATTCTGTTAAATCTTTTTCAGCAATTTCCTCCTGCAAAATTTTCTGAATTGTTCAAACATTATATGGAACCAGAAATATTTCCAGAAATTCTAAGTACTTTAAGTTCTTCTTTTATTGAGTAAGTATTGTTATCTTTTAAACTCTTTACTCCAGATTTTTTTTTCTATATATGATCATTAAATATTTAAAAATTTTGGGTCCTAATTATACAAGCACTGTAAAATGCTTAAAATTTTATATATATATATATATATATATATATATATATATTCAATTTGATGTTTAAACAGACAATTGCAAATTATTACTAGAATTAAGATTAAATTTTGCTAGCATAATCAAAAGAGAATTTAGATATTAAATTCATCTTAATGATTTTGGATTGCTGAAATAACCATGTGTTATGTTATGTATTATTCTCTAGATGATAGATTTTTGTGTTGTCTGGACCTTTAACCTATTAAAAAAATAGCTATGAAAGTGCAAAAGAAATATATTTTTTATTTACTCATGCTTGAAGGAACAAAAAAATACTTTGAATTTTATGAAATACAAATTTGTAATCATAAATAAACATGATTAATCATGATAATTTTATTCTTTATAAAGTTCTAGAATATTCCATATTAAAGTGAATAAAGCAGATCAGAATACAAACTGTAAATTACATTTTTTCTAGTATTACATTAATTATATATATATATATATATATATATATATATATATATATATATATATTAATTCAGTCCGTGTCTAAAAAAATTACAATTTTAGTTTTAATAATTTTTTGAAGTCATGCACTCAGTAATTAAATTTCAAATAGTAAGAAGGCCAAAACTTTTTAAAAAGAGAATCATTAAATTTTGCTTCAAAGAACTTAACTTTTTAAGTATTTTAAACAAACATCTTTTTATTTTGAATCTTTATATGAAAAGCTTAGTGATGATCAGTTCTATTTCAAATCAGCTTTTGTATATATCGTATGCCATCATTGAGCTATAATCATGTTTTTAAGCAACCTTCATTATTATATTATTATAAATAGGGGAAAAAAATCTGAATTTTTTTTTCATGTTTATTTAAATATTGTATATACAAAACACTTATCTTTTAATTTAAAGCTTTTCTTTTACAAATATATCAAGATCCACAATAATTGAAAAATTAGTACATTAATGTCAAATTTTTAAAAGTACTTTAATGAGAAAACCATTAATTACAGTAAATCAATTAGTAACCAAAGGTGGCTAATATTTAATAAAACGGCATACAAAAATCAGGTAATGAAAGAGAAACCAAAGATCTACAACTTGTATTATAGTATGTATAGTATCTGCAGCATGTATTTAAGTATTTGGGAAAGCATGTAGATTAATAGAAATATTAAGAAATTAATTGGAAAGGTTAAAAGTGGCATGCAATGAGAATCAAGCTTAAGAAGTATTTGCTGCAAATTTTCTGCTTTGATTCTAAAAAATTATCTGTTGATTCTATAAAAATTATCTATCATCTTTAAAAACATATAATTACTGTATTTTAAAACTTATATTCCTTATTTCAGTGTTGCAAATAAACAATGATTTATCATTATTATAAACAGTCATAACATTATGATAAACAATGATTTGTCATTGTTTTTATTAGACAAAATAATAACAAAAAAAAAAGATTGTAATATCTAACCTATTTCTTATTTTATGCTCATATGACGTTACATGTCTGCTGATGATTTTTAAAAATTTATTTTAAAGAAATGATTTTAATGATGATTAAAGGAAATATGTAAGAAATACCCTGACTAAGCCAGGGGCCATGTGGGAAAATTGTTCAATATGAATGTTCATCATCTTGCCTGAATTAAATTTATTAATTTTTGATTAAAATTTTGTATAGCTTTTATATTTATTCTGATATTGATAAACTTTAAAATAATTTTTATGTTTTGTTACTAGTACCTTTATAAATTTTAATACATAATATTAAGATTAGTTAATATAACTTTATTGATTAATTTGTACAACTTTTTTTCAGAAATGGTGATGATATTGTGCCATATATGATGCACCTTGCTTCTGTTGGAAGATTTAATACAATGCTTATGTTCATGACTGATCCTGAAAAGAAAGGTTTGATTCATTTTTATATGCTTTCTTGTATTGCAGTGCAGTTCATTAACTGAAATTTATAGAAATGTTATTTATGAATAATTGATTTTTCTATCTCTATAATGAAATTTTACAAATTAAATTTGAAATTCAATTAATAAATTAATTTTGGAAGTTTGCTTATGGGAATTTTTATGGGATTATGAATTTTGGAATTTTAACAGATTTCATTACTGGATTGATTTGTTGCAGACTAACTTTTACAATTTTTGCATTACTGGGCATTGTTTGTTAAATATATATAAGAAAAATTAAAATGCATATAATTTAACATAATGCAGTATTTGAATTTTTATATTCAATCACTTCAGATGTTTTAGAACCCACAGCTCAATTCAAAATCTTTAATATTATTTATTATTCTAATTAAACAGTCATTTGTTGTCATACTGCTTGTCACTTATATGTAAATTCTACTTGGAGTTCATTCTCTAGAAAGCAAAATATATGATTGTGAAAGAAATGTGAAGTTTCTAAATTAGTATTAGCAACTTTTAACTCAACAGAATATCAATTTTAAGATAATATAATTTAAAAGTTTCTTTGGTCTTAAATATCTAGTATTTCTTCGATTCAATATTTGTTGTAATGATACTTATAACTTTAGCTCTTAATATTAACTGTCATATTCTCTTTGAATTCTAAAATTTATCTAAACACATTTCATGATGCAATGTGGAATGTTAATGCAATTATTCAAAATTATTTTTTGTTTTGTATAGATTTTATAACCTATATTCACATATACTTATTACTTTAGAAACCATTCTTTCTTAATATTTAATCAAAAATTGTGAATCTTGATGATATAACAGTACTGGTTAACATGAAAAAAAAAATGCTACAAAATTAGTAAGAGTCCAAAAATCTGTAATTTGTTTAAGCAAGGAGAAAGTGTCTGTTGACATGTTTTTGAGAAATAAGATTTTGATGATGGAGTAATAAAATGTATAATAATTTCAATAACTGAGAAATTTAGTGTATGAAATAAAATACTATTAATTGAGTTTAAGCTAAAGAAACAACCAGGAAAAGACATAAGATGTGCCAGATTAGATACTATAAATTTGAAAGTGCTAAAATATGAGATATATTCAATCCTAGAATGCATGATTTTTTAAATTTTTTTACAGAAAAACATATGTGCTTTGAATAATTATATATAATTTAGCAAAATTATTTTTTAAAAAAAATCAAAATGTGCCAAATGGCTATATTATGAATTAGATGATGTCCTCATGACTAAAATCACATTATAACAATATGCAGTAAAAATAAATGTCCCTTTTTACCAATATATTTTGATATTATTTTAAGTGGTAGAATTATTTATACAAAGCCATTTTGGTATTTTTCTAAGTTTCCAGTTTAAATCTAATTCTAATACCATTATTGCCACATATCGATCTTTTCTACAAATGTTTATCAAAAAGTACTTAAAAAAGGATTACCAAAAATTCAGTGTTGCCTTTTGGAACAGTTATGTGAAGTTTATAAAAGAACATAAAAATGTGTAGTCAAGTGGTTAAGCAATGCATTGTAGGGTAAGGTAAAAATTGAAAGAAGTTTAATAGCTATAACTTAAAATTTTGGAAGATCAATTAATACAGTCATATATTAAAAAATACTAAGAAATAAAAGCAAATATTAAAATATCTAAAGAAAAAAAAACTTTTTAACATTAGCAAAAGTGTGTGAGATGTGATTAAACAGTAAAATAGGTTTAATATTTCAAAGGTAAAAAGTCATTATTACAATTTGTGTTTAAATTGATTAAAATAGAGAAATAGTCATCCAGAAATGAAATTTATGTTTTTAAGAAGATAGTTTATTTATTAATTTTTTTAAAGATGGTGTAAAAATACTATTTGTGCACTGATTTGTTTCAAAGTTATTGAAAATACATATAAAATTATTCCATCTCATTTAGGGGCCTGTGGAAATTTTTTACTAGTCTAGTTTATCCCTCTAGATGCTAAGTAACATATGTGCTAATTATTATTCGATTCTATCAAAAAGTGTATATCCAAACAAACAAAGGTACATTTAGTTTTGTGTATATAGATTCACAAAATAATAGATGCATATATTTTGTGTGAGAAAGCAGTTCTGAGAAGCAGTTACAAGATTATTACCGTAAATATAATAAATAATTGTATAGTGATCCTTAACTTCAAAAATTGATTGCATTCATATCCAAAACCACGATTCTTCATTCAACTATATGAAGGCAACATGCATAATATGATTTTTTGGAATTTCAACTATATTATTATGACAGGAAATTTAAAAGAAATCTTGCCAATTTAATTATTAAAATTCCTGTCTCATTTATTCAACTAGTTGATATTTTTAATAAATCTAAATTGATTCTTAACAGCACATTTTTTTTCCAACCATACTTGTGTATTCTATTTAAATAAGTATAAATAAAATTCTTTAAAAAATTAATTTTAAAATTCCTTAAGTTTTCAATTTTAAACATAATTATTGATTTTAAAATGAAAAAAAAATTGTAAGTAAAACTAATATAACCTGTGTTCCTTGTAAAAACATTTTCTTAATGGTATAAGACATTCATTTTATTTTCTATTTGTAGATCTAAAAAACATTCTCAGCTATGCAGAAATGTCTGGTTATCCTCCAGAGGAAGTGGAAGCTTTATTAAAGCTATATAAAATATAAAACTTCATTATTTTAATATTCATTTTTCAGCATTTATTGTGTTGAATTTGTAAATCTTGTAATAAAAGTTCATTGTCATTATTTTTTATTTTTATTTGGTTGAATAAATTTTTGTGCTCTTTTCTGAACATATTTTATAAAATAGAATTCATTATTTCGTTCTTGTTGTTTTGATATATTAAATTGATATTTCAGTATTAAGAGAGATTAATTAAAATTGTTGTCTTAGAATTTATGTCTCATATTTTTATATGTAAAAAACTTTTTCCCATTGAATATAATGAAGTGGGGGAAAAATAATGTATTAAGCTAATAGAACATTCATTGCAGATTTTCACAAATAACCTTTGCATGTTAACTTTACTTTTAAATTCTTTCTTTGATTCTTCTTTATATTGAGGGATTCATATAATCATTAGCCTTATAAGGTCAGCCCATTTTGTTTGCTAAATTAAACATAATTTATATTATTTTATTAAGCAATCTCTCATCTTGCCTCCCATCAATTCATATTGCAAAGTTTGCAACTTAAAATTTTAAAATTCAGTTCAGTTTTGTGACCATGTAAATTTCTTTTTATTTCATCTAAATTTTTATATCAGTATGAATCACTCATATGAAAATGATGCATATGTAAATAGATTTTAATAAAGGTGTTAACCTTCCCCCTGTTTAAAATCGTGAACTATGAGCTATGACATAATTGTCTTGTGTGGCAGTGGCAAACTGTGTTATGAAATATTGATCTATCTTTGGGAATTAATCCCTGGCATTTAGCAATTGAAATCCAAATATCATACTTATAAGTTAGGTGTTTTGTTTCCCAACGTATTGAAGCTAAAATTTGATACTGAACTAAAACTGTTGTAAAAAAAAAAAGGGGTGGGGGAAACAAATACCAAATTTTATATATTTAAATCATCATCTTTTTGAGCTTTGTGAAAATGCAGACCAATAGAAATCCCTTGATGGGTTTGGTTCCAAATTTGATAAGTATCTACGCTTTAGATATTACATTTGTGTACCAAATTTTACCTATCTAGCCCTTTTTGTTTATTATATTCTGACAGACAAATTTCCTCTGAATGTTTTTTTACTCAAAATTTTATAGAAATCTATAAATCTGGAGCATATTTCATCAGTCTAACTTCAGACCCTTTTTAGTTATCTTAGTCATACACAGACATAATGCCAAAAATTGTGCTTTTTCGGTATTGGACTAAAACGTGGAGATTCATCAAAATCATGATTGCAATACTTTCTCTGTACTTCGTATACAAGTAAGTAAAAATTAAAGCCATTTAATTAAGACCACTAGATTAGAAATCCTTTCAAGAATATCCTGAATTAATACAATACACATTCACCTGGGCAGTATTAGAATTTTCTGAGAAAAGTAAATTCAGCAAAGAAAGTTCTCTTTAAAAACGTTATACTATCTAAATATGAGCAAGTTTTTTTTTGGGGGGGGGGGGGGAAACACCAAAAATGAAGAGTTGAATGCTTTAGTATGGGGAAAAAAAAAAAAAAAAATAGTGAGTCTAATTAGATCATTATTTAATCTAATTAAATTATAAATATTGCACTGTTACAAAAAAAAAAGAAGTGTTAAAAAATGTTGCTGCTCTCATTGGCACTGAAGTATTAAATCCATATTATTAGGTTTAGATGGATGCGTTTCCTATTATGTTTCTAAGCGAAGGTGTTAATGAGGACGTTAAACAACTCGCACACAAAACACATCTCCCATGAATTGGATATCGAATCCCGTAATCTTCTCATTGTTAAATTGAGGCATTAAATGCCAGCTCACAGCACATTTTGCTTTACTTTCTGTTATACAAAGCATGCAGAGAAAAATTATGATAATTGTCAGATAATTCTACCTCGAAAGTTTCAATATTATCCGTGTTTTAAACTTGCTTTTGTTTGATAAACATTTTTTCGGAATTGTGCCCCCTTACTCGCCTGTGTATGTGAATGTAATAATTTATTAAGCACCATTATCTCAATAGATGAAATTTGGTATGACATTTACATTAGAGTTGTTATTAACCAAGTTGTTGAAATCCATCAACAAGAACAGTATCTCTTTTTATTGCATTTAAACACTATAGTTCAGAAATGCAAAGAACAAGATGGATGGGAGTTAGCATATAATGTATTAAGATTTCAGATTCGCAACAAATGTGGGCAAAATTCATTTACAGGTGATTATTCTTCCTATCTATTAAAGTACTATAATTAAAAAAAAAAAGAAAGAAAAAAAAACCTAGCAAAGCGGATGGAATTTTATAATGCCCTTAATCTTATGCTTACAGGCATTCTGCTGTACCATAATTTTTTTGCCCTTTGTTTACTGGCCAGTAAAATGACAAAGGAATGAATGATGAGTTGAATTCCTCAATGCGAGTTTTCCAGCTGTAAAAAATCCCCTCATTGTCCCATAAAATCCCTTCTATACTATATCGTACCTTATAAGGGCAGGAAATTTCGGCCTTTCAGCTGTTATAACTAGTTTTCACACTACTAAGTTTTAAAAACCAATAATCAGTTTTTTTTTTTCTTTTCTAAAAAGAAGCAGTTTTGAGTTATACTCGATTGAAAATGAATTGGTTTTTTCTTCCATAAATTTTGAAATATCAATCTTCTCAAATGAATAGTATAGAAT
This sequence comes from Argiope aurantia, assembly GCA_026543865.1. Lineage (NCBI taxonomy): Eukaryota > Metazoa > Arthropoda > Arachnida > Araneae > Araneidae > Argiope > Argiope aurantia. Next base: position 348,989 of record JAPMOR010085035.1, read on the forward strand.
ACTGCTAGTATAGAATAATCTTTTTTGCTAGTATAGAAGCAAAAAAAGTGTTGTGGGTAAAGTTTCTTACACTAAAATATAAAAATGCGAAGTTTCATGGTTCTGCCTGTAAAATTTTCCGAGATACTAAAAGGGAAATTTAATGACTTAGACCATTTTATCATACCTCTAACCGGTATTTGCGCGGGACTTTCGGTGAAATTTTCGGAGATAATATTCATGTAATGAAAGATTGTTAACAAGGCAGAATCATTAAATAATAAAATATTTGTAAACTTTCACCAATTTTTTTTAATATTGTGAACGGGCAGTGTTAAGCATATTTATCACTTTTGAATTTAAATGATATTTAAGTATAGATTAAATGTATTTCAGAGCTATTAAGGTAGCTCAATCGAATTTAAGGCATCTGGCTACCCTAATTATCATTTTAAAATATTTATTAGAGCCTTTAAAAATATCTTTTACAGGTAGTAAGAATATATACCAGAGAACTATAAAGGGTTAAGCAATATTATGTGCTCCTTGGGATATTAAACAAATTATCAATATTGAAATTTTAATTTTCATATACTATAACAAAATTTAGAAAAATACGGTAAATAGTTTCATAAAAATAACTTTTTAATGTACCAGATTTTAAATAATTAATCATTTTGAAATTTCGTAATTTATTCTAGGAACAAATCTTAGTTACAAGTGCATTCGCTCCCTGTTTGACTTCTATTTTAACCCGATATTAAAAGAATAATCCGAAATTAAATTAAAAGAATAATCCCCCCCCCCCAAAAAAAGGAAAAAAAAGTAGAAGAGCAAAACACTTCCAACTGAGAGAAATATAATTACAGTAAACTGCAGTTGCATTTTACGTCCTTACTGATCCAATAGATAAAGCTTCCAGGTAATCAAAAAGGTCCCATATTTGAATCTAGAGGTGAATCAAAAACAGAAATATAGCAACTTAAAATTAAAAACTAATCAAGAAATGCTCTTAAAATCTAATTATTTTTTTAGACTCTAATAGGTAACTTGAATTAATTTTGGGAATATTCATTGTGATGGAATATTTCCAAAATATCGAGAACTACAACTGGTTATTAAAATAATGGAAATACCTGAAACGAATACAAGAATCTTATCAATAAAGTGTAGGGCCGTCTTTCGCATGCAGTAGAGGTCGGATTCGCCTGAGATTGGTTTGGTTTGGTTATATTAACGTCCCGTTTGAAGCAACACTAGGGCTATTTTGGGACCGGATTCGCCTGAGAGTCGAATCATACAAGTGCCGAATAGTGTTTAGAAAAATATTGTGCCCTTCATCATAGAGATATTGTGAAAATTCATGAAGAGATGCCTGTGGAGGTTACCGATCCCGAATTGAAAGCTCTAAAATAAACTATAATGGTTCGATTATAATATGTTCTGGCGACTAAGCTGGTCAAGGTAGACGTATCACTTTATCTACTGTTCATGAAACCTCAATTGGATATGTCCCACTGTATGAATAGGAGAATTTTCATCCTGGAAAATTCCATCTCCTGCAGGAAACAAAGTTAGGATCATAAGATGTACCTAGTCAGCTAATATTTCTTTAAATTTCTCCTCAATGATTCTTCCTTTTAGAGTTACGATTGGGGTAGCAGAAAAACACGACACGAACGCATACACGAATGCAGATCTATTTTCATACCTGACATTTTTAAGGAAATAATCACGATCATAAATTCGTGCAAGTGTCGTTCAAACATGTAACCAACCTATTGTGAGAAAAATGATTCTTCGGACCATATAACCGTCTTTCATTTATGAACCCTATTAGCACACATATTATACAATATTGTATGATATTTAAACAATATTGCATAACTTTATGACAAGTGGCTATGCTTGCTGGTCTGCCTTAAATATTCTGCTTATGAAGGTGTTCCCGAACTGTAATTACTGACACTGGGGAATCTAGATGGTGATCAAGCTCATCGATCATTTTGGGTGCCGTTGTTTTCTTTTTAGAAATTGCAATTCCGTTTTATCCAGCTTCTCTTTCCGTTTACTGTTTTGCTTTGTCGAACTTTTCTTGCTGCACTGTTTCTGTACACTGTCATGACTTTAAACACCGTGCCTCTAAGAAACGCCTGAAAACTGGGATGTTTCGGTACAGTTGCTCCTACAATTTGGATTCTTGTGAAGTCTGACATTTAAATTTTTGATAAAAAGCCAAGATGTACATAAATTTACTAAAATTGCTTCATACTACGATGGTATACACTCTTAATATTAAACCAGCAAAGGAAGATAAACCGGAAAATTTCTATCATAGTTAATAATAAACTTATAATGCCAGAGAAAGCCTTATATGGCATTGGCGTACAACAGTTACGAAATATTAACTTTTGACATGAATTTAGCATTTTTATTGAATCTATCGTGCCATCCTAGGAGAGAAATCTACTGCATGCGTTAATAGTATCGACAAATTGAATTTCAGTTTTAGACATGCTTTTTTCAATCGATTGAAACAAAAATCTGGTACAAAGCTGCACTTTCAATCACAAAATCTACATGTTTTTGACAGTACAGACTGACACACAGTCAACCCTTTGTTGGATTTGGCTCAAAATTAGACACGTGTTTTCCTTATAGTCGTTAAATCTGTGAAACGAATTTTGCTATAGCTCTTTCCGTTTTGTAATTCTCGTGTTAACTTCATTCGTCGGGCAGGCGGACTTCTTCTGAACATATTTTACTCGTATCTGCAAATTTGATGTATACGAAATTTCAACAGTTTAGCTCAAAGCATGTTTGAGTTATCATTGTCTGATAGACAGACGGATATTTTCAAAAATTGCGTTCTTTTTTAACTCAAGGGAGTTTGAAAAGTGGAGATTCGTCAAAATCTCGAGTTCGAATTTTTTGATGATTACTATACTTTTTCCGTACTACGTATATGAGAAAGTAAAGTATTCATTTTTTTACAAGGAATTTTATTTCAGACAAGCAAAGTGAGAGTAAAAAAAAAAAAAAAAAACTATATATTTTATAAATTCAACTAATTTGCTCTACAATAGAATGCCTTTTGATAATGGTACCCAGGGATCATGCCCCACCCTAGTCACGTCACTGTCCGTCACTTCTTTAGATATATGAGACATCATTTTGAATTGAAAGACCTTAAAAAAAAACCGATACTCTTATATATTTTGTGCGTGCGTGTGTATAAATCTGCATGAAGGGTGGTCTTAAGTTCTGAAGATGACTGTGATCAGCAAAGATCTGCAGAAATTTTCCTGAAGTCACACTGAGTAGTCTTCTTATAAAGAGTCTATTTGATATCCCAAAAGAGGAATATATTTACTATGGAGGGATAAAAATGCCAATTAAAACAATGGATAACCGAAATCGAGAGGTTAGTTTTGATAAATATCGTTAAAAGTAGAGGAAAACATCTTCGAATTTTTCTTATTTAGAACCTACATTTAGGGAAATTTTGTCGAAGTTTAGTTCCTATAATCTAAAGATCAATATCAAAAATTTAGAATAAAATTAAGTTCTTGGTCTGAATCCACTTAAGGATGAGGAACTTTTTCAGAATATATTCTTAATACGACGAAATTAGTAGAGACTAATTTAGCTATATAAACGTCCCGTTTTAAAGCAACACTAGGGCTATTTTGGGACGGACCTCGTAATTTTGAACCGCGGTCAGATGACGAGGACAACACCAGAGCTGGCATCTTCCTCTTCACACCACACCTGTGGGCGGACGTTTGGCCCTGACGGTTTTAATGTATACCAGACCCACTTACACGACAGTTCTTCGATGGAATCGGGTCATGAACCTGAAACCCTCCGGTTCCGAGGCCGAGACCTTACCACCAGGCCACCGCGGCCCACGAAATTAGTAGAGAAAATTCAACTATTTTCACGAAATTAGTAGAGAAAACTCAACTAATTTCGTAATGTTAAGAGAGATAATTCTCTGATATCCTGCAATGTACATACGTGAATATTTAAAATTTCTTTTTATTCCGGAAGAAATATTTATCCCTTCTAAAAAATTGTCATAATTTTTGTATGATTTTTTGATAAATTGGAGATTATTAACAAATATCCAATAGGATAAAATGCATACCAGAACATTGCAGGTCTTGACATTAGAACAAAAAAAAATATTATCCAGATAAAGGTGCACTTAAATCTAAGGTTATATATCAAGTACGCTTCTGTTAGTTTTTGCAACTTATAGGTTGAGTTTTCAGTATGATAGCATTTACAGACATGATGCTATCTGTTTTCATGATACATGCAAATTGAATGATGCTGAAAACATTTAAAACATCTTGCAAAGCAGGCATTTGAAACTGGATCTACTAAATTTGGAAGCTAATTAATTTTAATTTAGATCCTCATTAAGAAAGGACTTAATAGTTTAAAATTTTAATTAGATTATTAATTTAAAAAATCATTAATACATTTTATTATATGGTGATATTTTGAATGCTTTCCGAGATAACTATCTATCATTGCTAAGAAAACCTCCATTTTCTTTACATTTCAAAATAAAAATAATCAGCTTTTAATTATCAGTCTTATTTAGATCGTACCATTTTTTTCTAATTATATTAATTTTTTAAAATTGCTTATTTTGAAAATACTTTTCAACGTATTAGTTACTAGATTTATACTCATGGGCAATGAATGATATTTTGATAAGTTTATATTATCGATGGTGTATAACTAAGTTTAAATTTTAAAAATAAATTGAAAATAGATGTATCAAGTTAAAAAAAATTATTATGATAAGCTCTTTCAAAATTAAAAGCAGGAATTTTTTAAATCCACTGTTCCACAGATTTTTCATACATTCAAAAAGTGGACTTCTCTTTGAATAATTCTAAAAAATGTTTGAAAAGTGAATAATTTTCTTCTTTTCTGAGCAAACAATAATTCTTTTTCAAAATTTGAAATATATATCTGAATTTTTGGATGAATTTTCATTAAAAATATTTCATAAATACTGTTTTTATTAACTTTAGTTTTTCTAATGAAGTTGCATTTAAATATTTTCAGATTCTTTATTTTACTGATATTCTACTATCTACTGATACTAGAATATACAGTACAAAAAGAGAATCGAAAACCAATTCTCCCTGTTTATGGAAGCAATAGACATCAGTATAATATTTTCTCTATTTACGAAAAACTTTCAATGTGACTTTCAATATTTTTACTATTTACGAAAAACTTTCAATAAGACTTTCACTGTTTTCAACGGGACTACAGGACTTTCAATATTTTTACTATTAAAGAAAAACTTTCAACGAGACTTTCAATATTTTTACTAGTTACGAAACATTTTCAACGAGACTTTCACTACTTTCACCGAGACAACGAGACTTTCAATATATTTACTAGTTACGAAAAACTTTCAACGAGACTTTCACTACTTTCACCGAGACTACGAGATTTCAATATATTTACTAGTTTCGAAATAAAAAAACAATGCACAAAACTTAAATATTCTTAAAAAAAAATCTATGTGTGACACCTAAATTTATTTTCTAAAGGCCTCTATTAATTTTCTAAAAATCACTTTCTTCATTTATTATTAATATATGTGACAAACTATATTTGACTGACAAAATTTTATAAAGAATAAATAATTAATTCTGTTTTGATATATTTTAACAAATAAATCGAAAAATAGGAATAATTTTATTACAATAATTTCAAATTTATCTGAATGCGGCATTTATTATCAACAGAAATATTAATCAAAATACAAATTTATATAATTGAAAATAATCTATGAGATCCAATCTTACAGACAGATCACTACTCTCTTGAAAAGGTCGAAACACAACTGTAACAATATATTTCCGTTCGTCCGGGTTATTATGAAACCGTAGCCGCAGAGGTCAGTCTTCATAACTCATATTAAATTCCGGTTGAACTTGTGAAGGACTTTACATAAGGAAACGCATAGACTTCCTGTTTTCTCTGACCCGCTGAAACAACGTCATTTCCTTTTGTGCTAATGCAGACTCTCGCCATTATTAATAAATAGTCATTCACCCTCTAGCCCCGAAGGTTGATAACCGAAGAGCTGGTTGAACAAATTAGTTTTCTTCAGTCTTTGGGATCTTCTTAAAGCGACGTATTATTTTCAATAGAAAGAAGAAAGTCGAAAGTCTGCTTCAATTTGTTAGTTGAATGATTTATTTATAAAGACTATTATTTGACATGAAAATAATCCCTTATAAATATTAAAATTTTGGTAGAAAATTTTCGTTTATTACATTTATTCTCATTTTAGTCTGATACGAAATATATAAAAATAAAGTATTGCAAGAGTCAAAAAATTTCAAATCAAGCCGTTACTAGAAGATATATGCTTTCAGAGGAATCTGAAAAGCATATTTTTTAGAATTGCACCTATCAGTCGCTTAGTCTGTCTTTGAACATGATAACTCGTAAACGCTTTGAGCTAGACAGATGAAATTTGGTGCATGGCCTTACTCTTGTAATCATTATAAATCTTGTAGATTTCTATCATATTTCGATTGAAACATATTTAAATGAAATTTATATGTCTCTCTACCCGAATGCATCAGCTACAAAACTAGAAAAAGTTAGAAAGATAAAATTTGATATATCTCCTTGAGGCTTTCGCCTTCAGATTGTAGGTTTCAATAATATTTTGGGCGAAATTCATCAATGCGAAGTTTGCTTCTCAACCTAATCGCATGTAAACATAACATCAAATTTACAACTAACTAGACGGATGGAATTTGGCATATGATTTTATTACTAGATATTTTTTTATCATATTAATCAATTAATTATTATCTAACAAATCCACCACCAATTGGTGTGATAATCCTATAAATACAGAAATAAGAAAGGATTAAAATCACAAACCATTAACACCGAAAAAAAAATCTACAGAAAGGAGGGCTAGTCCATTTCAAAAATTCTGAAAACTAACCTGGAATGAACATTTGGCGTAGTTTAAATGTCATAATGTTAAAGTTTTCCAAGTTTTCTTTTATTTATCTTTACTATAAAAAGTTACCATGACAAAAGTATCACAATTGTGAAAAAATTCGATTTGGCTATTCTAACAATTCTTCGCTATTCCCAAAATTAAAAAAAAAAAAAAATCCAAAAATAAAAAAAAAATCAATTTTTTTTTGTAATGAAGTGTTGGTATTGGTCTGTGTAACTGTAACCGATACTAAAAAGACCTCTGTGTTGTTTCATTATGTTATTATGAGTTAAAATATTTCGTTTTTAAAAGAAAAGGCTATTCAGTTTTTTTAAATACATACCACAATATAGCTGTACGTGAAGAAGTAAGCAATGATTAAAATCACAAACCATTATCAAGTAAAAGATCCGAGGAATGATCACCAGTCCACGTCAAAAATCCTAAAAACTAATCTGTGAAAATTCAACATGGTTTGAATAATTTAGAACGCTAAAGTAATGCACAAACATGCATGCATATTTTAAATTAATATGATTAGAAAGAAAAATACATCAATTTTGAAAGGAAAATAATTAACATTTCACTAATGATTAATTTTTAACAGCTTTGTAACACCGCATATATGTAGATTCCTAGTTTCGAACAATTACATTTAGCAAAGCAACACAATTCTAAAAAGTAATAATCATTCACTAGATCATTTAGCAGTATCAGCAATATAATTTTAAAAAACTTTTTAAATAACTTGCTTTATAAATTTAGTTTACTTTTCCTTTGGAAAGACAAGAAAATTGCTGCGGTAGTATTTATTTTTTCTTTCCTAACGAATGAAAGTTCATTTTAATCATCAAGACATTTTGATATAGTCCGTAACTTTTCAGAAACAAATTAGTCAGAAGTATCCATATTATTAGATGTTGCACTGAAAATCTAACTAGGAAAAGAAAGGTTCATGAGAAGTAAGAAATATGGCTCTTTATTTAATAAAATTTCCTTAAAATATTTGTATGATTTTACAGCTCAAAGCTTTATTTGCATTTTTACTTTCTCATATAGGATATATAGAGAAAGTATAGTAATCGTCGAAAAATTCGAATTCGATATTTTCACTAGTCTCCACATTTTAGACCTCCATGAGTTCGAAAAATGCCTTTTTTGAAAAATTTCATGACAAAGACAATAAAATTGCTTCGAGATAGATGGATGAAATATGTTATGCAGACTTAAAAACAAATTTGTAGATATCTATAAAATTTTGATCAAAATCCGTTCCGAGGGAGTCTATCTGTCATACTGTTCGAATATAAATTAGCACGATAATTACAAAAGGAAGACAGCTAGATAGATAAAATTTGGTACACACATTTAATATTTTTAGTATAGATGCCTTCCAAAGTTTCAGCGAAATCCAACAAAGAGTTGACCGTCTGACGATCTGTACTTTCAGAAACGGTAGCAGTAAATGCGATACCCCGAAAACGCAAGAATTTAAATGCATCAAATATGGTACGTGCTTTTGCGATTGCAATTATAGTTCTACGTCAAAATTTGTTTTCAATCGGCTGTTAAAAATATGGTTGCAATACTAATTCGATTTTCTGATAAAATTAACTATATGTCTGGGATTAATAGCAAAAAAACTCGCCAAGGATCACATGATAGATTCAGTAAAAATGCAAAATTCATGCCAAAGGTTCATAATTCTTAACTATTGTATGCCAATGCCATGCAAGGAGCTCAATGGGATAACGACTTAATTAGAGAGCATATAAGAAAGTTTTGAGGTGACCATTGTTGCCGGTTGTTTAAAGAAAATGGATAACATTTTATAGAGTATGCAACGTATAGTCAATCACGGTTAAAAGATGTTGATTTTTGTAAAAATCTTACAATAAAACTGAATAGATCTTTAAGAGTTAGTTTATGAGAGAAAATAAACAGATTAATCAGTACTATGAATAGTAAGAATTTCGTTTTTTCAGATTAAAGGTTGGCAACATGATTATTTTCAATTTCAATTTAATACATGTGAGCTATTATTGGACAGTTTCTAACTTTTTTTTTTATCTAACAAACTTAAAATAACTTTTTGAAAACTGTCTGCCAGTTTCATCAAAGCAATGAGGGTGCTTGTTTCAATTTGAAAAACATGATTCAATCCTGTTAATTTCATGAAAAAAATGTCTTTAGGAATAAATTTATTCCATGTATTGTTTAAAGAAAACTATTATTGCATACTATTTATTGTATGCTTTTTAAATTTCTTTTCTCTTTGATTTTCTAAAATCTTTAATAATTTTAAATGCATCTTCATCAAAAAAAATAAATAAGCTATCAGGGAAATGATTCTTGGAATTCCTTGTTCATATTCCGAATTAGGCTAAATTGATATATTTGTTCTTATTCATCACGGTATCAACAAGTTTGGAAGACATTTTTTAGAACATACACAAAAAATTTGGCACCTTACTTCAATTAAAAAAAATATCTTTAGCTTTTGAAAAATAGTACATAAGCAAAAAAAAAAAAAAAAAAAAAAAACAATTGTAGAAAAATGAATTTACTATTTTTATTCATCAGTAGCATGATATAATATCCATCCAATTTGCCTGTAATTTTTTACAAAATTTTATCTATACTACATTGTTCAAAATAAAAAAATGCAAAAATTCATTGAAATAAAATGTTATACCTGTGTAATCTATCTATATCTATACTTATAATAAAGCTCAATGTGTGTGTGTGTTGGCGCTCTACAGGCCAGACCATTCAACCTACAGCTACCAAATTTGGCACGTGTATACTTTGGAGGCCGGGAATGTGCACCTGGGGGTTATTTTTTGAATTTTTAATTATAATTTTATTTATTTAAAAATTAAGCGAAATTTTGGCGTGTTTCTGCTATAACTACCGAAAATATTACCGCACAAAAAAGATTTTTACATGAAGTTAAAGATCAAAAAATTATCTTTTAAATGATACCAATGTTTTAAACTTGAAATTAAATTTCTATTTTTAATGAATTTTTAAATAAATATTTTAACTATATTTTTCAACAATTTTTTTCGTACAAAATAAAAATAAAATTTAAGCTGCACGAGCACGTTTCGCATTCATGGGAAAAAATTAGCTTTTTTCAAAGTGTTGCCATCACATTGATTAAAGATCCAACTAAAAATAAATTAAATCTTTTTGGAAATGAAAACTGCAAAAATATAATTTTCGGCACGTGTCTGCAGGAAATGAAACAAATATGAAATATTATTTTTTCTAAAAAATAAATTCAAGAAAAATTATTTTATGATCTTTTACACTATCTATATTATTAATCCAATAAATCAGTTTTATTTTAAGGCAAGTTTTGTTTAATATGAACAGAATATCCATTCAAATCAGGGCCACACAGCTAATTTGTAAACCTTTAGTAAGACACAGATCTGCTAAAATGGTCTAAATGGAAAATGATTATATTTTATGTAACTTGATTTAATAAATGCTCTAATAAATGACGAATTTTTGATTTTATATAAAGCTTCTGCTGTGGAAATCACAAATAACAAAATGTTCTTGAAACACTAATATTTTAAATAAAAAGAGTTAATTTCCAATCAACTAAATGAATCACTTAAACTGACTGATTTAGGAAAATTTGAATATCACTATTCAATAAAAAAAAGGATAATTTTAAATTTTCCATCGATCGTTTCAAAGAAAATACGCCAATCAGCGCGCAGGTTTCTCAAGATTAATTGGCCTAAGATTATGAAAATGTTGAGTTTTTCTAAATTTTTAACATTCAAAACTTTATAAATAAGTCTTAGTTGATCGTGGAAAATAGAAAATCATTCATTTATTTAAAATTTGGTGTGTCCAGAATATTTCTCAGAATATGATACCTTACTGCATTAAATTTAGACTTCATAATTTTTGAAATATATTTATAATCTGGAAGAAAATATTATTATTGATTTCATTTCAATCCTTTTGAAAGCAAAACTAAAAACTGAATTTTATGCTGAATCTGAGAAATTTTTGTTGAATAATTCTTTGAGATATTACATAAATTATGAAAAATATTTTGTAGTTCACATAAGACTTAAATACCGAGCGATCTGTTTGCAATACTCACATTTAATAATAATAAATAAATAACAATAAAGATGATAAATAAAATAAAACGCTTGGTTTTATTAAAAAATATCTTTATATGAATTGCAATTTCATCATTTCCGCTTTAAATTAAAGTTGAATTTTTACCGGAAATGACAACAAATTAGCAAAATATTTATAGTAAATTGAACGAAACGATCTAAACAACAGTATAAGTTTGGTATGACTATCAAAATTTGAAGATTAAAAATGTTTTGTTTGAGAATCTATTAAGAGACCAGTTACTTAAAATATTTAATTGAAAATTGTAGTGAGCGGTAATACTGTCGAACCGGCTGGTCGCCAAAGGCGGCTAGTGAATATATAAATAAACACTTATAAACGATTAATATTTCACAAATCTTATTCATAACAATTTAAAAACATAAATACATATTTCAGAACTGATTAAATGCATATTTCTGTTACAAATCGAAATTAACTACATGTATAAAAATATGAACTCTTATTTTCATTATTTTAAAAATCTTAGCCAGTCGAAAATTGTAAATAAGCGAAACGAAATTAAAAAAACAAAGAAACTATAATTTAAAACTCTCATTCTTGCAGAAAAATCGCATGTAGAAAAAAATATACGGTTTATTTCATTTCAATTTAATTATACATTTGCGAGCGGTATAAGAAGAAACAATTCATTAACATTCCGTTACAGTATAAGATCTGAAAAGTGGTCATCGCAATATTGTTTATTCTCGGGTCATGCATCAATAATTCTTTAATAAATAAATTTAAAAAATACGACACAGCTCTAAAATTTTACAGGCACATTTAGAAAGATTCAATATATCATATAAACCAATAAAAAAATCGATACCTAAGTGATACCTTTGTTACCTAAGGTACCATTTTATTTTCTCTGCATCCCTAAGTGCAGTTATCTTAATCATTTAGCTGGACTTCGTTTTCCAAAGTCGTGAAGATAATTTCGGTCACTAAATGTTTATAGTTAGGAAATTTCAAAATTCGTCTTCAAATGTCGTTCATAATTTTCTGTATTATGACACAGAAATACAAAATTACATTTGCAGAACATGTTTGATAGCGAGTCTTCCTTGTTTACCTAGTTTTGAACGATAGAAATGGAGTAGATTCTAGTTCTTTCCGTTATGATAGGAAATTCTGAAACTGAAATTTTTATTGAAGGCATCTGAATAATTTATTCAACTTTGATAAGTATCTATATATTCTTGAAAAACAAAGGATGAGATAATGTAATATAATAAAAAAATTATATGCATATGTCTTCTCCATTGAATAAATAACGAGCAGAATATTATCAGTTCAATGCAATATCTTTCACTTCGTTAATTTTGAATTAATAATGCAAATCACTCCTTATTAAATGGAATTACACTATTTAAATTTTCCTTAGTTATCACTAAAATTGTGCAAGAAAATATATGTCTGGGAAGTAATAACAAAATTCGACAGCATATTTTATTTTTACTGTTAATTATTAGAACGAGTTCAAGTTTGGCAGATATTTATATATATATATATACACACACAAACACAAGATAAATTAATCCAATGAAGTGAAATTCTTATTCATTACTTACACCACCGTTCATCGTTCATTCAATGGTGGTATAATTATATATTCATTAAATAATTATATTAATTAATTATACTACCATCCTTTATTTCTTTGAACAAGAAACTATGCATTTGATATTTTAAATTATTAGAAAATTTGTATATTATCGGTTAATTTAAATTTTAAATTGAGAATGTGTGGTTTTTTGTGCAAGAAAAGCTGTCAGTTTGAAGGAATTAAATAGGCTTACCGAATTCAATGGCGAATGAAATCATTCCTGCGATATGCAGCCTTGCCTTTATCTGTTTTTGGTTTTTTTCTCATTTCAAATCAAAATTTGTATTTCTGTATCGTTCGCAAGCACGTAAACGTAAAACTCAAAACCCTAATGACTTAAATAAAATGTTGTAAGTGATCCTGTTATTAAAAATGTAATTCTATGTCAAAGTTTGACATCAATCAGTTAGAAAAAAAATCACCCTAAATACACATGTTTAAGTTTTTAAAAATTAATCGTATATCAGCTTAATTTCCCAAAATTTGCACCCCAGATTCATAAAAAAACCTCTAGATTCTTGCTGAAGATCTATTTTGGTAACTATTATTCGTTCATGCATGCAAGGATTCACGACCCTACCTAAGATTTAAAATTTCTTGAGGGGGGGGGAGAAGGATATACGGAGATAATATCTTTATTAAAGAGTATTTAAAAGAATAGATTTTACAAAGAAAATTTTAGGGAGATCACTCCTGCTATTTTTTTCCATATATGAGAATGAATTTCTGTTAACAATTTAATTCTGAGCATGGCAAATTAGCCTCTTAAGATTGTTTCGAATGTCTTTGTACAGCGCATAGAACCAGCACAATGTAAAAGCATTTGTTTTCTGAAGAATAAAAATTCGAAACGCAACAGAAAAAAGGGGGAAAATACAAAAGAAATGAAAAGAAATATAAAGGAGAGAGAGAGAGAAAAAAGAAGGGAAATCTATCAAAACATTCCATCGAAAAAAATAATGATTTGCCATCGACCAATTATTGTGATGGACAGGGACATTTGCTTCTTTTCTAGCATCACCATCCCACCAATTTTTCAAAAAAAAAAAAAAATCTTTCAAAACATTCCTTCTAAAAGATAATTATTCCCCGCCGATCAATTATTGCGATGTGTAGGAACATTTGGTTCTTACCTGGGATCAGCATCTCATCAATTTTCAAAGAGCTTGCACTCCCCTTCGTAGAATTCTTTTTACTTCTATGAGGAAGCCGCATAAGTTTAATTATTTCAGTTGTCGCGATACGAATATGATAATTCAGAAGTACAACGAGTTAGATAAATGGAATTTGGTTTTGCACTATAATTGTAGATATGCTTCAGTTTTTAGACCAAATCCATCGATAGATGCATGTGAAACTTATAAATGACAAACATAAAAAGATAAATTGACAACATCTGCCATATGGTCTCTGCATTAAATTTATAAATTTCAAATTCGGACAAAATCTGTCTAAATGAAGAATTAGTCTATCCATATGTTCCATCAAGATAAATGAAACAAGTAAAGAGTGAAACAGAAGAAAGGTATATATTATTTATATCAAACAGCAGATATGCATTAAAGTTTCGGATACATCAGCCAAAGGGACCGCATTTTGTCTGTCAGTAACTTAAAGAGAAAATGTATGCAAAAGTTGAGGGGAGAAATTTCTCGAATTTTTATTTGGTATTTATTGATATAAATGAGTAGGTCGATTTCAACCGCACTTTGCATTTTTTCTTTAAAACAAGAGACAGAGTACCATAAAATTTTCAAAGTGAAAAAATTAATTAAATATTTAATTAGAAATTAATCAGATTGTCCTTTTTGTGCAATGCCTATGATACAAATTATCTTATGAGACATATTTTAATACCATCTTCTTTAAAATTTTACCTTTTCTATGATATCAAATTCTTTTCTGTGCAATTTTTTTCCTTCAGTCCTTAAAAAATTTAAATACTTTTTTATACTCGAAATTAAAATACTTTTATATATTTTTCATATATAATATTTTTAATGAAAAAATTGATTTTTCATAAATTAATATAATTAACACACAATCTCCAATGTATTTGAGCCTTGGCCACTTGTAATCGCTTGAAGATGCAGAGTATATTGGTTCTTTCTTTCGTTTACTTTTAAGTACAGTTAAGTAAATACTTTAACAATAAAAAAAATAATGAAAGATATAAAATAGAGGTGGGATCATCAATACATATCAAAAACAATGCTAAAATAGAACTGACTCTTATTGTTACTTTTTTTGAAAATCGTTTGTTTAAATTAAAAAAAAATCAGTAAAGACCGAAGAAAAAAAATTGCACAGAAAATTTTTAAGTTGAAGATTGTATTAAAATATATCCCATAAAACATATCATTAAACTATGCCCCATAAGATAATTTGTATTATAGGCATTGCACAAAAAGGGTAGTCTGATTAATTTATAATTAAATATTCAATTAACTTTTGCATTTTGGAAATTTTACGGTGTTCTGTCTCTTGTTTTAAAGAATAAGTGTACAAAGTGCGATTGAAATCGACCTGCTCGTTTAAGAGAAGATGCATATAATACAGAAATAGTCATAATGACTTTTATTTGCATTAAGATAAAAACAGTTAATATGGAGACGTGTATGATTATAGCAGATATTATCAAGTCTTGGAGTGTTACGATCAATAAGAAATTTCTTGTTAGCATAATATAATTTGATAAATTCAACAAATGATAAAATGAAACTAAAAGAGGGCTAGAAAAGCATTTGAACTACTGCAGATTTATCGGTTAATGACCTTGTAAAATGTTCATCTCGAAAAAACCAACATTGAAGAGCAATGATCAGAATCTTTCCTTCGACCATTCATTGTCCTACTTTAATTTCTGAGGGTAGCTTTCAATTTCATTTAAAACTAATATTATAATATCGTATTAATACATAATACATAGTCGCAGATATAATAATACAGTATCGCATTAATACATAGCTATGGGAGTGCTTTCCCTAAAAACTTCCTCGTATATTTTCTAATATAGGAACTAATCGCCTCCCCTGCATAAAATTGAAGACCTTGAATAAGGCAGCGAATGACTTGCATGATGTTGGCGAAAAATATTTACAAGCTATAGATCGTTGAATCTAGCATTTTTAGCGAATATACTGTTTGATCTTTGGCGATATTTTTTAGCGAGATTCAGCAATTTGGCGATATTTCTTGTATATTAATATGCGATTAATATACAAGTACTCGAAAATCTAATTTGTATTCTGGTTGCCTCTTTTTCGAGCGATTGGAAACCAACATTTGATATTAAGCTACAATTGCAGTAGCAAGATCATATACCAAATTTCATTAATTTAAACCATTGTGTTTACATGCATGAGAAGTCCAGACAGCTAATTTTTTATATATTTGATTGGAAAGTTAACAAGAATCTATATTTTAGATGCTAAAACTCTGAGCCAAATTTGATCTATTTAGTTCCTTATGTTGTGTGGTTACCGTGTTCATTTGTACTCGAACACTCGGACAGACAGAATTTCTGTGAATGAAATTCGTACAACATTTAACAGAGATCTAAAAATTTAGAATAGAAACCACATACCAGATTTCTCCCATCTAGCTTAAAGTATTTTTGAGCATCGTGTTCATAGACAAACATATACGAATTCAGAGACGTCTGAAATATGGAAATTCATCACAATCTGGCATTCGAATTTCTTGATTACTACAATATTCTCTTTTGTATATAAGATAACAAAAAAAATTTCAATAGAGTTGATTAAATCTGTACTCTATCATTTAAAAATTATTACAAGTTTTCATACATAGAGTAATTTGAAAATCATTGGGAAATAAAAATTTGATAAATCTAAAAATTCGAATAAAAAATTAATTTGAAAACGAGACAATATTTAAACTGAAAATGGCAATAAAGAGTTTTTTTTTCATTTGTAACAATTTCTAAAGAATTAAAAAATTATTAAATAGACAATAAATAGTTTTAAGGAATATAATAATTATTATCAATATTTTTGACTAATTTTAAAAAATAGAAAATATTACTAATAAATGTATAATTTTAACAAACAAACACGTAATTACTTTGAATCAACAAAAGTATGATAAGATTTCAAAATGAAAAGAGTATAATTCTGGTATTCAATAGAAACGTCTCACTAACATAGATTCTTAATGAAAGTAACGCCATTTGTCTTTCTCTCTGCTGGGAAACCAGACTCTGCCTCTCTCTCTTTTTTAAGATACAGTAACCGAGGGGATTGTGACCAGCTCAGGTCTTACAAACTCTTACTTTTTTTCAATAACAGAATTTATTTAACCCAATAATGTTAAATGGGCAATTTTTTCCTATTAAATATCGGATAGCTTTCCTATTTGTTAAGTATTCGAATTGCAGTCTCATTTCTCCAAACAATAATAATTTTCGGAGATTAATTCAAACACTACACGAACCCTGCAGCACATCGGCAAAATGTCAGATAGATATTTTACAGGTCAGAGCGACAATGTAATATAAATATTTCCATTTGTAATATCCTTGTTGTAAATATCCCTTAGTCGAATAAATAAATATCTAATTTTAATTCATTGGAAGTTGAAAAACTGTATGCCCGCATTCATATCTAATGAGTTTAACATACTCTAAAAATGTAAGAAACCTTTTTTTAACGTTTCATGCATTTTAATGCACCTTACACTGCATTTAAGTTCTCGAGTGGAAATAAACCTTAGAATAGTCCATTTACGATTGTTGGGAACACGAGATATAGACGTAATTAATTCAAAAATAAAAAAATAACTTTGTTATAATTTTTAAATTTGAATTTTAACTCAACAAAAGAAATTCGAGTTGTAGATGATATTTAAACATTATGTTAACAATGAAATTAAAAAAAAAAGACTTAAAGAGAAGAAATTGATTGCCCAATAAATCCAAATTGAAAATCTTGGAGTATTCAGATTCTATTGTAAACACAACATTTTATGAAAATATTCGTAAAATGTAGGAAGGATTCTACATACGGCAGACCTGTGTGTTCAAAGCATCATCATCTAAGTGAAAATGGACCTTGTATATCCATAAGATATACGATGGCCAGTTCTGATCTATTTGCAATTTAGCCAGAAGATACAAAAGAAAATCAAGATGTACAGAGCAATCTCGCAGTTTCAATCGTTGTGCTAAAAGTATCTTGTAAGAGTGCAACTTTAGAATTTTGTGTAAAATCATGTTCAAGTTTGTCCATGTAATGTCCAGTGCTCGTGCTATTGAGCGGCCACTAGCATTTGAAGAACTTGTAGATGCTTCATCTGTTGCAATTGTAACTTCCTCCACAATTGCTGTCTTCTTTGCATGAGGAACAACCAGAGAAACGGTTTCTTTAAACTTAAGAATCAGGTTTTCAACTACGTTTATTATCAAGGGTTCTTTCTTTAAGTTTTTCATCCGCTGGTTACCATACATATTGCTTTAATGATGAAATTAAATGAGCTAAGCATTAACCTTACGGTTTTAAGCAGTGCAGCTCTATCAATTGGCAAACTTTCACAATATTTTTTTTCGATGGAAGTTTCAGCACCACAGTTTAAGTAATAAATATATGAAGTTTCATTCGGATCCGTTCAATAGAAATGGAACCATGAGTTTCTAGGTACCGAGAGTTTAATTTAAACCATCCTGCACATTAGTGAACAAGGAACTTTTTCCCCCAGATAAATGAGACATAGGATCAATTTTGCGTCGATCAAGGTATAAAGATAAAAGTTTAAGATCTAATTTACCTAGTAATGGAAGAAAATTCAATTGCAAAAGATAGGGCTTGCCGAATGTAGTGAAATGATATGGATTACCTAAATATTATAATTACGGATATTGTACGGATATATAGTTATTCGTATAATACAGAGTGACTTTATCCACACCAGAACAATATAAATTTTGAACAATTCTTTATTATAAAAAACTATTCTCTGTTAGGAATATTTTCGATTGAATGAATGTCGACTGTCTCATGAATGCATAAGATGATTAAATTTGAAATGCAAGTAAAATATGTTAATGAATTCAAGAAAAGCAAACAATTATTTTAAATTCCATTCCCTATCAGATAACGCAAAGAAATAAGCTAAGGAAACGCCGTGTCATTTGTAATTTTCCGGAACACGAAATACTATAATTAAAAGGCAGGACGAAATAAAAGTAGAGCCAGTAAATTTCTTTTGTCATACTTGATGACCTTGAAGTATCTCCTCCGCAGAACAAAAAAGAAAAAATCTGATCTCAACAGGAAATCATTTACAAAATAAATCATTTATTCGGTGAATTTGCAAATATTTTAAAAAGCATTTCATGTCATGCTGATCCGTAAAAGAAAAAGATGTTCATATAATATTAATAACAAATAAAGATAGATACTCAATATGTTTACTAATTTCAAGGAAAATCAAAAGTAAAATACATTAACTGTATATGACGATTTTTTTCTAATTTAGGAGGTCCAGAAATTGCAGACAAATAACACTTCTCCCCCTTTTCCCCCCCTTTTCTCACACTCAGGAAAACACTATTTCAAAAACAAATAACCCATATATGATGCACTGTGATTAACAAGAACAATTCCATCACCCTAAAGCTCACACCTACTAGATTTACGGATGGTGGGGCCTGCGGCCCCAATGAGCCGTAATCCCTCTCTCAACTATGCTGGAGGTCCAGAAAAAAATTGCTACAACAGTTTATTCCCTATTTTCATTGATCACTAAGCATTTATAAATGATTATTTTGAAATATTAAGTAATATTTATTAATAATAAATTATTAAGTAATATTTTATATCACTGTATTCAATTTGTCATGCCGTATTAAAAATTTTTTCTATTTTATAAAGTTTTCTAATTTTTTTATAAATACAATTTAAGGCATTTAAATAAATAAGTCACACAGAATAAAAAAGCAACAGAAAAAAAAAGTCTTAAACTTTAATAGAGTTTAGGTCTAAATAAATGAATATTTTTATATGGAAATGAGTAATCATAGCTGCGACGTAGAAGCCAGTCATTATCATAGTTAACTCCTATAGCAATCAAACTGTGCATTTGAGACTTTGTAACCGTATATGAAAAGCCATTCTACAGATGATTCTCTGATGCAGGGCCACGGTGGTCTCTTGCAAGATCTCCATTCTGGTCAAGAAGGTCACATATTCGAAATCTGAATCCACTAAAGATCTGTCATGTATATGGTAAATGTGGTGCGCTTGAAAATTTAGAAAAGGAATAGTCAATTTAAGTTTTTTCTTCCTTGCTATTCATGAATGGCTTGGAATTAAGATGTCTCTCTCAAAAAACACATATGATGTTTAAAAACAGACTGATTATACTGAACTAAATTGTGGTTTGTCTGTATTTCGAGGAAAAAATTTGTTTCACCCCATTTGTTATATAACGTTAATGCGAGAACACAAGATGTATGATAAGATATTAGACAATATTATGAACATTATGTGATATGTTTGTTCCATTTGAATAGGGCGGACAATGAGGAAGGAAAAGAGAATATATCATATAACATTACAGAGCTTTTAAATTAATCCTAAATTAAAAAAAACAACATTTGAAGAAAATATTTTGAATTTTGCTCTAGAAATGTAACAGCTGTGGTCAAAAAGATGACGTTTTTTTAATGGATCACTGCGAAAATTTGAAATAACCTTTTAAAAACTTATTCAAGTAATGAGTCAGGACCCATTATCTTTTAAATGAAGATAAATGATAGCATAATTGGCGATTTCTTCTTTTTACTAGATATATATATATAAATAGATTTTTAACAACCAGTTGCTCTGTTATCGAATACGGTCCTATATCTTTATGGGTATGAGTGTGTGTATGGGGTGTGAGCGTAAAGGTTTGGTCCTAATGATGCGATTTATTATTATTATTTTTAAAAATTCAATGATATGTTGGAAAATTGCGTGAATTCTTTGGATTCTAAAAATATAGTTTATATTATTTCTCGAATAATAATATATTAGAAAGAAAAATAAAGCCACGAAAAAGGTAATTCGCCCAATTAGATTCCAAAATTCAGATTAAAAAAAAGTTGCTGCATCATCGCTCTTAAGAATATGGAATCTCAAAGTTCAATATTCTTTCATGTCTAAACATCATTATTTCAGTCGAGGTTTTAGAAAGTGTTTACACGTTTGTATACCTTGCAATTTATTTTAACCACCGTCTTCCATTATACTAATTGCAACAGTTCTTTTCTTTAGGATACATTTAGAAGCCATCTACATTCGGCGGAAGTATAAGGAAACATTTTACGATTTAATTAGATTAAATAAAAAATGTTCTAAAAAAAAGAACATTCGCGGAACGAAAACAATCGTAAATTATTTACGATCGTTAAGTAGTTCTTTGAATTGTATTTCTTTCTCTGTAGTATTTAATTCGTTTTTCTGTATAAAAAATTAGTTTTATTTCGAGAAACAACCTGTTCTCAAGTTTAAAAGATCACAAACTTGTTTGCAGGCTATGTTATAGACTTGGTCAGGTCGACAACTTGAACTGGGCTTCTTGTAAGAGGGAAAAGATGAGCTTGACCTTCATCGTCCGAATCCCTCTCTTTCCCTCTTCATTCTGCTCTATATAAAGAGTCGGTTATTAAATTAGAATTTTGATGGGACACAGACCTCGGTCAATTCGGTTCTTTCTTACTCCTTTGCATGTAAGTGTCTATTTTTCTATCATTTTTAAAGGCGTTGATTGTTTCTTATTCCTTTGATTTTTAATATAGTTTTGAAAATTTTATAATCATTTAAGATATTTACAATAATTTATGAATTCAATATCCTGTCAGATAAACTCAATTATTTAAAAAAAAATTGTAAAGTTAAAAGATTACTTATTTCAAAATAATCTAATGAATGTTAATATGTATTATTTATTCTTGTAGTGTTCTTTTTTTATCGTTAATGATATTGTTAAATAATTAATCTAATTAATGTAATCAAATAATTATATTTTCAACCAGTAAAGAAGAACTTTAATTTAATAATATTATTCTTACATATTTTAGCGGAAAAAATCTTTCAGTTTTGTAAAATATTTTAAAATTCACTACCTTTTTTTTTTGAAGATAACTATTGGTATTAATAATTTTCGTAATCGACAATTTATCGATTGTTTCATTCATGTATATAACAATTCAAATAATATTTTTGTCGCATTAAAAATTTATTCAAATAACTGTTTATCTAATTTATTTTCTTTAAAGAAAATTTCACATGAATTAAATAAAAATTTATATTATAGTAACAAGAATTTTTAAAATGTAAGCTTTCAGTCAGTTTTGCTTTACTAAAAACTGTTTAAATTTTAAAGAAAAAAAGAGGCTATAAATTTTTGAAAACAATTTTGCTTTGTCATTTTTAAACGAAAAATAAAATTAATCCTTCAAAACTCCAATCAATTGATTAGATACGAAATTATCAAGCATTTTAAAAAAGATTTCTTTTTAATTACTTAATAATTTAAAGTTCAATGAATATTCAAACGGTAAAATGAGAATTTTTTTTATTCTCTCTTAAACATCAGCTAACAAAGCTGTTTACATTTTAAATGATATAGGATTTGACATTATCAACAGTTTTCATTTACCGATTCAATAGCTTTTATAATGAAATATGGCGTATCTAAAATTTGCTTGCAGCTATGGAGAACAATTCTGTTAACGGATTGTAAGAAGATTGTTGATGATCCTAGAGAAAATTCCTTTTTGGCATTTAATATAAAATACGATATTTTAAATCAAATTCAGTATTTGTAAATGCTTCTCTAAGGCCCTGTTTCTTTTATTGGCGCATTTTCTTCTGTAAAAAAAAAAAAAAAGAAATGTTCGCCGGAAGGAACGCCATTTTTTTTCTCTTCTGTAGATACACATAAAAAAGAACAGTTTTTGAAGCACTAAAAAAAGTAAAAAAAAAAGCATATAAACTAAAGAAAAAGTTTTTTCATCCTTTTAGCCTTGAGCAAACATTCAAAAAACGAGAAAGTAACAACAGTGTAAACATAAGCTAAGCAAATAAAAAGAAATAGGAACAATTTATTGATCTGTTAGAAGTAAAAGAAGTATGAAAACAAAGCATTTTTTTATATCACCATCATTTTATTTACAATTTATTGCGATGCATGCTTTTTTTGCAGAAATATGACATTGTATTAAATTTGGTAAGTGATTATGGAGAACTTTGGGTACAATTACAATTTTGCTAAATGGACAGATAGTTTGAGTAATAAAAAAGTTATAATAAAAATTTATGAAAATTCGTATTTATAAATTAATTAATTAATATGCTCAATTTGACCGTATTTAAAAAACTAATCATGTTGCATGTTGATATTTCATTATGTATATGTAATGTAATTTCCCTATGAAGAAATTTTTTTTATCCAATTTAAATTACGCTTTTATATGACTTAATTTGGAGAGGATATTGTAATTGTGGTACATCGTTTCAAAATTCCCTGAATCTGGGGATAAATAAGAGAGGGCGTTGCTTTTAAAAATATTTTAAAAACAGAGTTAATGGTTTAACAATAAGATGACTGGACTGAAAAAATAACAGGGATACCTAAGGTTTTAGAATTTCCTGAATCCAGGTTTAAAATTAGCTAGGGACACTGACATTACTAGTATGTAGAACTGAAAAATAAATAAATCTGTAATATTAATAAAAATGAAAATCGATTTGTCGACGACCTACAGAAACATACCATGATTAAAAAACTACCAAATATGAAACAAATGTACTTTGGAGACTGTAAATGTGCCCTCTTGGAGTTTTTAAAAATTTAATTCAAATTTTAATTATTTAAAAATTAAATTAAATTCAGATGTTTTTAGCTATTTTTCAACAATAACTTTGGAAAAAATCGTAGAAAAATACGCTGTGTAAAGTACAAAAGAGTAATCTTCTAAATGACTTTTGCTTAAGTTTGTATATGCTTAGTCCAATTTCCAAAATTTGTAATTATTTTGACTTATGTTCAAAGTATCAATGACCATATATATTAATGCATCAATGACCAATAATTTGACTTATGGTCAAAGTATCAATGACCATATATATCAATGTATCAATGACCAATAATTTGACTTATGGTCAAAGTACTGTGAGGCGAAAGAAAGAAAAATAAACAAAAAGATATAGTAGAAATAGGATTTTATAAAATCAATGCTTTGCGAATTAAAAATTGTGAATGAAATCGGAACACGATTCCTTCCAAATCGTAACCGATGATTAAAAATCCTCAGAATAGAGTGGTACGGAATTATAAAGAATGGGATGTTGATTCAGGTGGCATCCATGTCTTCAGACCACGGTTAATTTTTTTAAAATAACCTCCAGCTGTCCTCACAATTGGAGGTAAACCTAACACATGAGTTGAGCTTATCTTATTTTGTACAAAAATGCGATTTTAAATGTTGAGGTTTGCCAAATCACTTGTAACGTTATGGGATTCTATGTTTTGAAGGTCAAAATGATAAATTTTTGGATTATATTTATTAGAAAGAAAAATTAGTTTTCTTTTGCAGAATAAAGAATTATTTTCGCAATTCTGTATAAATTCCCGCTCTATGATAAACCAGTAATGTTCTATGATAAACAGGTTACGTTTCATTGAAACGTTCTTTCCATAAATTTAAGTAAAATCTTAGGCTTTTTATGCCTCGTTTTCATGAAAATAGGCTTTTTCTAGTAAAAAGGCTAAACTCTTCCTTTTTTCCCTTAATTCTTAAATATGTGAATTGTTCCTAATTTTCCCTTTTAGCTACGAAATTCAACTATAGTTCAGAAATAGTGATTTGTATATTTTTCTGATAGAATTAAATTAAAATCCATATTGCTTTTTATGTATAAGTGAGAAAAATTAGTTTCAAAATTTTTCAATTGTGATCACATTATTCAAAATTTTTTAATTTCAAAATTTTTTCGAATTCAAAATTTTTGTAATTGAGAGTTTGGGTTCTTTAATATACTAAAGATATATTAAATACTAGAAGAAACGTTTCTGCTTATTCAATTTCTTTTTTCTTCTTAAACTTTAAATTTTTAAGAATTTTCAAATCAGTGTTAAAAATTTTCTGATACTTTGATATACGAAACCAGAATTTTTCTCTTCTATGTTTTATTATTTAGATTCGAATATCGTAAATGGATTATTCGATGTCTGATTATTTGCTGTCAGGATAATCAACGATTGTTGATATCAAGCTATTCTTAAGAGAATTCACTCATCACAAATAAAAAAAAGATGTTCTAAAGCAAAAAAATGGAGAATTACTTTAAAAAATAAATTTGCTAACTTAAATATACAGAAATGTACTCTTTATTAAGCCATAGTTAGGCTTTTGATCCCTAACTGTGTATAAAAATAATACCAAAGCATTTTTTTAAAATTTCGTTTTGGTTATTTTATGGATTATCCGTATTATCCATATGGATTTTGATGACATATAATTTGGAGTTTAAACCTGAAAAGGTGCTTTTTGTGCTTTCATTATAAGATCAAATTTTGATGTTCAGATATACTTTGTCGAGGACTGCAGGCTCAGTCAAAGATTTATTTGAAATTTTTCGTAACCAATAATTTAGGCGAACAAATTCGTCGCCAAAGGCGCCTAGTGTGAAATATAAGAAAAACAATAATATATAACCTTGTAGAGGGACGAGACTTTTTATAACTTCATTATGAGGTTGATGAAAATAATAATCGAGTTTCAGGAGCAGTTATTTAATTATTTTCTAAGTTCCACACTTCATAAAACAAATACGAACACGAAAATACACGGCACTCACTTAGAATGCAATATAATAATGACCCCCAGAAGAATAATGTGAAATATGCTAGATGTGTGGTGGTATGTAGATTATTATGATCTGTGCAGGAAGCAACAGGACGAATGTTGTTGGAAACATTTCTTTAATAATCACATTCACACACTAAACAATTACAAACACAAAGACAAGACATTCGCGCGCGCGCTTCACAGTTCAGCATCCCATCTCCTTCTCATTACAATCGCAATGCATTATGGGATGACATATGGGATGGCCTAATCAGGTATCGCCATCTAGTATCCAAAAGAGAAGATAAGTGTAATGCAACTGCTACAGATGTTAATAAAGTAACGTCATCTGTTGTATCAAAAGAGGAGATAGTAGAGTTATGTACCCGCAACAACCTTAATTTTTTTAAAAAAAAATCGTATTATAGATTAACCACCTGAATCTTAATTTTTAACTACATAATTAGATGACATATTCGGAAATTCGTTATTTTTTTTATTCAACTTGGAGGCAATAGAAAAATAAACATGCTTATGTTCTATATCATTTTCGCGTAGAATTTAGGCGACTATTGAGGATTTAATTTTAGTTTAAAAGTTTTGAAATATAATAGTTAATTTTATGTGTGCTGCACGGGCAAATTGATTAAATCATTAATTTTTTTCATTATTTCAATTTAACGGACATTTTACTTATAAATTCACAAACTCGAATTAATATTAAAAATGATTCATTAAATCTTCTTTCATGGATTTATAGATGTCAAAATATTGATTAGTTGATGCCATATTAAAAAAGGAAATGCTCAAAAAATATTACTGTGGAAATATGTAGTATATTTTGTTAAAATTGAATGGATTAATTTATTTTTTTGCATTGCAAGCATTGATTGTTGAGAAGTAATAATAGTTGCATTGCTTTTATTGATTATCGAAACCAAATTTTTCCTATGTATTTTTTCAAATTAAATTTTAAAAAAGTGTTTCATAACTGTCATTTTAATGAGACATTCCATATCTCCAAAATATGAGACTTTTGCATCGCTTTTTGCTCGTATCTTGAAAATAATTCTCTAATTGCCAGGAAAGAAATTTTGAAGTGGAGTAAAAAAGTTTCTGTCGCACGAAATCTGAAGTTTCTTATTTCTTTTTAAATGAATGCAAGAAAGAGTGCATTTTATTTCAGTCTTTTGTTTTTTCATCTCAAGAGAAAAATTTGCTGAATTGCATCAAAACCTTCTCTCGGAGCTTCGCTAATTGATATCATTATTATCGCATCATTCGAACTCCATCGATAATCGGGGAAGTAATTTCCTCACCATTTTTCATTCTTGTCGATTTTGCAGGTATTTCTTAACAATTAGGGTTTTTTTCCCCTTCAAAATATTTTCGCCCGGTAAAGTCAGTTCTTTCTTTAAAATGTATTAAGTAAATGTATTTTAAGTGAATAAAGCCAGGAACTGAAGATACGGATTCTAATTGAAAATTTCCAAGGCATATTTTTCAGATAATTGGCTTCCTTTTTTTCATATTGATTAAGAAGTCTGAAGGAATATTATATAGTTATTTTTAAAAGTATCGGTATAAAATTTTTACTCGCTTACTTTTCTTATAATTACGATCTAAAATTATTTTTATTTTATATATTTTCATATTCATTAAAATACTCCTTTGAAATACTTATATCCTTCCACTCAAATATAATTTTTTAAATTCTTTTAAAATTCTATATTCAAAAATTACTTTAAATAATTATGCAAATTGAATTCTGAAGCATGAATCATTGAAGCACATCCTAATATAATTTAAAGTCTATCATTTTAAAAGGCTTCAGAGTATGCAATTTAGAATATTCCTTCAATCATTACTCTATAGCATAATTCATTAATATAAGTTAATAATAATTAATTAATTAGAAAAGAATTAGATTGTAGAGCACTCCACGTAAGTGCATACTTAAGACCAATCGTGAGTATATCATAATTATTTATAAAGAAGAATTTCACCTGCTATGGCATTTATCTGACAACCTCCCAGCAAGTTAGAGCAGGCAGATACTTCTCTCCGATAGCATTTGTTTTGCATAAGTTTATAATCGTTATAGGCATTGCAATATCGACGGGTATCAACATTAAACAGAGCTTCCTGGGTTTTTTAAGCTATACTGTTACCTTATGGGTGAAGTTGGAAACAGCAATTAAATATAAGTAATTAATTAGAAAACCCTTTTTAACTAATAAAATCTAGTTTATCTTAATTATCAATCAGATATGTTAAACTAACTATAAAAAGTAAATAATAATGTAATAATTATAAAAGTCAATTAATATCAATAAAAATATAGTAATATATAAAAGTATTTGAAATTTTAACTAACGAATTAACTAATAATGAATTGAACGAACGAATTAACTAATTGAAAAGCGTGATATAGGTTATTTAATTTTAAAGGAAATCACAAAAACATAGGCTCTAGGAGATTCCAGATAGCAAATTTCGCCCCAATCGAAATCAGTGGAATATACACTGGTGTGCAAAACTTAAGCAACAGGTATGTTTTTTGCCATAACTTCACGAGAAATCATCTGAGAGACATGAAATTCAGAAATGAGATACAGCATTTTGTTCTGAAAGAATGACGAAAGCATTGTTGCGAAGAAATGAATACAATGCATACAGTATGGAATCAAACATAAAAAGGCTTTATTGAACTCATAGTATCGTTACACATGATTGTCTGTCCAAGAGGAAGAACAGCAAGCAGATGTTCCTTAGTATGGGATATGCCCTCCCCTTACTGCAATGGTTGCTTCGCACCGTCTCCCCATACTCAGCACCAGATTGTCCAACAGTTCTTGAGGTAAGAGTGCCTATTCTTCAATCAGCATCTGTTTAAGTTGTCGGGTGTTCCCAGGAGGATGTAATCGTGCCGCAAGGCGTCTCCCCAATTCATCCCACACATGTTCTATCGGATTTAAATCAGGGGAGCACGCCGGCTAATCCATTCGAGTGATATCTTCACTTTCCGGGAGCTCCTCAACAGCATGAGTCCTGTGTGGCCGTGCATTGTCATCCAAAAAAACGAAGTCTGATCCAATGGCACCTCGGAATAGACGCACATGGGGAAGGATCACCTTCTGACAATAGCGATCTCCAGTTACAGAACCTCTGTCGAAAACGTGGAGCTCAGTCCGCCCGTTCATCATAATGCCTCCCCAGACGACAACTCCAGGACCACCGAAACGGTCTCTTTCCGAGATTCTTACAAGCGATTCCCAACGCCAGTTGATTTGGAGAGAGGTCGGGACACGGTTCCACCCCAGTAACATCACGGAAAGAAACCGTTTCGGTGGTCCTGGAGTTGTCGCCTGGGAGGCATTATGATGAACGGGCGGACTAAGCTCCACGTTCTCGACAGAGGTTCTGTAACTGGAGATCGCTATTGTCAGGAGGTGATCCTTTCCAATGTGCGTCTGTTCCGAGGTGCCATTGGATCAGACTTCGTTTTTATGGATGACAATGCACGGCCACACAGGACTCATGCTGTTGAGGAGCTCCTGGAAAGTGAAGATATCACTCGAATGGATTGGCCGGCGTGCTCCCCTGATTTAAATCCGATAGAATATGTGTCGGATGCTTTGGGGAGACGCCTTGCAGCACGATTACATCCTCCTGGGAACACCCGACAACTTAAACAGAGGCTGATTGAGGAATGGGCACTCTTACCTCAAGAATTGTTGGACAATCTGGTGTTGAGTATGGGGAGGCGGTGCGAAGCAACCATTGCAGTAAGGGGAGGGCATATCCCATACTAAGGAACATCTGCTTGCTGTTCTTCCTCTTGGACAGACAATCATGTGTAACGATACTATGAGTTCAATAAAGCCTTTTTTTGTTTGATTCCATACTGTATGCATTGTATTCATTTCTGCGCAACTATGCTTTCGTCATTCTTTCAGAACAAAATGCTGTATCTCCTTTCTGAATTTCATGTCTCTCAGATGATTTCTCGTGAAGTTATGGCAAAAAACATACCTGTTGCTTAAGTTTTGCACACAGTGTATATATATATGTAATGATATCTCTTAATCTACTTTAAATCTTAATTAATTTCCTAATTTTTATCTTAATTTAACCCATATTTTCATTCTAAAATGTTCTCATATTCCCTGATCCAATATCCACTTTTTTATTTAATTAAATCTACAATTCTTCTTTTTCATTTAATTAATTCTCAATTCTACAATGAAAAGGCTTACTTCTGTATTTTCTCACGCTTTAAGTAAAGGGCTTAGCACACTCTTTTAAAGATACCTATATTTCCTTACTCTAAATCAACACGTGTCAAATAAATCCCTATCAAAATCTTATTGTAAAATCCACCGAAAGGAAATTTTCGGTCTATTTTGCTCTTGTGTCGCGATGTAAACTGACATAATTCTTATCACTTATTCTTGTACATAAATTATGACAGCCGGTATGGAATAAATCGAAGATAAAAATTCAAAAATGACTTCTTCTAGACCACGCATCTGCTAAAATATGTTTGACATTTCATATATATGTGCTTTACATTTTAATTTACTGATCAACATTTCCCGAAAAGCAATTGCTCCAATTTCTTATTGAAGCTTCTTTTAAATATTTAAAATATTAATGTTTCATAAAACTTCCTGTACAATCTTAGCAAAATTTCATAAAAAAACAACCATTGAAATAATTTTATGATTTTTTTTATTATATGCCTTCATGTCTTTAAGACAAAAGAACTGCCCTTATTTGATGTCCACTATGTAATTGTCCCTATTAAAACTTAAACTGAAAATGTGTCTATTGTCTGTCTATCTCTCTGCGCATTACAAACCAAAGCATGCGACTTAATATTACCATACTTGGTAAAAATACATTTTTTGAAGGATGGCAGTATGTACCCCGTATGGAGTTTTTACCCGAATGGAAACTCTAATATAAGTTTTGTAGTGATAATTTCTAAAACTAAATTTCATACAAAAATAACATTTACACTTTCTAAAAATTCAAAAAATTCATCTTTCCAATGATATATTTAGTTGCTCTGCAATTTTCATCAATTTTAACAAATTTTTAAAAATGTTTCTAAATTTGATTTGCAACAAAAAGTTTCATTATTAAAATCTATGATCAACTTATTTCATCGCCTTATCAAATCTTTAAACTATCTTTTTATTTTCTATTTTTTTAAAAAAATATTGAACTTAAAAGAAATGTTTCCAAAATGCAAAAAAAATAATGCTTTGAAAGGAAATTATGCTAACTGAATTAAAATGTTACATCTAAAAATATAAATGTAAAAATTTGGTATTGATTAGATTTGAAATTTATACTTTTTATGTTTCATCTGGAGTCCAGTGATCTTATGCCGTTGCAAAGAATTTGTTTAATTCTCGTATCAAATAGATTTGATAGGTGAATTATTTGAAAGAAATCTAGGAATTTAGCTTAAAGACCATATGCCACATTTCATCTATCTAACTCAAAGCGTGTTTTGAGTTATCATTGTCACAGATAACCCGATGAAAGGATATTTTCAAAATGTGTTGTTCGAACTTAGGGAAGTGAGAAATGTAGAAATCCGTCAAATCTCGACATCGAATCTTTTAATCTTTTTTATTATAATGCTTTCTCAATAACTTTGCATATGAGAAAGCAAATTTTTTTTTTAAAAAAATATATTCGTTGCTCATGATTTCTCAGCCTAGCACTTTTATTTTTAAAGAGATTTAAATTATTATCCTCGATTTTTCATATTCAGTTTACTATCTAGAATTTCTAAATTATCTATTATCTATCTCCAAACACTAATCGCATATTTGACGACTAATAGAAATGTTTGGTGAATAAAAATATGTGTGCTTTCTGAGCTTCCATTAAATCCAATGTTAAATTGAATTCTCCTCTCTCTCTTAATAGTAAAGCCGAAAAATCTAGTTAAATCTAGTGTTATCATATATTACCCGCATGATTTATTTATATTATATCGGTACATATGATTTAGATTATTTATCAAAAAGAAAGAAAAAAATATGTTCACGCCTTCATGACCAATGTCAAAGACGGAGTTTACGGGATGCAATGAATTTGAAAATTTCCAAATAAAATAAATATTTAAAGAACGCTAAAATGAATGAAAAATCTTCATTTTAATTTTTAAGTACGTAGAGAATGAGAGTTAAGTAAAAAAAAAAAAAAAAAAAAAAAAAAAGATACTTTTTGTCTTAAAAGCAATTAATTATTTCTCCTATTTTGCGGCCGTTGATATTGGAGTCCGCGTTAATTAACCGTTGTAGCAGTATAAAATGAATTTATATCTATGAGAGGCTGGCTTAGTTTATGACTTATTGTTACTGTTTCTTTCAGGAAATATCGATTTCCAGGCATGAAGAATATGATTTCTCTCGTTTTGATAGGAGCTGCGATGGTAAGTATTGCCCAGTCTTATAAATTATCTTTTATTTACATGCTCTAACTTTCAAATTTCTTTTAATTTTTCTCGGAATAACTGAATTTATTCAAAGTTTCCTTTGTTTTAAATTTATTTACAGCCTTTTAA
The DNA here is from genome assembly GCA_026543865.1 of Argiope aurantia. Lineage (NCBI taxonomy): Eukaryota > Metazoa > Arthropoda > Arachnida > Araneae > Araneidae > Argiope > Argiope aurantia. The sequence continues at coordinate 381,186 of JAPMOR010085035.1, forward strand.
ATCAGAAAAAGAAATATCTTACTCTTTTAATGTCCTGAAGGCTTCATAAATATTAGGTTAATTTGAATCAACGATTAATTTTAAAGCTAGAAGAAGACATTTTGGTGCGAAACTTAACTTTTTGAAATATGCTAAAAGATAGTGAGATTGATACTTAGTTGATCTCCTTTACCTTTGAACTTCCCCACCATGCCAGACGACAAATATAGACTTAAGTCAGACCATTTAATGCGTACGAGGCATTCTCTAAATGATAAAGGCTTAAAAGTACGAGAAATGCGTACACTTTTGCGTACTCTGTAAACTTTTCGATTCGTAATATACTATAAGATCTCTGAGCCAATGGAGCAATACTGTTACGGAAAAGCCCTTCCTGTGAGGGTACGGCGACAAAATCAACAGTAGTGGATAGTGAATCTTTAATTTATACGAAACATAGATATCAAAACCTCAATGAAATATCCACAAAACAGCACTCACAGAAATCTACTTCACATTCAATGTTAATAAGCAACCACACAGCGCACAGATAATACGTTTAATATTCCAAAAAAAAAAAAAGGACATACTCGACTATTTACTATTGACTCTCTGCCTGTGTTTTAATAACGCTCATGAGAGGGTATCCAATATTACAAAACAAACGATAGATCTCGAATTCTAATGGAGATATCGTGAAAATTCCCGAAAATTCTGGGACTTTCATTTTTCTCACCAAATAGTCGCCAACTTTTCACCCAAGGCCGAGAATCATTGTCGAAGTATCTATTTAGCAACTATTATTACAATACCTAGAAAACTTTTTTTCTTTACCAGAAAACATATTGCGAAAGAAGCAGTATTACAAATTTGTAACAATTTGTGAAATATTTTATTTTTCCTTTCATCTGAGTGATAATTGAAGACTGTTATTCTAAATGCTTGATAATTAATGGTTCAACCTAATCTCTCAGTCATATTTCAACTGACGATGTTTTTGAACTCTGAATTTACAATATGGAACCCCCACCCCCCTGCTATTTATAAATAGTAGGATTCCGGAAAACTTTCAGCACTGCATTTGAGCATTCATTGAATTAATATAAAGCTTTGATCATTGTACATTCGCTGTACATAACAAAACAATATATTTTGAGCACTTCCCCAAAATACATCTTTTTTTACAATAAAGCATTTCATTAAAATTTTTATATATAACCTCAATCAATGTTAATGCAATCGCGTCGTCTACAGTATATTCATATAAAATTTATCTTTATAAACATTCGGGTAGCATTTTATTTTTTCCCCCTGCAATTATAGACTAAAAAATGATGTAAGAGAATATGAGAGAAAAGGAAATAGATTGCTTTTATTCTGTCGCAATTATGTTTTATATTAAATTACATTCCATTTTGAAGCCATTGTAGGGTTATTAGGGGATAGGCATTCCGATTTGAGTTACGTTTAATTATAAGCAAGACAACTTTCCTTATGGCAATTCTTCTCCAAAATTTTCGAATTCATATCAAATAATCGTAAACTGTTGGTTAGCATGTGGTTGATAAATAAATCATTTCAACTGAATGATATCTGACAATGAGGTTCCTTCTAACATGCTCTGAATCTGCATGGAAAACCAATGCAATTTTTTATCAATTTTTTCCATTTCATTAAATAGCATATTACACTTACGGAATTTTGCACAATTAAATGTTTCAAATGAAAGTACAATATTTTAATGTATTCAGAAGTTCGTTTTCATTAAAGACAAAAAGAAGTTGAAACGCACATAAATATATTTTTAAATACGCTTTTATTAATTTAATAAAAGTAAAATTAACTTTTTCTATATCTAAAATTTGAAAATCAAAGCAAATAATAAAAGAAAAGGTCATAAAACGTTTGGCAGTTCATTTTTTAAAATAAAATTAATAACATTCGCAGTTTATATTTAATTATCATATATATATATTCGGCTTAAATGCTAGAACCTTTTTTCATTTAATGTTATTAATATTTTATTTTGTATATATGCAACATTTCGCTCTTCAAAAGCAAATTCAAGCGAATAATTTGACTACTCTTCCGGAAGGAAAGAAACAACTTTTTTTTCTTCAAGAATTCCCATAACAGAAGAGTGAGAAAATTAACTTAATCAAGAAAATTGCTTCACCTGCAATAAGCCATCCGCAGACAGAAATTATCTCCACAAGAATGATAAAAGAAATTAAATATTTCTTAATACGGTTTTATGGCTAATTTCCTATGTCGATAATCTTCTAAAAAAACTCAAGTCTTTTTGATTATACTATTCTTGTTTTATATGAGGGATCTTAGCATCAGAAAGAAAATTTCTGAAGATGCAATATTTCTTTTTTGCGAATTAAAGCGATATCGTACACCTTCTTCTTAATTTTATTATTTTTATTCAACCTTTTGCGTGTCAACCTTTTGAAAAAATAAAAATTTGTCTCCATTCCTTTCCTGTGTTTTTCTGCTTAGTAAATTACTTTTATACTGAAGCTAAATCTATTGCATATCATCTTTACCATGAAATAAAAGTTCGAATACTGCACTAATTCTCGTTCCAAAAGATGCTTCATAAGTTATCCGCAACTTTAAAATCTCATATTTTTCAAATACAGTACGCTCTCGAGTATCCAGCCTAATGTGGCAGAAGGTCAGGTCGGATAATAAAAAAAAGCAGATGAAGTTCTATGAACTCATATTTTTGCTCATCAATACCAGAAGTCTGAGTTTTTAAAACAAAACTCATTGTTACAGTATGCATTTTCTCACTTCTTATTGAGTATTAAGTCGTCCATTTATCTTAAGCCACGTAGAATGTGAACACGACTGCGGCCTGGTGAACCAGTTAAAATAGAAGGCTCTGTACTGGTAGTTCATCTAGTATTTTATATATTGCACTGTACGTTTCAAGAATTTATTAAAGAAAAAGTAAGTTAAAGGATATCAATTGTTCACATTTTAACAAATTCTGTAATCTTCACTGTGGTACACTTAAAAAACATTAAACATATCCCAAGGACAATTTACGAATACTATACGCACAGTGCAGTTATAATCAGGAACAGCGGCAACAACTGAGGTCCGTTACACTCTGACGAAGCAGTGAACAACGAGCTGAACGCTGTTCTTTTCCTGTCACAACTTATATTTTGCACACGACATGTAGGAGGATCGTATCAGACGCTCGCTTCCAATGCCTTGCCAATGTTACCAATGCAACGACTTGCTTTCCTAATTTATTTACGATAAAAGAAAACTAGGCCGGATAATACGAAAGCCAGATAATCGTGAATAAAATACTCGGGAGTATATTATAATAATGATTTCCATAAAGTACCACATTGGATATTTATATAATTTTAGTAAAGATTTTGACTGACATCTATTTTTATTGCTTTAGCCAGTGACTCTGTTTGTATGAATTTAACTATACAGGGTGTTTCAGTGAACTGTTTCAGAACTTCTATGAGGGCTAAGCTACATTCTGACGAACCAAAATCATATACCCATGGGCAGTCAGAAATGCTTTCCTGACGCGGTAGATGGCGTTGTGCGAAAAGTCCGAGATTTCGTGCAGGGAATCTTCATTTCGCACAAGAATGCCAACTTAGTAGGATGGATGATTACACGTTCACAGAGTTAGCCGATATGCATTTGGCGTACGGGGTTGCAAATTGTAGTGGGCCAGCCGCACAGCGCTTGTACGCGGAACGATACCGGACGAGGCGTATTACCAGTCATAATTTCTTTCCAAGACTGCACCAGAGGTTAGCTGAGACAGGTTCATTAGAAAGAGCTCACAGGGACAGGGTAAGAACAACACGGACTGCAGACGCCGAACAGAATGTGCTGCAGAATGTACAGGGGAATCCAAGAACGAGTACACGAAGTGTAGCAAACGCAGTCGGGGTTTCCCATTGCAGCGTCTGGAGGATTCTCCGAGCAGAAGACATGCATCCTTTTCACGTACAGCGTGTCCAGACACAGAAACCGGAGGATTATGTACCTCGTATTGCTTTCGCACAGTGGCACCTGGGAAAATGTGCTACAAATCCCCCTTTTCCTGCTGAAGTGTTGTTTTCCGATGAGGCATCCTTCACATGGGAAGGAATTTTCAACACGCATAACGACCATATATGGGCGGTCGAGAATCCGCATGCAATACGACGTCGTGCAGCACAGAATCGATTTTCGGTCAATGTATGGGCCGGTATTGTGGGAGATCACCTCATCTGACCTTACCTGTTACCGGTTACCTCTAACCGGACCTACGTACTTGCTCTTTCTGCAGCAAGTATTGCCACAACTTTTGTGAGACGAACAGATTTCTACATCGACGCAACAGACAATGTGGTTCCAACACGATGGAGTCCCTGCCCATTATAACGGAGATGTTCGTAACTACCTGGATGTCACATTTGGTCAACGGTGGATCGGACGTGGGGGGTCCCGTGCGTTGGCCTGCTCGGTCACCCGACTTATCATGTCTTGATTTTTATTTCTGGGGTCATATGAAATCGCTAGTTTATGACACCCCTGTTGACATTGCTGAGGAGCTCGTTGCAAGAATCGCAGTAGCTGCCGGAGAGATTCGAGATATGCCTGGAGTATTCCAGAATGTTCGGATGTCCATGCATCGGAGATGTGAGGCGTGCATTGTAGCCCGTGGAAGAAACTTCGAACACTTACTTTAATCCATGTACCTTTTGCTTCTTTTCATGTATTATTAAAACGATTTCTCATTTACGGTCTCTTTTTCTTTATGGTGCTTCTATGTACAACACCGCTTCAGGAAAGCATTTCCGACCCCACATTGCTCTATGATTTCGAGTTGTAAGAATGTGCCCGACCCCTCTTAGAAGTTCTGAAACGGTTCACTGAAACACCCTGTATATTTTTGTAATTATTTTATAATCTGATACATTTATTATTTCTTGCAATAAGAATATATTATATATGGGCTTATGTTTTTGGAAAGAACATATATTCTCCGGATATATTCTTATTCCTTCTTTCGAATAGAAAAATTACTATCACTCTCGACCAGTCCCATGAGAGCAGTCCACTACATCTAAATCAATCTACAAAACCAACACAAGTATTATATTTTTAGTTCTATTCATATTCAAGCTTCTTGATTAGCATTATTCAAACTTTTTTCTCAGTGCATGGGAGACTGTTACAAATAATTGTTCACTGTGATCTGGATGGCTGTTGGAAGTCTTTCTCCAAGTAAAAATACATAAATATTGACTTGTCTACATGAGGTACTATTTAGTTGCTCTGGGTCACTTTTATGAATTCAAGTTGTAGATTGGTAAATTGATCTCGGGTTCACTATTGTAAATTGTTCAAAACGAAGGAAAATTGAAAAGAATCTATACTGTTAACCAAAAGATTACTGATAATCCAGTAGTCAACTTATAGAAATGTATATTTTTCGAACAGTCATATTTTAAAATGTATATATTGAAACCGATCCTCAATTACAAAATTACTTTCAAAAATTAAATAGAGTTTTATAAATCAAAGTAGTATTTCTAATTCAATAAGAATTTTTCAGTAAAGATAACAGTTTATCAATATTTTTCAGAATTTTCAAAAATAGTATTCTCTATCTACATGTAATATTATGTTTTATTTTACTTTATTACTTATATATATATATGCTATGTATTGCAATTATTTTGCTTCTCTTCTTTGTCCTAATCATAATTCATTATATAAATCCAGATTTTCTCTTACTAGTCCCTTATGATTTGGGTAGAAGCCGCTGAATTTCAATACAAATCGATGATTGTATAATTCCATACTGTCACATCAGTTTTTATTTGGAAATATAACGGCGCAGTATTGGCTTCATGGTAAGGTCTTGGCTTCAAGTACAGAGGGGTCTAGGCCCAAAACCTCTCGTTTTTGAAGATCTGACGCATATTAAATCTGATATCGAGGGTAGGACATCTGACATCCTCTCTTTTGAGAGGTTCGAAAGTCTGGAAAGCGAAGTTTCGGCTCAGATATCATCCTCATAGTCTGAAGAAAGCTTATAATTACGAATTCATCTCAAAAGCATTAATTTTACATCGTTATAGAAAGTTTTTTTCTTATAAGAAGCAATAGCTCTCCCCCCTCATAAGAAGTAAGTTCGTACCAAAATATGATAGCAGTTGATTCCTTTTTTTTTGGATGGCGAAGTTTCCGAATTATGAATGGAGATTCTTCTTCTTTCCATTAATGCTCCATTGGATTCATATTCAATGCCCGAGAAGACCACTGAAATAATTGAAACTCGGGATCATGATTTTCAAACCAATATGGAAAGATTCCAGCCTAGTGACAGAATGCATAGTTTTGCTGGAAACTAGCCATGCTCATCAAGAAATTTTATGGCGATGAACAAATTCTAAAAGTCAGTAACGATACGGAAGTAAGCAGCACCTAAACCTCCAAATAGTTGTACAAACACGCATTATGTCAAGACAAATATTGCAAGAACAATTCAAATTTTGAGATAGGGGTTGTTTTAAATCTTTGGTCACTCAGTGTATTTCATGATATAATCCATGAAATGCGCTGAAAGTTGAAACCCAGAAAAGCCATGAAATGCATACGATTGAATCTTTCTTTCAAAAAGTATTTCCCTATACTTTGCAAAATTAATTTGTTTTCTATTTTTTAGTTAATTACTAAGTTTTATTTATTAGTTATTTTCTATTTTCTACTTTGTTTTGTTTTCTATTTTCTGCTTTTCTATTTTTTTCTAAAATTGATTTGTTTCCTATCATTTATAATATATATTTTGCAGATTGTAGGCTGCTATTGCGGATGCATTAGAAGAGGGGTTGAATGTATAGAATATCAAGTTGTAAGCAGGCATTTGGTAGGTATTCTTACAATATAATGACCAATTATTGAAATTTTTTTATTTAACTAGATTTTAAAAAAGGATAATGAATTTACCTTTTCAAATGCAGTTTTAAAGAAATTAACATTTATCTGTACTTGAGATACATTTGATTTTAGATTTCCATAACAAATTTTTATTTATTAAAATGCATATAATTTTTCCCTCAAGTTTTGTCGCAAACATTTTCATTGTCTGGCAGGTTATCTTATTAACTTTTCTACATTTTAATATTTATGAAATACAGGATTATTTTCAAATTCCGCTTTAAAAACACGCATATTCGAAGATTGAGCATTTTATCAAAAGAAATCATGTTGCATAGAAATTAGAATAAATTATGCACTTAGGTTTTTATTATTCTTTCGAATTATAAAGACCAAATATTCTTTTTTCTTCAACATTTTTTGAGATCTGTTTATATTTAAATTTGGATAAATTTTAATTCATTCTTATAAATATTTATTAGTTTAAAATGAAATTTCTGAAATTGTTCCAGAAATATTATTTCATGACTATGAATAAAATATAGATCACAGCATATTTTGAAATTCAAAAGCGAATTCCAACTTTAAATTTATTTTGAGAAAAACTTGCAAAATATGATATTAATGATGTCTTTCTTTTATCTGCTCAAAATTTACATATGTTTATAAAAAGACATAAAATTTCTTTAATTAATAAAGACATAAAATTTCTTTCTTAAAGGCGCAAATTTTTATTTTAACTTAAACGAATCTGAAAAAAATGGGTTTCAATTAATTGTATTGGAAATAATCTTTTTGAGAAAATTTTTCTTTGAGGTAAAGAAATAAATTAAAACCCAAAGTTTACAACTCAGAAATCCTAGACTTCCTCACAGGAGCTTCTTGAGTGATTATAAAATTTTCGTTAAGTGCTACAGTTCAGATAATTTTAATTCCATTTCCTATCTGCGCAAAGGTGAATTGCTGTTAAAAATTAAATTCGAAATATCTCGCAAAGTGGAAAAATGAATGAAGGTAGCCATATTTAATTTAATACCACGATTTGAGAAAATATAAAATAATCAACTGGCTTATTCAGCTCATGGCTTATTTTATTAATTAAATACTATTTCCTGAAATCTAAAATATGTTTCATTTATTCTTACTTAATGTATTCAAAATTTGTCAATTATTTCGCAAACAAACAAAAAAAACCTTGAAATTTTTGTTTTACTTAGGGCTCCATTGTTAAATACGTGTTCAAAAATGAGCAGCGAATAAAAGAAGGTTGGACACCATTACCCTAAGACTAATTATATCAACTTGCAATCTCTGGAGATAGTGATCCATTGAATTTCCTGGTTAAAACACAAATATATACTTGAGTAAAAGAATGCCGAATTAAATTTATTAGATACTATTTTATATACTTAGCTTACCTTAAGATGCAATTTTCATATTTTCCCTACTAAAAAATTAACCTTTTATATATAACAAAAACTTCATTAAACATTTAGTAGACCAGGTTTTGAGAGCAAGATGTGAAGAACGTATAAATGACAAATATTTATATCAAAGGCTAAAGTAAGAAAATATCGTATCAGTCGTTATAAGGTATTTTATTTAAATGCCGCACGAGAAGATGAAAATTTATTTAATGTTAATACTCGACGGAATTTCGATGATATCGTAAACAAACAATTTTTTAAATTATTAATTTTTCATGAAAAAAGATTATTTTAGGATATTTCTATCATCTGTAACTTTATTTTTAATTGAAATTAGAAAGCCTTAAGCGCCAAAAGCGCTTTAAATTTTGTCATGTTTCTTTTCAAATAATTTTAAAAATACGCTGAACATTAACTTTTTCATAATGATTTTTTAAGAATGATACAAAGGTTATGAGTGGCATTCTTAAACATGTGTTTATATCTTGGAATATGATCAAGTAATCAAGTCTGAAATCAAATTTTAAGTTAATAGGAAATCTTAAAACAATTTTCAACTAAAAAAAAAGCATTTTTTCAAAGTCAAACAAGTCTTGTTTTGCTTTTTATATAAACTATACCTTGAAAGTCAAGAAAAATACTTACTAAATTAAAAAAAATGCTCTAATCGTTCATTTGGAATAAATTATTTGCTAAAAATATGATATTCAAAAGTTGTTTTTCATTAAATTTCAACACCGATTTTTTTAGTTTCTTTCTGTTAAAAATACTTTATATAGGAATTTCATTATTTATTAGATTTTAAGAATTAACACATGCTAATTAGATGACAACTCCTTATTAAGAAGAGCAATTTTAAGAAGTGTTTTTATAAGAATCATGGTGTTTAAGAATTTTTTCTATTATTTTTTGTTCTAGAAATTTTATTGTATTTTGACATTTATATATGGTAACGGCTTTCATTTTATTATATAACTTCTAATGTTTATCTTACTTTAACGTTCTTTGTTTATAATTACTTTGAATGAAAGGAGTCGCGCGTAGTGGGACATATATTATAAATCATTAACTTTAATATGTGTACACAAGGGTACGAAGTTTTACCTTATTTTCGGCAGTTAACTTTTCTAATTACAATAACTGTTGATTAAAATAATAAACGATGCAAGTTTTAGAAATTTTTAATTCTATTTTTCGCTTTAAAGTGACAAATGAACCAAGCATTTTCAAATAAACATAGAAAGTATTAATAGTCCCTTGTAAGTTATTCAAATGAGCTGGTAAGGAAAATAAAGTTGCAATGTTCCATTTTTGCTTTCGAAAAAAAAAGTTATTCAATCGCAACAAATAATCAAGTTTTCCTGTAAAATCGAAACAATTTCTTAAGGTCATGAGGGGATGAATATCTATTCTGCAATTATTTTTTTAAATAAAATGATTATTTTTCTATCTTTACTGTTTGAAAAAAGTTCATTATTTCGCAATATGTTAATTTGAACTTGATCCCTTGAACTAAAGAGAGAAAAAAAAAATCCTAAGAAAATCTTGCGTCTTGTAAAAGTTTGTACTATTGAAATATCAGTTGGCACGATAATACAGTTAATTTGTTGCTAATTACAAAATAAAAATGCCAACATAATGTCAGTTTTTTAAAAATGTTTGATATAACATGCTTTTGGCTATATATTTTAAATTAAAATATCCAAAATATATGGGATGACATGAATACAAAAATGAAAATATAGTTTTAAAACAACATCAATGATTTTGTAAAGTTTAAAACAAAAGAAACAACTTATTTGACGATGGACTATTTTCTTTATTAAAATATTTATAAATCAAGAAGATTTATCTTTGTATTATTAACGAAGAACAGCATTTCATGAAAAGAACTTTACATTAGGAAAAGTGGGAATACATTTTAATAGATAATTAAATTAATATTTGAGAAATTGTTAACCTATTCTTATAGAAATATATGTCTATAGATGCGATAGCAATGCCTAATCCATTATGTACTTAAGGATTTGAATACATTACTTTAATACTCAGTTTTGTATAATTTGAAATATGCGTATCGATTTACTGGAATTCATTTGTCAGGGATATGAAGAAAGACAATATCCGGCCACTACATGGGTGAGTACATCAACTGAAGGCCCTTCCCTGTCTGAAGCGAATAGAGAAATGTATAAGAAGCTCTTTGGTTACATACAAGGGCATAATGTGAAAGGTAACCAAATTGATGTAATATTTTCTTGCATGATCAAGCATGGTTAAGTAATATATCCGTCAACAGAATAATAGCATGATATAAATGAATAGGCAATAAGTTTTCCAGTTAAACATACTTATCTGTTTGACTTGTTATACTTCAAAAAGTTGAAAGGCAAGAAGTGTACTGTTCAAGCCGAATTCTCGAATAGATAATGTAAATCCGATTATACTGTGGTGAGTTGGAATGAGTGAGGATAGAACCTGGGACCTTGTGGTTCGCAGCCGAGTAACATGACCACAATACAAAAGCAATTGCTCTTGTAGAGTAGCTGTTAACTGGCTTATAAGCTTTCACCACAGACTCTTCCCTCCAATGAGTCGGAGGTGAGACGAACGATATGGCTGTTGAGTGGTGATGTATTAGCCGTTGAATCTAATGCGCCTGTACCCATGTGAGCATTTGAGAAGCCCCAGGCGTTCTGGCGAACGTGTGTGGGTGAACTGTTGCTGCGTCAAGTGAGTCTGATGACTTTGTGTTGCTGCAGCCTTTTTTGTGTTGCTGCGTCAAGTGAGTCTGACTACTTTTGTGTTGCTGCGTCAAGTGAATCTGACGACTTTAGTTTGCTGTGGGTAGATAGCGCCACAACAGCTGTACGAAGGTTGAAGATTGATCGTCCGAGGTCACAAATGTGGTGGTTCCAGGATAGAACCTGAGACCTTGTGGTTCGCAGCCGAGTAAAATAACCATAATACAAAAGCAATTGCTCGTGTAGCGTAGCTGTTAACTGGCTTATAAGTTTTCACCACAATACCAAACGAAGGCATACTACCAGCGGTCAACATCAATGCATACCGAAGGTTTAAACTCTGATACACATGAACAAAATTTGTCAATAATGTAAAGCTTTGGAATTGTAAACCGAACAGAGCCGTGAGCATCTAGTTGTTCAGCTAGAATCGAACGATCATACAAGAATAATTCTCAATCCGACGAGATAACTTTTTCTAGGGTCATGGGTGGTATGCTTCGCATTAAATTCATCAATCTTTGTATATAGTTACATAGGTTGGCATAAATTCTGACAGAACTTTCATTCAGGCAGAAACTTAGATGCTTCAGTTCCTTATCTCGCTCAAAATGGTGAGTCTTGATTTGTTATTTAATTATTAATTAGCCAAATTAATTAATTAATCAAATTAAATTTATCTAATAAGCCGAAATGAATCCCTTTTCTTAGCAAATCGAAGTCCTAAAATATTTTAATATATCATGACTAGAAAAAAAAATGGTCTTTTAAAGGTTTAACGGCATCGAGTCTGCAACACATTCGTGAACAAAACAGTAGTACGGTTTCAGTATCATTTACAACTAAATGGTATTACTTCTGTTTAAGTCCAAAGGGGTAGGTTTAAGGGCAAATCTACAGACGGCATGGTCACTTTATTTTAATCCCAATAAAAGCGCTATTTTGTTTCATTTCCGGCAATTGATTTTGGCAAAGCAACATACCAAAGGCAATCGGCAACAAATGAAAAAAGTCCCAGAAGATATTTTGCATAAAATTCAAAAGATTTACCATTATGATCAATATTTTTTAATGATAACTTTTCGATGGTGTAAGAATTCACTCATTATTTAAGGAACAATACGTGTAGTATTTTTGGTAGTAACTATGAAATTAAACTTTAACATAAAGCTAAAATATGCCCTGATTCACTTCAGTGGGTACATCTTATTGGAACTTGGTATACTGAAAATTAATTTATCTTTCCTAATTAAAAATATTCATTCATTAAAATATCTGCAATCGTGTTTCTTTCAAACACTTTATTTCCTCATATCTTGTTTAATATTCCAAATCCTTAAGCGTTTCCAGTCAGAAATTATTATTTATTATTAAAAAAAATTACTATTAAAAAACTTCAATTGGAAATAATTCATGTAGAAATATGTATTTCATAAAATCTATTCATTACTACCATTCAAATGAATTATATAAAATTAGTCATTTATTAATTATTTATATTCAAATACTGATCTAGTATCTAAATATAAGGGCTGACATCTGTTGATTATTAAAAACGGAATACTATGATGATCTCAAATGGTATCACTGGCTTGGAAAAAGCATTGATTGTGTGTTGCTTATTCTTTCTTAAAAAAAACCTTGATAGTTTCTAGAAAAATAAACATCCCTACTGATTGAGAAAAAAAAGGACTATAACTTAATTAATTTTAATATCTCCTCTACCAATGGATTACTTTCAGTATTTTTTCTTATGATAAAATATTTATATTTTATCATGAGTACTATTTTTTTTAAATCAAATAAATTGTTGAAATAGTAAGGATTCAAAAACGAAATTAGGAATTTGAAACATAGAAAGAAAAAAAAATGGCTGGGGAAAGAACAAACAATTTCGAATTTTTACGTCTGTAAAAGAACAGTTTGAAAAAAGTAACAAAAGAACAGGGAAAAGTTCCAAGGAATAAAATGTTTCAAGAGAATAGTTTGAGAGAAATCTGCAGCATACCATAAATTTGGAAAAGATCACTCATGTGTACTTAATATCCTTCGAAACTGATGCTTTTTAATAAATAGGCAGTAAAGAATATTTTTTGTAGAAACTACACTCGATCATCGAAGTAAAACATGCTCGTCTTTTTAAAATCATACTTGACCTTTTATGATATTTTTATCTTATAACTATAAAATGCTGCCATTTTATTTTATAGGAACAAAAATATTGATGAAAACTGTGCTTTAATAATGTTCTTTGGAAACAAATTCCACTAAAATATTATATATTTTATAAAAATAAAATACCATTTTATTACTTGTTTTTTTTTTGCTAACATTTGCTAATTTGTATGATTAAATTCTATAATTGATAGACGTGTTTTATCGATGACAATACATAATTTTATTTTATTATTTTCAGAATTTAAAAATCATTTAATCGATTGATTAAAATTTTGATTTAGTACACACTGCAAAATCTGATATGGAAATTCAGAAAAAAAAATGATTTCAAATTATTCACAATTTTGAATCATTAAGATTAAAAAGTCGAAAATAATGAAAATAAAAAAATATACTTTTTGGTATACAGAAATAAAAGTTGAAAAAGTTATTTTGAACATATTTTCCAAAATTACACAATTTTCTATATCTTTGTCAATAGATCATTTTCACTCAACTAGATTTAAGTCGTGCTTTAATGCTATATGGATTTCTAATCAATTCTGTTGACTTTGGATGACGAAGATAATAGCTTTGCATTTTTCTCTATGTTACTTTCTGGTGTTGGAAACTGAAACTCTCACAAAATCTTCACAACACTGAGGTCGTAGAGGTGAAATTTTAGAAAAATCAAGTGTATTCTCCTTATTAATAAAAATCATCTGGCGTATTCTTATTATCATTAACTATCATCAATAAAATTAATTATTTTTTATACTCAGATATTTATTATTAGAAAACATACCTGTTTAAACAGATTGTTATACTTTTAATAATTTCTCAAATCTGATTATCGCAGTTAACTAAAGAAAGTTGTACTCGAAATTCTCATGCATATTTGCAGAGTGCTTAAGAAATAAAAAAAAAGTATTTTCAGTAAACTCTGGATGTAAATTTATAGTTTTATATATTTTTAATATAAAAAACGTTTCCTAATATGGCCATTTTGTCCACGCATACTCGTATCGAAATTAATCACAAAAAATCAACTTCATGTAAATAGTGGTCCACTAACAGAAAAAAATGCAATGCCAAATACAAATTAAAATATTAATACAAATCTACAAATCTACAATTAATCAGTAAAGTAAGAACGCAATGAATCAGCTTAAATATAAAACAATAAAAATTGCAGAACTAAGCCTATTAAATTTTGCTAATTCATTATAAAAATATAAATAAAATGAGAAGTTTACGATCTCGTAACAAATTTTTATTCATTCTTGGCTTTATTTGCATACCGGCAAATAAATCAATTTAAAATTAAAGAAAAATGTATCTGAGTTGCTTCTTACTAACATAAATGATGGGATTTGCGCATCTGGTTATAATGGGGACTAAAGGGGCGGATATTTTTTAATACTCAGCCCCTCTGGTCCCTTGCGTTGCTGACGTCGCTGTGTTTTTATATTATAGATAATAATTATTTTAAATTATTTTTTAAATTTTGCTTTCACTATAGGGATGAAGATAAATACAACGACTCCTATTCGCACCCGCATAGTACCTTGCCACGGGGCTACATGCGCTACAATATTCATTATGTCTTTTCTCATTCCTGCTGATATGGCCGAAACTGCCCCCTATCCTCTGGACACCGCCCTCTTTATTGAAAAGGATCCTCCGATGCGTTATGCAGTCAGGTAAAGCTCATTAACATTGTTTTTTTTAATATTTATTAACATTGTTTTTGTTATTTAACATTGTTTAGCAAACTACTAAATCTACTGTAGTAGGAAACTATCACGTACAGAGACAGTACAACTCTCTTATTAAAAAATATCCTCAATTTTTATAGAACTATTTTAATGAGAATTCTATTAATCCATTGTATATTTCATT
Source organism: Argiope aurantia (assembly GCA_026543865.1). NCBI lineage: Eukaryota > Metazoa > Arthropoda > Arachnida > Araneae > Araneidae > Argiope > Argiope aurantia. The sequence goes on from JAPMOR010085035.1 coordinate 396,319, forward strand.
TACATATCTTATTGTATTATCAGCTTAAAATGTCATATTTGAAAAAGAACTTGCTGGAATGGTCTTCCGAAACTTTCTTGCATATTATCTAACAAAAGTACTTAGTGTAACAAAAGTACTTCCACTTTGTATTGTACCCTTATATAAAGTTGTTGTCCTTACAATTGATGTGGATAGTCCCACAGATCCAAGTTAATCGATTTAACTCATTGGGTCTTAAGTTGTCACATTTGCCTTCATGGGAAAATATAGAAAATATAGACACACAGACGTTTCAGATATATTTAAATCAAAATTATATACAGATCTATATTTTAAACGCTAAATTTGTGTGCCAATTTTTATCCATCTAGATCTTTACATTTTGTAGTGATCATGTTCACTTGTATTTGAAAATCAGATATATAGATTTCTTTTGAATAAATTTCTTTCAGAATTTCACAGAAATCTTCACATTTCGTGTAAAACCAACATACCAAATTTCATTTCCTGACACCAAAGCGGTTTTGAGTATCATGTTCAGAAGCAGATCAACAGACAGATATAATTAAAAAAAATTGGTTTTCTGACTCTGGAATGACGGAAACTTGGCGATCCTTCGTACTCTAGAGGATAAATCTTTTAAAGAATACAATATTTTTTCCTTCGAACACAAGGAAGTAAAAATACATCCGCTCATCCATAGGTTATCGAAAAGAGAAAATAAATTTCCTGCTTCGCATTTTAGAGGATATTTTTGAATTGAATAGCCTAATGCAATCTTAATCCGAAAGAAAAAGTTTAAAGTGAGATATTTTAAATGCTGCCAAGTTCTAGAGTCAAGTAATTGCTTATTAATCCTCTGAGAACAAGTCACTGGAACGATAATCTGGATAAGCTAGCTCGCTTTTTACACATCCCATTTTATTCCTAACCTTATGCTGTGGGGCGGGGTGGCTTGGTGGTAAGGACTCGGCTTCGGAACAGGAGGTTTTCAGGTTCGAGACCCGATTCCACCAAAGAATGGTCGTGTAAGCGGGTCTGGTACACGTTAAATCCGTCCGGGCCAAACATCCTCCCTCTGGTGTGGTGTGGTGTGGAGAGGGGGATGCCAACTCAGGTGTCATCCTCGCCATCTGACCGCGGTTCAAAATTACGAGGTCCGTCCCGAAACAACTCTAGTGTTGCTTTAAAACAGGACATTAACATAACTAAACTAAACCTAACCCTATGCTTAGTTAACTAAATACAATTTTATTTTTGTATTATTACTGATATTATTTTTATGATATTAAATAAATGATATACATTTATAATATTTTTTATCATTAAAACCTAATGAAACCATTAAAATTCAGAAAATAAAGCGTTATATTTCTGCATGCATTAGTGAAATTCATATTTTGAATGCAATAGCCATATCCTTAAAAATAATCTATGATCTGGTGATAAAATTGTTTCCTTCAAATATATTGGCAATTTGGACAATTATGATTCCAATATTTATAAGAGCATAATATATCGCGATTACCCTTCTATATATTCTACAATAAGATCTCAGGGAAACTGCTCCGAATTGGTTTACTACATTAATTTTTACTTTATTTCCGTTTTAGCTCATATTAATATCAGATTTTGAGCTTATACATAAATTTTGCTGTATTCAGACCTAGGTTAAGAATATGACACTCTTGCTTTCGGGAGTTATATAATAATTAATAAGATTTAAATAGATCACTTTTTCTGAAAATAACCTGAATTGAAAAATACTTTCGTGTACTTTTACTAAAATAGTGGCTGCCCTTTAAAAAGTTAATTCATTCAAAACAGCAGCATATTGCTTTAAAGGAACATTTTTTGGATGTCTCTTGATAAACAGGTTGTCATATTCCGTGCGCCAAGAGCGTTTCACAGAGCATTGTTGGCGTATGGAACTCTGCGAATCTTCGCTTATCATAGTATGAAACGTTCACATAGCGTTTCATATATGAAACCATAGAATTTTTCATGTACTTTCAGAGAATTTCATGTATTTCATAGCAGATGGCTTAAATTGTTTCATGATAAATGGGTTGTTTGTTTGTTTTATTGGCACAAGAGCCAGTGTAGGCTATACTGCGCCAGACGTATGGTTGATAAAAGTTTTTTCTAATACAACCTAAAAAATAACTTTGTAATAAAAGATGCATTAAAAGTCGACGTTAAAATTAAAACGAAACGGTGGAAAATTGAACAAATTTAAAATTATGAAGTTTAAATGGAATTATAAAAACCAATTGCCCTAATAAATTTAAAATGGTTTTTGTGAGGATTCTCTCCTAACAGCGATGGCATGTCTAGTGATGAGGAGTTAAAATACCGTAAACGATGAAAATTAAAATCAGGACATTCAATAAAAATATGACGAATCGTTAAAAGCACTTGGCATCTCGAACAGAGAGGAGCTCGATCACCAAATAGAAGATATTTGTGAGTTATACGAGTATGACTAATGCGGAGTCTAGTCAATTTGACATCGAGCTCACGCATTGGATGAGAAGACCAGGATGTAATTGTTGGTTTTATGCTACGCAATTTATTATTTATCTTCTGATTCCATGATTGTTGCCATAACGAATAAATATGTCTTGAATAAAGGTTCTTCGCGTCGGGGAAGGGTATTTCATGCTGCATAAACAAAGTTGCTGTTTTAGCAGCGTTATCCGCCAGCTCATTTCCGATTATTCCGACATGACTTGGGACCCAACAGAATAATAATTCATAGTCTCTATTCTTTAGAGTCCTCAAAAGATCCAAGATTTCCAAGGCAATGGGATGAAGCCGACTATGAAAATGGGGAAGATTTTCTAGGGAACTCATGCTGTCAGTATAAACACAAAATTTACGTTCTCAGCTTTGAGAAATTTTCTGTAAGGCATAGAAAATTGCTAATAATTCGGTAGACAAAACAGAGAGGCATGTATGTAGACTGTAGCCGAATGTTTGTGTTCCAAACACAATACCACACCCAACATGATCATCTGACCTAGAACCATCTGTAAAAATAGGCATATATGATGAAAACTGACAGCGATGAGAACCAAAGAGTGTTTTAAAAACCACAGGGGCCGTTGTTGACTTTTCGAACCCACAGAATGGGTTTAAGAAGGAAAATTCAGGAATATCCCAAGGTGGAAATGAAAATAAATCAAATGACTGAATACCCATATCACTAAGCACAGAATCAGAGAGAAGCAATTTTACTCGTTCACAAAAAGGAAGAATGTTAGATGGTCGGGCTGCGTAAAATCTCCGAAGCCGAGCGGGAAGCATCATAGAAACTATGGGATGTTTTGGAACGGATAATGATCGGAGGTAATACTGGACATATATGTTTTGGCGCCACAAATTTAGCGGTAGTTGGTGACATACATTGTAAAGACTTTCAACTGGTGAGGTTCGGAAAGCTCCTGAGCAAATTCTCAGGGCGGTGTGGGGTATAGTATCTAGTCTATTCAAAACTTAGGACCGTGCAGAACCATATACCATACATACATAATCAATACGGGATAAAATAACTGCTTCATAAATTCGAAGCAAAGATGTACGGTGTGTTCCCCAAGAGGATTTAGAAAGTACTTTTAGAATGTTCATTGACCTGTCACACTTCTTCCGCAGATATAAAATATGATGAAGGAAAGTGAGTTTACGATCAACCACTACTCCCAAAAACATTATTTCACCAACCACAGGGATTGAGGTATCCTTAATATTAATTAAAGGGCCCAAATGAATTTCACACTTCCGACAAAAATGAACGCATTTACTTTTTTCCCCGGAAATCGTATGTCCGTTTTCCTCACACCAGTATATTATCTTATTAACTGCAACTTGCAGCTGGCGCTCTATTAGATGCATATTGCAACCTTGACAGGAGATCTGAAGATCATCTACATACAGGTTGCCCTCGACAGATGGTGGTAAAATGTTAAGGATTTGACTAAAATGAATAATAAAGAGCGTTACACTAAGGACGCTTCCTTGTGGAACCCCCTCAGCTTGAATAAAAGAATCTGAATAACAATTGCCAATTCGAACACGAAATTTTCGCAAAGGTTAAAAAGTTTTTTAAAAAAAATAGGTAAATTTCCCTTAAAACCAAAATTAAAAAGAGTTTTAAGAATGCCAAAGCTCCAGGTACGGTCGTAAGCCTTTTCGCCATCAAAGAAGATGGAGACCAGGTGGTTTCGGCGAACAAATGCGTTGCGTATTTGGGTCTCGAGTAGGACGATATTATCATATGTTGAGCGTCCTTTTCGAAAACCATTCTGCAACTGTGGAATGCATTCTTTCCTCTCAAGTTCAAATACAAGACGGGCATTAACCATGCGCTCAAGCATCTTGCACAGACAACTTGTGAGCGCAATAGGTCTATAATGCAGAGGGTTAGACGAATCTTTCCCGGGTTTGAGGATTGGTATCACAATAGCTTCGTGCCATTGCGACGGGAACCTCTGTTCAATCCATATACGATTGAATAAACGCAGCAGATTAGTGAGAGAGGACGTAGATAAATGGCGAAGCATATTGTACGTAATACCATCCGGTCCGGGGCTGGTATCATGTACTTTAAATAAGACCAATAGTAGTTCATGCATGCTAAAATCGGAATTGTAGGGAAGAGATCTTCGTGTGGAAAAACGCAAATTCTTCCGTTCCGCTCAATTCTTAGTCGCCAAGAATGCGGGCTGGTATGAATCAGAAGCGGAAACTTGTGCGAATGCTTCTGCGAGAGTATTGGCAACGTCTAATGGAGAGGAAACCATTCCACGTCCTATCTTCAATACAGGGAAAGAAAAATCTCTATAGATTCCGTTTGCAGCCTTTACCTTCTTCCAAAGTAATTTGCTAGAAATAGAGGATGTAATTGATGATATGAAGTGAATCCATGATTCCCTTTGACACTGTCGGCGAATCCGCCGTGCATTGGCTCTGGCAGATTTAAAAGCAATAAGATTCTCTGTTGAAGAGTACCTTCGAAAAATATTCCATCTTTTCTTTTGTTCTTTGTGACCGTCACGACAAGCCTCATTCCACCACGGGCGACGAAATTTTCGTAAATGTGGGGAACATTTTGGGATGGTGTTGTTAGCGGCATATATAATGCAATCAATAACATTTTGCGCTGCCTCCGTAATATCGTAAGTATTAACCATAGTCTCGGTAATTTCTGCCAGCTGAGTGAAAGTAACCCAATCTGCCCGCTGGAACAGGAAACGTGGTGGATATAAGGTCGCACCACTTCTATCAGCCTGCGAGATTATTAAAGGGTAGTGATCACTGTTGTAGAGATCTTCACTGACAGCAAAGTTCAACAAAGGTAATAAGTCGGGAGAGCATATAGCCAAGTCAATACTGTGGAAAGTACGTTTTTTCTTCATTATTGAGCAGACAGAGACAGTTATTAGTTATAAACTGTTCGATCTGTCGCCCACGAGAATTTATACTATTCGAACCCCACATAGAACTATGAGCATTGAAATCCCCTATTATCAGTAAAGGTGAAGGAAGCTGGTCGATCAAATTGTTAAGTGCCTGTTGGCTAATGACATCATGAGGTGGCAAATAGATGCGGCAGACTGTAACCAGTGTTCGGATGTGAACTTGAACTGATACTGTCTGCAAAGGAGTATGTAGAGTAAGAGGTGTGCTCGGGTATTGATTTGAGGTCAAAATACAGACACCATCAGAACTATGCCCTATAGTGCCTGTATCTTTCCGAACACAATTGTAGCCACGTAATTTTAATGGAATATTAGGTGTAAGGAAAGTTTCCTGAAGACCAAAACAAACCGGATGAAATGTGTTATAATGGCCTTGATGTCATGAAGTTTGAAGCGGATGCCGCGACAATTCCAAGAAAGGAAGGTACCCATTAAGAGATATGCGTTCTATAAGAATTATTAGGCGTGACGACAGGAGTTGCAGAAACGTCGCAACTCATTTCAAATTCAGATTCATCCCCCGAAGGATGGAGTTGGAGGTCGGGACTGTTTGGTAGGCCACCAAAAATAGACGTCAAGTCTTTATGAGCTATACCTTGATTTACAAGTTCCAAAGCTACTGAATTTTTAGTAGCAGATTTCTTAAATTTTGCAGAGAGATTTGTTTTCGAGACATCACGTTTTGCAAGCTTAAGTGTCAGTGATTTTTCTAATTTTGATGGTTTTCGCTTAATTGTTTCTGACTTCTCAGTATCATGAATATTAACAATGGATTTATCACTATCGGAATCAGATGAAGGTTTAGGGGATGGTAAAGGATTCTTACTTTTAGTGCAATTTTGACATGCACAGTTTTCACAAAATTTTTTCCGGACAACAGAGGCGTAGCTAATGCCAGGTGAGGGTGTTTGAGAAAGAACTTTCTTTCGGACTTCTGGGTATGATAATTCTTCTTTAATTTTAACTGCGATTATTTCTTTTTCTAGTTGCCATAGTGGGCACGAGCGGGAGAAGGACATATGATTACCTTTGCAATTCACGCACTTTTCCTGTGCAGAACACTCCTGGCTCTCATGTCCTCGCTCAGCACATCGGGCACAAGTTATAGTGCCTCGGCAATTTGCTTTCGAGTGCCCAAAGCGTTGACAGTTAAAGCATCTCAAGGGGTTCGGTATATAGGATCTAACTGGACGCTTAATGTACCCTACATATATGTACTCAGGTAATTTAGGTGACATAAATGTGAGAATGTGATGCTTCGTTTCGATTGTTTCTCCATCTCGCCTAATAGAAATTCGGCGGACATGGATAACACCTTGGGATTTTAATTCCTTAGCGATTAAATCTACTGGGAGATTTAATATCTCACCACAAGTTATGACACCTTTTGAAGTGTTTAATAATATGTGAGGGGCAACACGAACCGGTATAGTTGCCAAAGCTTTTATTTTTTGTAATTGCTGAGCTTGCTTACGTGAGTTGACCTCTATTAGCAAGTCGCCTGAACGTATCTTGCGGATAGAATTTGGTTCACCAATTGTGGCTCTGATGGCCTTTTGTACCAAAAACGGAGATACAGTTTGAAAAGTTTCGTCTTTTTCAGATATGCGTTTCAGAATGTAGTAACGATCAAAACGATATCTATATTAAAGGTTTGGGGAATACGTTGCCCACTAAAGGGACCCTTCTTGGGAGGAGCCATACGACATTGAGACAGATTCGGGCCCGACGGCACCGCCCACTACGGAGCCCAACAAGGGAAGGCAGCCACCGGCTCTGGCCATTCCCAGCCTCGGCACTTACCTTGGTGCTAGCCGGAACCTATACTCTGGGAGTTACCCCCGAGGACAGTGACCACCCTTAACGCCAAGCCCAAGGAGTAACCCCTTCGCTTGATCCCTAGCAAACCAACCACTCAGGTGGCTAGCGACCAGCCGATTGATACACCGGGGACCACAGTGCACCGCCCGTCTAATGCGTCGCCACGCACGGCAAACACGTGGGGGTATTAGCTATCCATGAGAAGCAGGAAGCAAACAGAGTGGCGACAGTTTCTCATGGAGAGCTCCCTCGCCTACCCTCGAAGGAAAGAAGAATGACAGCCAAAAGCAGAAGAAGGAGGGGAGAGTAAACATAAAGGGAGTATAAATCCCAGGGAACCTCGGGATTGGGACACCCGTACTCACCTAAAGAAGGCGAACCCCTGAGGGGTACATGATAAATGGGAACAATTGGAACAAATATATGGAATGTTAATTAGAAGTTAGAAAATATGTGGTCTTTCCTCTTTTGCCTCTGTATTATTTGGCTTAACAAGACCAACCCGGCGATTCAATCTTTGAGCATAGGATTTAATATAAATGAACGATTTTTACATTTAGAATGTTCGTTTTATTAATAAATTCGTCCTTTCAGTTTTTTATAAACATTTTTTTTTCAAGTTTTTTAATCTTTATAGCAAAAATTACTAACATTTAAACAACTATACAACTCGATGTATAATTCATATAGAGTAACAAAAAAATACTGAAGCAAATATTTCTTTTATCATTTCATTCGAAATAAATCCCTGAAATTTCCACTCAAATTAAATGTAACTCATCAAATTTTTTTTTCAAAAAAGCGATTTAGTTTTTATTTATATTTTTTTTACCAATCAATTTATTAAAAGATAGTCAAATAGCATTAAACGTATTCCTTTTTCTTATTTTGGCTTTTAAATATTTCCTAAATAATAGTATTGTAATGCATAATTTATAGTTTTACTAGTTAATTTTAATAGTTTATTGCTTGTAAACTAAGTTAACTAGTTAGAACTAGTAATTTACCAGTTTTTATTCTACAGAAAATAACTAGCGATTTAAAATGAACTGAAATTAATTTTCATAGAAAAAATATTGTTTTAAGAAATATTATTACAATATAATATCTAGTAAATATTGGAAAACGCTGGTTAAAATGAATTTTTAATGAAAATAACTAATAAGTTTCTAATAATATAATGAAAACTGATTGAAATACTAGATATATGTGAATGGAATTTTTTGAAAAAGTTTTGTCTGAGTTCTCAAAATGACTATTTGAATTAATATTTTATAAGAATTTTAAAAATTCCCTTTAAATATTTATAAAGATTAGATTCAAACTTTGCAAATAAGCGACGCTACATTATATATATTGATAGAAATAAAATATATTTTCGAAAAGTTATCTTTTCTTCTTATCATATTTCCAGTTCTTATTTCAAAATGAAATAATGTTTGAAATGCCGTTTCAGATATTTTCTTTAAGCTCTCATGAATTTTATTTATTGTAAAAGTCTCGAATTACTCTTTAAAATGTACTCTGATGTAATATTAATTTTTTGTTGAACAAAAGTTGTAAATGATAGTTATTAAAAAGGATGCACCTCTGTAGTTTCATGCGAATTTATACTTTTCAAAGCTAAGAAATAAGTGAAGCAGACTTCAAAGAAATTTATTACGAAAGGTAAATAGGTGTATTTGCTATTTGTTACGAAAAAATGAAAATATTTCCTTGCATAATTGTTACTAATAGGATTACAAGAGAAGAAACGTTTTTCAGCAATTGAAGCACCGCCTTTGATTCTTTTAATATCATTTTATGAAATATTTGTCATTCTTTTGTATTGTTAGAATGTTTTGATCACTTTTTTTTTATTCAACATCCAGTTTATTATTTTTATTTTGGATTTTATTCCGAGCATACTATTTTTGTTTACATTTTCAGATGCTTAATGAAAACATTCACAAACATTTTTTTAAGTTTTTCTTTCTTAAATGTTCTCAGTAATGATTGCTGATGATTTTAAAAATGAGTTGAAGTACTTATTTTCCATTCTTTTTTGTTTACAATTAAAGATGAGGATTAAAATCACAAGAATTCTTTCGGATAAGAGAGCTCCAGAAATTAACGTAGATGTTTAGTTAGATTAAGGGTCCTTTTAAAAATATGCGATGACTGTTTTAGGATATACTTCATTATTTTCAGTCGTGTTAAATAACAGGAGTAACACTTGAACCGGTTCATTGTTCTTTAGACTTTTACACTACATGAAAAGTGAATGTTTGATGTACGACGATGAATTAAATCTTCACCAGGCCTCCATTTAAGAAAAATTTTCTATTAGAATTGGATTTTCTAATAGAATATGTTTAATCCTCCTCCCTCAAAACCAAAACTTGATATTAACAATGATATATAACTATAGCGTAGTAAACTTCTGTAAAAAAACATACAAATAAATAAAATAAAAGACTCGATATTCTTGATTTGTCTATTTGTCTAAATTGAAAAAATTAATTAAAACACACAAAAATGTATTTAATGCAGTCGTACGCTATCATATGCAAGGGCCATTCTAGGGGCAGCAAAACCCAGCATTTGTCCTAATCGTCACCCTTAGAGTCATCCTTTGTTTAGGGTGGCAGCATTTTAGCTGAGAGCGTTAGGAAAATATTGATATACTAGCCGGTTTGGCGACCAGCCAGTTCGCCAGTATTACCGCTCGCTACAATTTTCAATTAAATATTTTAAGTAACTGGTCTCTTAATAGATTCTCAAACAAAACATTTTTAATCTTCAAATTTTGATAGTCATACCAAACTTATATTGTTGTTTAGATCGTTTCGTTCAATTTACTATATATATTTTGTTAATTTGTTATCATTTCCGATAAAACTTCAACTTTAATTTAAAGTGGAAATGAAGAAATTGCAATTAATATGAAGATATTTTTTAATAAAACCAAGCGTTTTATTTTATTTATCATCTTTATTGTTATTTATTAATTATTATTATTATTATTGAATATGAGTATTGCAAACAGAATCGCTCGGTATTTAAGTCTTATGTGAACTACAAAATATTTTTCATAATTTATGTAATATCCCAAAGAATAATTCAACAAAAATTTCTCAGATTCAGCATAAAAGTCAGTTCTTAGTTTTGCTTTCAATAGGAATGAAATGAAATCAATAATAATATTTCATTCCTGCCTATAAATATATTTCAAAAATTATGAAGTCTAAATTTGATGAAACAAGGTATCATATTCTGAGAAATATTCTGGACACACCAAATTTTCAATAAATGAATGAATGTTTCTATTTTCCACGATCAACTAAGACTTATTTATAAAGTTTTGAATGTTAAAAATTTAGAAAAACTCAACATTTTCATAATCTTAGGCCAATTAATCTTGAGAAACCTGCGTACTGATTGGCGTATTTTCTTTGAAACGATCGAGGGAAAACCTAAAATTATCCTTTTTTTTATTGAATAGTGATATTCAAATTTTCATCAATCAGTCAGTTTAAGTGATTGATTTAGTTGATTGGAAATTAACTTTTTTTACTTAAAATATTAGTGTTTTAAGAACATTTTGTTAATCGCGATTTCCACAGCAGAAGTTTTATGTAAAATCAAAAATTCGATATTTATTAGAGTATTTATTGAATCAAGTTACATAAAATCTAATCATTTTCCATTTGGATCTTTTTAGCAGATCTGTGTCTTACTAAAGGTTTACAAATTAGTTGTGTGGCCCTGATTTGAATGGATATCCTAATATTATTAAACAAAACTTGCCTTAAAATAAAACTGATTTATTGGATTAATAATATAGAGAGTGTCAAAGATAATAAAATAATTTTTCTTGAATTTATTTTTTAGAAAAAATAATATTTCATATTTGTTTCATTTCCTACAGACACGTGCCGAAAATTATATTTTTGCAGATTTCATTTCCAAAAAGATTTAATTTATTTTTAATTGGAGCTTTAATCAATGTGGCAACACTTTGAAAAATGCTAATTTTTTCCCATGAACGTGAAACGTGCTCGTGCAGCTTAAATTGTATTTTTATTTTGTACGAAAAAAATCGTTGAAAAATACAGTTAGAATATTTATTTAAAAATTCATTAAAAATAGAAATTTAATTTTAAGGTTAAAACATTGGTATCATTTAAAAGATAAATTTTTGATCTTTAACTTCATGTAAAAATCCTTTTTTGTGCGGTAATATTTTCGGAAGTTATAGCAGAAACACGCCAAAATTTCGCTTAATTTTTAAATAAATAAAAATCTAATTAAAAATTCGAAAAAATAACCCCCAGGTGCACATTTCCGGCCTCCAAGGTATACACGTGCAAAATTTGGTAGCTGTAGGTTGAATGGTCTGGCCTGTAGAGCGCCAACACACACACACACACACACACACACACACACACACACACACACACACACACACATTGAACTTTATAATAAGTATAGATTAGATACCTGATTAATAGAAATTTATATTTATCGATTTCCCATTTATTAAATATTTATGCTTTGTATTTACACTATTTTGGTTTAAAAGCTAAAAGTATTCACAATCTACTATTCTAAAGAAAACAATTGTAAAACAACTGTATGTTTATTTAAATAATCAAAACTGTTTTACCTACCTATTATACAGGGTGTTCTCCCAAAATGAAATAAGCATTTATTGCAAAATTTCATCAAGTAAGACACTCAAATGTGCAAATTGCTTTAAATTCAGTATAGAAAGGATAATTAAAGGTTAGAACAATTAAAGTTTTATACTTTCTCTCATAAAGAAAAAAAATCAATGAATAAAATATTTTTCTTACATTCATTTATAAGGAGTTTCATCTTTATATCTGGAAATTATTTTGAAATATTAAAAGGCGAATTTATAAATCTAAACTAGTTTTTCATACTTCTTACTAGTGTTCGAGTGCGATTTTTGTTGTAATTTTAAAGATTATATACATACCACAAATGATTATTAAAAAGACAGAATCAGGAAATAGCGAATTAACTTTCCTTAAATTCTGTAAAATATTCAGATAAAAAATTCATTGAAGTAATTAAAAACTTTTACAAAATGAACATTCTCAACACCTATACAAATTTGAATTCTTTTTAACAAGATTGTGATTTGATACAAGATTTGTGCTTATATGATCAAGTTTATCACTTGTGAATTGAAACCAGGATTTTTGAGTTCGTTGGCAAAAACTGTACATAATGTGTACTGCAAAGCTAACTCATCCCTTAGTTCAAACGTAGTGCCAATCAAAACTAATTAAATGTATAGTCTACCATATTTTGGTATACTATTGTATGAAAGGGAACCCTGCAAAAGAGTTTTTATAAAATGACACACCACACATTTATAGAAAATTGCCACCTCTTGTTAATTTATCTCTTGTATCAAGAGCGGAATTCTACAGTTACAAAAATGACAATTTATTAAGATTAATGATTCTATATCGATTAAAGCAACATTCGTTTGTACAAATTGCATTTATAAAAAAAGAAGGATTTGATTTTTTTTTCTTAGGTAGGGCCCAATTTTTAAATTGTGGACATCAATTTGTGGTTATCCAAGTAACTGTTAAAGTCGAACAGTGTTTTACTAACTTATCCTATAAAATAAAATAGGCTTTCTCAGTGACTCTTTGAACTATGCAACTTATATCAGTCCATGCACTCCACGTTATTACACTGAAAAATCTCCACAGTCTGTCTTAGAATGTTGAACTCTGGACTGACTGTTCGTGCACTAACTTGAAAAATTTAGCCAGAATTTCAATTTCTGCATCGCATGTGTAACTTCCCGCCCTTCCAGGTCCTGTAGTTTGTAATAGCTTAATATTTCTATCAGTATTCTACCTAAAAGGATGCATGAACGGAAAATGACGTCTGTAATTTTTTTTGTCGTGTGACTATTTTAAGCCAAATTTTTGCGCAGTAGCTTTTAAGGGTAAAGACCCTTAAGCACCCGAGGGCAAATGTCTGACTTCTAGCTCAAATGAAGATAGCACACACACACTCGCATGCACAACCCCTTTTTACAGGGGGGCTCATTCACGCACCTCACAGAGAGAAGACATGGAAGAGAACAACCATGCCCGAACCAGGACTCGAATCACAGGGAAGACGCGCTACCCCTAGGCCAGGAAGCCGATCGACGTTTGTATAATTCTGCAACTAGGCATTGTCTGTGAAAAACCTCTGGATAGACGGATTCAATTTGATAAATGGTTTTAGCAAAAATGTTTGTATTTCTGAATTCTGAACAAATTCTAGATGAATGAATTCTAGACAATTTGCGTGTCTGATTGTTCGGGTGTATGTGAATACCGTAACAATAAAACATAAAGAGACAGAAAAATTTTGGCACACTTTTCATATCAAGCTTTGGACCAAGATAAAATTCGGTATGCTGTTTCATATCAAGTTTTAGACCAATTCTATCAGCAAGTCGGCAGTTACCGATCTATACATTCGCATGCATGTAAACGTTCTAACAGACGCAACGGCTTAGAAAGTGAAATTTTTTATGTGATCTTGTAGCCAAAATTAAAGTTCTGAGTCATATTTTCCTTTCAATCGGCAAGAAAAAATCTTCCAAAATGCAAACTCGATTTTTTTTTTCACTTTGTAACTGAAGAAAAAAAAGAAAATCAGCTTGGGACAAATTGTGAAAATAAAAATAAATAATAAAATAGCCAATTATGGGCAAAGATTCATGGCCTTGTGCAAACTCTTCAGTTTTAGAGCAAAAAGAGAGGGAGGAGGAGGAGAGTATTGCGGATTGAGATGCGCGAGGATAGAATCTGGGACCTTGTGGTTGGCAGCCCAGTAACATGACCACAATACAAAAGCAATTGCTCGGGTAGCGTAGCTATTAACTGGCTTATAAGCTTTCAACACAAGAGTAATAACACTTTTATTAAGATAATATATCAGAAAGTTTCGGACAGACCCTCTCGCTGATTTATTTCTTATGAACAAAGAGAAAGTATTGAAATCGTTCAAGAAATACGAAACTCTCGAACTCGAGATTTTGATGGATCTCCGTGTGTTAAACCTTCCTGAATCCACGAAGGAATTTGGAATTGTGTCTGTCTATATCTGTGAACATGATATTTCAGATATGTTTTGAACTGATGGTTGAAATTTCGAATACTGACTTAACTTCAAATTTGTAAATTTCTTTTGAAATTTTGAATAATGTACTTTTTGAGGAAGTCAGTTTTTATGTCTGGGTGAATGCACTTAAACAAGATACATAAAGAACTCCAAAGCCAGGATAAATAAAATTTGGTTGACAATTTTGGCATGTTAAGTGCAAGTCTCAATCAAATTTTGAACTCGATCCGTCTGTGTCTGTCACTTTGTACATTCGTTAAGCGTAAGCAACTTAGGTAAATCAAGCCTGATGTGTGATTGTAGTTATGGTTAGTCGGTAAAAAAAAAAAAGGCTTCTAAAATGCAAACTTGAACGCCTTTAGATGTTATGTCCGTTACGTGTTTAGACTTACATATGATTTAACGTGCACCAGAATCTTTACGTGACACATCTTAAGTGGATTCGGATTTCGAACCTAAAGCGGAGACAAAGCCTGGACCTCATCACTAAGGCAATCTGGACACATTAAATATTCTATGCTATGTTTATTAAATACATCACTCATGTGCTAAATCTGAAAATATATGCTCATCGTTTTATATTCAATATATACGCTTATGTGTTGGAGTCTAAAAATAAAATTCTGAGCACTTCCACGGCCTTATATTTATCTTTATTTATATTTAGCCTTATATTTAGCTTAAATTTATTGTTTTGTTTAGATTTTTTATTTTAACATCCCATTTACAAATAATAAAAGAGCTAATTTGGCATAGATCTTATATGTTTGCATATTAGTCAGATATCGAGGGTGCAAGAATGGCACTCCCCTTTCCAAATTTCCACACCACGTTAATGGAAAGACATTTAGACTACGACTTAAGATTTAACGAGCGCCTAGCTCGCGTTAGCGACAGGTTACTTAATAGAATCGGACATCGAAATTGTAACCAAGCCGATTTTTTACTACTAGGCCAGAGCCAGCACTAGAGATTATTTTGCATTAATTTTGAATTATTTAATTTATACATATTTTAAAACAAAATCTCATTAATGAACGCATTCTTTTAAAATATCATTATTTGATCAGTTTTTCACTTTAAATAAAAATGGATGAATGTTATCAGCGTCATCTACATAAATACACCTGTCACTGAGTAACTGATTAATTCCTTGCTCTATAAATTAATCAAGTAAAGAACTGCTTATGAAAAACTGATGATACCCTCTCGTGTAACAATGCATGCGAAGTAATGGAATAAAATCACTTCCGACCACAAGATAAAAGCAATTATTCATTCATTCATTCAGTTATTAATACGAAGCACTCTAAGATGACGATAAAAATTACGAGCAAATGATTATTAAATAAAAAAGAAATAGTAAAACATGAAAATTTCCATCCGTGGTAATCAAAAGACTTGATTTATTATGTTAATACCTCGAACAGTTAATCTAAATGATGAATGGCATTGGAAAAGTCGGTGCATGTTATTTTTTGTGTGGTTTTATGAGCAAATGCTTTTTTTTTATTTTAGGCAATGTTTGAATAGATTTTGATTTTGTCCTTTAAATAGAATTTCCATTAGTAGAGTTCACAAGAGATAATTGTCCGTTAGTCAAAGTTATCATGAGATGAATGATGATACAGTGGGTATCATCTTTTAATTTATATTTTATCAACATTCATTAATTTTCTTGTTTTTGAATTTTGATTTCTAATTTGTTAGCGGCAATAAAACGATCTAAATCCAAGTGAGCCGTTCGTTTAATATTTAATATTTTGATAATTTTGGTTTATATCAAGAATAATCGATGTTACTTTAGCTGCATTAGTGGTTCTGCTATTCAAATAAATTTATATTCAGCCATTATAAAAATTATTATATTCATGTAATATATGAGTTAAATTTCAAATAAATGTGATAAAAACAATCTCTAAAAATAATAAAAATAAAACAATATAAGTAAAAAGATAATTTTTTGATTAAATTTTTTTTAAAAATTTTATCATTAATTTGTAAATAAATAAACTAGAAAAGTGAATTTCGGAATTCAATTTTCCACAATTTACTACAAGGTGGCGCCACTGATTTATTATGGAAATTTAATAAAATTAACCGAATAAAAGATAATTATATTCTAAAAATATTAAAATACTGTATTTACATCGATTATTCAGAAGTGTATAAAATTTCATAAATCTAACACATTGCCAAACAACTTTTTTCCGTAAATAGTTCCTTTTCTAAAACAATAGTTGCCGACTTAGGACTATAGATCTGCAAACCCAATTGTGAAAATTCAGGCATTTAGCCTAAAATGTGTGCATTTGTTAAAATAATTTATTTTTGTTTTATTTAAACATGTAGTAATACATTTGCAGATCATTTATTTATTACCGATTGTCACAATATCAGTAAATATGATCAAAAAACATATCAAAGCAGGAAAATAAATGATTTTGAATAATCTTAGGTACAAATTATTATTTTTTCTTTCATAAAATTACATGCTGGAATTACAAACATTTTATAATATACATCACTTGTATTATTAAATAAATATAAAATGAATAATCCATGAAAATGTATTATGCATTTTATTAATAAGCATAATGCACAGTAAACATAATACATTTACAACATACATAAATTGTGCATAGTTTTTAGTATAATTTCTTTTGATTAATTACTCAAGAAAATTAGTCAATATTCAGTGAACATGACAATACTTTCATTTTCAACCCAAACAACAGGAGATTATATAATACTATATATGATTAGATTTTTAATAGTATAATCAGTGGATTTTATATGCTCAGTAGAATTTTAATAAAGTTCATATTAAAGGAGAGTTTAGTTATTTTGTGAACTTATGCAGTTAACATTATGAAGTTTCCTTTCAATAAGGCGGTTAATTTGATTTCGTATTTCAGGACATTTTTGACATGTTAATGCTTTATTTTATAATAATTATATATATATTATTTTATTAACATAATGAATATGTATTTATTTTTATTTATCTATTATGACTCCAAACTGTACAGCATCTACATTTCTACAAAATAGTATTGAAGCTGATATCTAATTTTATAAATATTCCAATAACTAAGTAATCATAATGAAACATATAGGAACCTAAATAATTATGCTTGATAAAGTGTTAATATTATCCAGAAATTTACCTTCCATAGAATATTTTTACAAATAACTTTTTATATGATAAATAAGAAAATAATTTTTTATATGATAAATAAGAAAATAATTTTTTTTAAATTGGCCTACTTAGGTCTCTTCTCAGATTAATGGCTCATGGTAGCTATATAACTGCTTATTTGGATATCTGCCACTGATCCATATTTGAAAAATTAGATGAATCGATCAGCAAATCAACGAAAGTTTAAATACACTAGTTTTTGATAGAACGTAGAGTAGTACACACTACTCGTAATTTTCGATTTTATTTGGAAATTGTTCCTTCGTTGACATAAATATTTCTCCGATTCATTATTAGAATCTTATTTAAATAATTCACCAATGCTAAGATAGAGATTTTGTTCAGCTTTAATATTGAAAATAAAAACAAATGAAAAAGTGGCACAAAACATTACACAATTTTTTTCGGAAAACGAACTTTGTTGATTTATTGGGAGTTGATCTTCCCCTAATCTACTCTTCAGTTAAAGTTTAAGTGCCATAGTGGAAGAGTATCGATTTTGGAATTGGATTCGAGAAAAGATTTCATCAAATGTCATTCCCTTATTTAATTAATTCTTAACAGTTTAACCTATAGAATAGAGTGTAAAGTGTATAAAAGTAGGCGGACAAGATTCGCAAGAACATGCATTACAACTGAAATTTCAAAAATATTAATTAACTCAAGTATAAATCCGAGGAAAAAATGCTGGAGCAACAAATTACAAAGAGTAAAAGCGCAATGCTAATTCAAAAATCAAAGACCAAAATCAACTTTCTGAATATATGATTTGGAATACATTTTTCTGAAGTTTTACAACGTTTCCTGATTTTGACTAAGGATCCTTTATTTTTAATCACATTCATGGAACCGATTGTTTTTATTACAAATTAAAAGATTAATTAAAAGAAAATATGTTTTGTGTCTATATTCAAAAATGTGATGGTCGGCGTCACTACTTAATCATCTTAAATTTATGAAGCAAAAATATAAAAACAATCGAAATCATCGAGAAATATCTCGTAACAAAATATATTAAATATTTATTTATGGTCAATAACTCAATGTCACAGTGAAATCTTTGAACCTCTTTCCAGTCTCGGAGTACCACAATATAAGGATCTGATTCTTGCGTTCTTTTCAACGATATCAAAAAGCATGCTAAAACCAACCTTCTCTCGAGGTGGCAAATCAAAGCCTTGAAAAGATAAATAAACTTTTTGCATCTAAGCATCTAATTGTTGACCTACTATGCCTAAAAGAAAGTTTGACTCGATTTTTATACAATTAAGAATTGATCCCAATCAACCCACACGTAAGCATTTGTTGTTGAGGGAATTAATCCCACGATTCAAAATATGTCACTGCTCACTGTTTTGTCGTTCTGCCATTGTCAGTTCCACATTTTATTCCTTTTGTTTTGATTTTCTGTTATCTAATTAGAAGATTCTTCCTATTTGTTTTACTCATTCAACGAAAAATCTACAGAATATACAGAATCGAGATATTTGAGGATAATATAAAATTTTTGTGTCGAGTTGTAACGTCTTTTAACGATTTAATTTCAGCTTATAAGTTTGAGAAATGATAATCAAAACGGCAAACATACGACAATTTAGGGATTAACCACTTGCGATGGCTAGAAATTCGAGGTTAGCGTATCAAGTTTAGTTTAGTTATATTAACATTCCGTTTTAGAGTAACATTAGGGTTATTTTGGGACAGACCTCATAATTTTGAACCGCGGTTAGATGACGAGGACGACACCTAAGCTGACACCCCCTCTCAAAACCACGTCACACCATCAGGAGGACGTTTGGCCAGGACGTTTAACGTGCACCAGATCCGCTTACACGACGGTTCTTCAGTGGAATAGGGTCTCGAAACTGAAACCCTTCGGTTCCGAAACCGAAACCTTACCATCAGTCCACCGCGGTCCTTGAGTGTATCAAAATAGTCTGAAGAAACTCGTAGAGAAGTCACACAAAATATCCGATACCTTATAGAAATCGTAAAAAAAATATATTTTTAAATGAGTTAATTTTTGTTGTAAGACTGTGCTTATGTAAACAATCACAGTGGATGTGTCGTGAACTTCTTTTTTACTTTTTTGACAATTGTCTGCTGACGCGTGTAGCACGTCATTGGCTATTCTATGACAAGAGCATTTGGATGTGCGTTGCACGTCTTTCTATCGCAATTGGTTAGAAACAAAAGCATTAAGGCTACTTTTATCAAAAACTTTAAAAGACATTCTTCTTAAAATTTTCCATCCTCATCATTTTACTTCCTTAAAAATGATAGTTTTTTTTTATTTTACTGTTTAATCTTATTTTTAATGTCAGATTATTTTTGTGATAGTTTTTTTTTTGCAGACTATATGTTTGTTGACAAGTCATAACATATGACTCAGTGTTTAAATGAGCTTTTAAAATAAATTTTTAATCCTTATCACATGCTTATTATAGTTAAATCCTAATTGAATTTTGCGGTAATAAATTGCATTAAATATAAAACAATTATTGAACAATCCTTCTTTTATAGCGTTTTTAAGAAAAGAATAAGGAATTTAAAAATAATTTTCAATTTATAATGTTACTTTGCAAAATGGGAAAACACTGATATATATATATATTTCTTTCAGAGTCTTCGAAGGCAGAGCAACAGAAACTGATTGGCTCGAGGAATCGCATAAATTGGCCGAATTGGTGAAAAAAGACATCAGCATAGATAAAAGCTACTACTACACTGCTTGGTATGACCCTCCCTACCAACTTTTCCATAGAATCAATGAGATTTGGATGGTGAAAAAGACGGAAAAGCAACCGAGCCCAAATGCAGGAAACGAGCAGATCGTTCCGGAAACAAAAGATCACAAGTTCGAAAACTGAAAAACTGATATTGCTAATGAATACAACTACATACAAATTTTCAACATTTTTCGTTGAAAAGAAAAAAGAATGCGATGCTTCTTTTGTGTTGCATAGAAATCAGAAGGAATTTTGTATATGAATTTCTTACAACAGAAATATTTAGTAAGATGCAACATCAAGACTTTTCATTTCTTTTAATTTATTATTCATCATTTATATAACAGAAAATAGTTCTCGTAGTTCGTGTCTGTTTGATCTTGATATAATCGAATCATATTCTTACTCTTCAAAACATATCAAGGTTTTTCTCTATCTTCTGAGATGTATTATTTATTGAAAATTTTCTTAGCTTCGATAATTTCTTTTTTGTATTCTTGAATAAAATATTATTCTCGAGCCTTTTTGTATTTTTCTTACTGAGTTTTTGAAAATTCGTTTTAAGTCTGATAGTAAAATCCTTGTTCTGACTATTTGAAGTTCAAGATAGGAAATAAAAATGATTTTTTTCATTTTTATTTCATGATAATTTTATAAATAAAGAAACATAT
Organism: Argiope aurantia; assembly: GCA_026543865.1. Taxonomy (NCBI): domain Eukaryota; kingdom Metazoa; phylum Arthropoda; class Arachnida; order Araneae; family Araneidae; genus Argiope; species Argiope aurantia. The sequence continues at coordinate 417,353 of JAPMOR010085035.1, forward strand.
CTCAATATAAGGCAAAGTATCTATTAAAATGTGACAACTTCATTAACTCAGATAAATGAAAAGCAGTCATATTGTCATATGTATATTCAGATGACAATATGAATATGCATATACTTGGCGTTTCTGTCTTGTAAGGACAATATATTAATAAAATATATAATAAAGAAATGAAATTAATGGCTCTTCTTCAATACTAAGCACTAAGTGATTCTAGTTATTCTAACACCATTACGTTTGGGGCATTCTCGAATAACTTATAAACATATACTTTTTAAGCAGACCTATCCGATAGTTTTTAATTGAATGCTATCACTGGACTCATTATAAATATTGTTACGGATTTCTCTTCTTATTCACGGGTTCGCTTTCATAGTAGGTGTATGGTGAAGATAACACACAATCAGCAGGCCTCAGTAGGAAAGCAATGGCGTTTATTTACACGAAGACAGGACAATATTTACAGCCGAGACGAACACAGGACAGCACACGGTAGCACACCACAGACGACAGTAGCCCACAAGTAGTAATTGTCCACAGCACACGAAGCGGCCAGACAGAATCCAGCAGGAGAGGGAATCCTCGGAGCTTCGCTCTACGGTCTCTCCAAACGGCTGAACTTCTCTCTGTCTTCTCTCGTTTTAGCTGCCGACTCACTACTTCTCCGATTCCAACTACTCTCACACACAACTTCCACAGAGTGAATGGTAGAGTTTTTGGAGCACCCTTCTTGCGCAGCAAGGCTATCTCCATGTCCTGGTGACATACAAAACCTGGCGTCATAAAGTGCCCTGGACTTTTAGCAACTTCGACAGCTTGAGAGTGCCTGTCTTTTATAGTTCCGTTAGGCGGGGTTAGAATCTTCCAGACCAATCTGGGTGTTTCTCGGTTCCTACTGGAAGGATCGTGAAAATGCTCGAACTTTCCAGTATTATCTATTTTGCCGCCAAAGTCGCCAAATTCATCGCTAAGTCGCCAAATGATCTTCAAAATTGTGGCCAAGCTCTGAGGTCATTGACGCGGCACCCGGTCAGCATGCACAGGACAGATCGTACAACGGTTTTTCCCACAATGACACTATTCGTGAAGGGAAGCAAAATCGCATGTTTGTAACAATATTTTGATTCACGTCAACTGCTTGTTGTCCCTCATTTCTATTTGGATCTAAGCACATTTTGATATTTTCCTTTATTTAGAAGCGCCAGGTTTATCAAAAAAGTTTGAAAAATTGATTTAAATGAATTTTAATTTATGCATTTAATAAAGACATGTAACTGAAATTAGATATATTATAAGAAATAGGTATTTCAAGAAAATTATATTTTTTTTGCAGTCATTGCAAATAATGTTGCGATATCTTTTACAAAATGAACGAATGGTTCATATTTTACGTCTCAGTATATTTTCTATCTTTTTTCCTTGTACATATACAATATCTTTCTTGCTTAAATGTTGATACTGATAATGGGGTTGTTACCTCAACCTTTTCGCAAAGTGTTTTCTAATATTAATTTCTTCATTTTTGTGGAAAATTCCTTGTTTTTATACCTACTTTAATAAATGGTCCAGTGAGAGAAAATCGTAATTTTAACAGGTAATCTTGCCTTGTAATGTTTTTTCAATACCATTTGTAACATTGCACAATGCAAGAATGATGTCCGAGTTCATATTCGCTGCATGCAGTAGTTATTTCAGATTGCATTTTTTTCATCACTTAAAATTTAAGAGTTCTCTCCACACTATCATCCTCTACATTGTCTCCTTCATTATCACTTACGTTGTCCTCATAATCGTTTAAATCCTTCGTTTCCCATGAAATTTTCTGCATCGTAATTTTTTGGAGGGGTTTCACAATATCATAGAATTATTTTCACGACAGTAAAATAAATAAAATAGAATGGATAAAAACACTTCTGAAATAATTATCTTCTTATCCGTCAGATTATAACTGTCCCATTAGTAATAAAAATTGCAATTATGATACTTAACAGCAAATTAAATCTTCACGAAGTAATTTTTTAAAAATTGCACTTCTGGTATCATGGGTGAAAAGTCCGTAGAAACTTCATAAAACCATCAAAATTAACCAAAATAAAAAATGGTGTGCAGATTTAGCATAGATAAGTCACGGGAATTTTTTAGGCAAGAAAAAAAATTAATTAAAAAAAAACAGCCGATAGGTGAAGTTTCGTACATAATTGAAAGTAGATACGCAAATAACAAAAATAATGTTATCAAATCATTTATTATTGCAATATGTATTCAGAATGTCCACCACCACAAGTGATAATCCATTGCAGGCATGTCACAAATCCAGCAGAATGCAGCATGTCCGGCTGTATACATGGCATTTCTCGGGGGATTGAATCCTCCAATTCCGACAGATTGGTTGGAAGATCGATACAGCTAAGATTTTAAATTTCCCCATAGCAAAAAGTCTACTGGTGCCATATCCGGTAACAGAGAAAACCATGGAAACTTGTAACGTCTACTAATGATTCTCTCTTCCCCGAACGTCTGTATCAGGAATTCCTTGACTAGAATATCGGATTATGACGATAATGTTTCCATTTCGTCTGCAACGCGCTCTGAACGTGTCTGCTTTAGACTTGATTTTCCGGACCTTACACGGTCTTTCAGGATCCAGTTTCCTCAAATCGCTGAGCAAACTTTATGAGGCCTGCCACTGTTAAAGGTCCTTTCACATTCTGCACATTTTTCTTAAGTCAGAATTTATGTAGTGCAACAGTCGTTGATTCCTGGTTCAGGTAAAACAGCTTCACCAACAAAGCTTTATCTTTTCCACATAGAATCCTTGTTTACTTACAAAGCATGCAACGAGAACTGATTCTGGATCAAGAGCGTAAGTATTTATAATCGTCTGTCTCATTTACATATTTCCAACCAAGTCGTTCATGCCATCGCCACCTATGGGCTGTTTTTTGAATTAATTTTTTTTCTTAACTAAAAAAAAATTTCGTAACTTATCGATGTTAAATCTGCAAACTGTTTTTTTTTTAATTTTGCTTAATTTTACGGGTTTTATGAATCTTTAAAGTTTTTATGGACTTTTTTTGCCTACCCGGTATCACTCCAAATCTGCTTTCTTTGCTAGGCAACTAACGAAATACATAACAAAAGTGAACTTTGTTATTATAAAATTATGCATATTATCGTTATAAATGATAACATGAAAAATCAGAGTTACATGCGATGTTTTCAATGTTACACCACAATTTACATGGGATGACTTTTCACCCATTATCCTTTTAAGGGTTAATTCCAATAGGAGGATTCACAGATGCAATGTTTGAAACTAGAATAAATGTGCTAAAATAACTTTTCTTTAATATCTAACACAATTTCATGACAGAAATATTTAGCTGAGGGAGTTATGAAAATCAAGATATGCAAAAAATATTTAACTGAAAGAAAAAAAAACCCCATTATTCCCGATTAACCTATTATTCACCGAAAGTGTAATATAAACATATAAATGTACTTGCCAGCTGAAAGGCGTTAATCAAGATGAATCAATATTCTAATCTTATTAAGAAAGAGCAAAAATTTGGAGAAAATTTTTAACTTAACTCCTTGAAATTCAAATTGTAAATGGACATATAATTTTATATTCATGATTTCTATTCGGTGCATAATTGTTTCAAATATAGCATATTTTGATAATCACTGATCTTACATATATAACGACTTATGCACAGGTAAAAATACGTTCTTAGTTGAAATGCTGGTAAAAATATTATATGATCTTGCAAGTGACGAGACCGTATAATTATATGGTGAGAAGAGTGGTAATTCGGAGATAAAAAACTTATTTCAGAGTCAATGCCAAACACTAAGGACATTTATTAAAGTAGGGTTTCACTTTTAGACTAATCGTTATTTAAATTAAGATTTTTCTCAAAGGATTAAAAAAGGTTTGAAAATTACTCATAGCTCTATATTCACAAACAGAAGGTAGTCACTTAATAACAAAATATAATTATAGGTAGGATTATCATATATATTCGAACAGAGCTGTTGCAAAATTTCTACCACAATCTAAATTACGAGGACGCGGCCATTATTATAAACCAATAAAACACATGCATTATCTTGTTCTGGCGTTTGACTTGAATATTTTGTACAGACAGCTATGAATACAAACTTTTGAAAAAAGGTTTACACATAAAAATCATATTACAGCACACACTTTTCATTTACAATTTTTCCTCTTTCAGTGCTCAATTGCAATTGATCCAGTAAACAAGCTAATTGCAGAACATCTTTTTCTAATCAATACCCAAACACCTATTGGCAGATTTTGAATAATTGCCTAAGACCGCTGGGCTAAAGGGAATTCACATACAAATCGTTCAAAAATGTTGTTAATAATAAGTAAATAAATTTGAAGTGGATAACAATTAGAAATTATAAAATATTAGGCCAATATTAATACTTTTTCAAAAATAATTAGTTTCCCGTTCACTTCAATATGTTCCTTTTGTTAATATCGTATTTACAAATACTGAGCGTCTACTGTATATTGTGTACAAATGTGGTTGCCACTCAACATATTAAATAAATAAATATTAACAAATGCATTTTCCCAAATATATTAAAAAAACTACCAAAAATAAATCGTCAATGTGTTGATTAAGTTAAATATGTATTTGAAATGTGAAAATGAATTCATGAGTTTATTAAATAGTTTTTTAAAAATGCGAACTGTCTATTATATACCTATAGGTAAATAATCCACTTTATGTTAATTTCCGAAATGATCTAATACACAATATTTACTACCACAATAGTAAGTATTAAAAATGATGGAGGTAGAAGAAGACTATTTACTGACCTGAGTGTTTCATAAGATTACTTAATCTCTCAAATCAAACTTAATCATACAATTTGTGACACGATATTCGCTCTTAAACGTAGGAAAAAAGAAATATATTTTTAAATTAATTGGTTAATTGCAAATGGACAAGTTCTTGCTTCTGGACATTAAATTATCATGTAGTTGCGTTTGAAAGGAACATTTCAATTCACTATTTATAAATTATTAAAAAAGTAAAGCAGATATGATTTTAAATTTTGCCAATTAAAATTCTGTACAGGAAATCTAATGTCTACAGAAATTTCAATCAAAAATTAAAAAAAAAAGCGTAATTTCCAATTTCACTAAAGGAAATAAAAAATTCTTAGAAAGATGAATGGTTTGTGTATGTAGGAATCAACTCTTTTTATGTTTCAATTCAAAAGTGGGAAATACAAATCCGGAGTAAAGTTGAGGAATAAAGATGAAACCTTTCAGAATGGAATTATGTCACTTAAATAATTAAAAAAAATAACCATTCAAAATAAACAGAAAAAATAAATATGATATTTTTTTTTGTTGTTGTTCCAGTTTAAACTTATCAGAGAAGTAATTTCGCTTTAAAACAATAATGTTTATAATAGATAAAAGCAGTTTATAAAATAAGGATTTTTATAAAATATTTATTTATTGATTCTTGAAATAAATTTTATCTTATTACTAACTTGATCTAATGTAAAATAAGTTTTTGCCCTTTCACTTCCTTGATTAACTTCTGTGAAAAGCAGTCGTGCTTAAATTTAGTTCTTTCCTGTTTTAGGATTCTTTCTACTTTCTTTAAGATTCTGTCTTTTAACCGTATATGATGAAAAATTTGAAACAGTATAATAACGCTCATATAGAACAGAGGTAGAAAATTTGAAACAGTATTATAACACACATATGGAGCAGTGAAATAATAAACTAATCTTTTAACATTTGAAACAGACGCGGAAAAATTCCACTAACTACAAAATGATTCCCATTCGTAGCGGATTTTGATTGCTTTCCGAAAACATTTTGTTTCTGGAGAATACAGAAACTTTTTCTGGCTTCCCCGATGGCTATTATATCAGCAGAAAATGCAACAAGACGTCTCGTTTCTGCACAACGTAATGGCAACCATGATTCTGCGAAGTTCTGATTTCAGAATAAGAAAAATATTCACATACCTGATTTAACATAACAGGGAGCCTGAATGTGGCCATGAAAACACATGGGAGGAGATTCTTCGGATATTCAAGCTCTAAAGCAGCGTGAATTTTCGCTAGCAATTTCGGGCTACCAACCCGAATAAACCCGAGGCACTTTTATCAAAATCTTGGCTCTGCGTTTTGGCAAACTGCGGTATTTGGCTGGAAGTAAAACGTGAAACTCTGCTATGTTCTTTTTCATTAGGCTCGGAATTCTGCCGAATAAAAGGGCTTACAGTAAACTTACGTCTTTTTACAGCTTCTTTCTCGAAGCAGTAGAAAAATTATATATATATATAGGCATAGTATAAAGATAAAAGAGGAACAAAACATGTATTAATATAAAATTGACTTTTTAAAATTAATTTTTATATAAATTGTATACGAGTTTTTCATAAGGTTATTAAAATAGTTTTTTAAATTATACTCATAAAAATTTTATATTAGAAACATTTCTCGTTATTAATCTTTTTCTTCTGCATAAAAGCCTACAGGCTACTTTTCTACGTCTGTTGCTTTAATTAGAATTCAAAAATGGATATAAATACCGTAGGAATTTTTACATTATAGACATGTGTAGCAGCCTTTATTCTATTTCTCATAAGTGCTCTATGTAGGGTGTTCCAAACAATTGAAAAAGTGTTTATTTTCCTAAATATTGCATTGCAATTATAAAGTTTCCTTAAATAAGCTAGGCAGTTCTATGACTATGTAGACTTAAATTTAAGCTAAAAAATTAAATTTTATATGGCCTCCACAGTGTAAAAGATGCAATCTATTACATTCTTCTACGCATATACAAGGTTTCACGCTTCTGTCTGCAGAAGTTGCTGAGATATGCTTATTTAAAAATTTAGAGGGACTTATCAAACATTTAGATGGAATTATACATTATATTTTATAACTTTCAAAAATTTATACGAACATTCGTTATATTGAAATTTGAGAAATAGAATTTTAAGGTATCTCGGAGAAGTTGTGGAATACCGAAAAAGAGAAGAAAAGGTTTTGCTTGCATTTATGTATGAGATTTTATTTTTCAAATAGAATGATATATTTTAATAAAGAAAATGTTTTGATACTTTGATGATTTATATTGTAAGTAATCATCATGCCTGTTTGGCTGCGGACATATTTTTTGGTAACATGTTTTTCCATATTTACAGCATCAATCTGGAAAATATATTTACAGAATAATTTAGTGATTACAAATTGCAAGATTCTAACTTTTCCGGGGAAGACGTGAGCCTTATACAAATGATATGGAAAGTAACATTTTGGCTTACAGTGAAACCTTTCTTAACGAGCGTAATTTCCTCCCGAATCTTATTCGTAATGTGAAACAGTTTTTTTCTATATCTGTAGGAATCCATGCAAATTAGGGCGATGGGCCCCCTTCCGAAAAGAAATGCTGATATAAATTTATTATAATTTATCATTTATAATGACAACGCTCTCTTGACAACGCTTGAAAATTTATTGAAAATTATACACAGCATTACCGCTAAATAAATTTATAGCGCGCAGATATGCCTTATTAAGGCGATGCTTCTGAACGTAAGATGCAATAATTTCCCATGCTTTCATTATTTTTCTAGGAGTTTAGCGTTCTTCTTAGCTATTACTTAATCTTTTACTAACCAAATTGCATTTGCATTATTTTTCTCTGGTATAAAATGCCGTTCACTAAGTGTTTCGGTATTTCACCAACTCATCCATGTTGTTGGTATCCACCTCAATTAAATTCAATTAAATCCACAGCCAATTATCCAATTCCTCCAAGTCACATTCGACAATGCTATCCGACCAAAATTTCTTCCATGAAAGTATAAAGGTTCTCTTTAAACACGCATTCAACACAAATTGATTCAGATTAATCTAGAATGTAACATTATGGGGTCTTCATCACTCGTTCTGTGAAACGAGTGATTATGACAGGTGGTAGTTAAACGGGATTTGACTGCCTTTATTTTTCAAGCTACTCTCACATTAGTTTATGAATAGACAGTTGAGGAATTATCATGTAAAAAGCAACAGTGCAGAAAATACTTTATCGTAATTATTGGAATCCAGGTACAAAGACTATATTATCATGATCACAACTGGACCCTCACTTTAGGCAAGACTATCAGATCACTTCAGGCGGAATATAATTTTTCTATCTTCTGAAATGTAATTTGGATAAACGAACGTCGCTTTAATCGAGATGGGAGATTCGATCGTCAAAATGACCACTTTTCAAACGAAAAAAGAATCTATTCTTCATAAAATTCATCATTAGTAATTATTTTCAATAACTGTGTGGAGTGGCATTTTGAAAAACTTTTTGATTAGTCCAATTTGTACAATAGTATGTTGAAGATGACCGATATATTCGTTAGTTTTGTCTAAACTCTTTGTCTCCTTATGTCTAAACTCTTTGATGTTTGATTGCACTTCTACAGATGTAATTGCAAATGGATTGTGCTCTATCTCATTGTTCATCAGCTGTAAAAAAGCGGATGGATGCTGAATTCTTTGATAGGTGGATTAGTTCAAAACCATGTGTTGAATTTCTACCTATATCATCTGACTTGATTCTTATTGACTTTAATTTATGAGGGTACTTATATTCTGTGCATAGTACATTTCCTGTACTCGAGGCAAATCTTTTCCGATGAATTCAAAAAGCTTGTCTTAATGTCGCAAGTTATAAACTGGATAGCGTGTTCGCAAGTTTTGTGAGAAGAATGCCACTTTGTTTAGGTGTCAGAGGTACTCTATTGAACAAGTTTTTAAAAAATATTTCGGTTAATGTTTTATTTTACCATTTGCTAAAATTGAAGAAAATTAATAAATTCATTATTATGCAAATACATTATGATTCCGCTGTTTTAATAATAATTTTTGATACATATATTATCCTTGAAAAAGGATCCTGAGGCATGAAAAAAAGGTCGAGGTCAATAATGCTGCCTATTAATATGTCAGTAAATTTTATAAACAAATAAAAACAAGTATATATATAAACAAAACAAATTAAAACAAATTAAACAACAACAAACAATTTTATAAACAAATAAAAACAAGTAAACAAGTGTAAGAAAAACATTTTATTCTTTGATATTTTATCCCTATCTGGGCCGTACAAAAATATAATTCGCATAAATTTTTATTCTCAACCTCTACATAAGTCAAAGTATTTTCAGACATTTGGGTATCCTATTTGATAAAATTTTGCACCTGAAAGTATATGATTGATTGCAATAGTTAAGGAAATAAAAGCTTGTTTCACTTTTTTGGGACATCCTGCATTCCTATAATAATGATATATAAACTCATTGTAGGAGTATGAGACTTTAAAAATATATGCACACATGTGAGACAGATAATATAAACAAGGTACCCTCACTTACTTTTAATTTAAGAAGTTTTTAATAAAATTTTTCCGTTTTCAGAAAATTGTTGGTTATTACAATTAATCCTTTAAATTATATTTCTTTTTGGAATTTTGATTAACAAAAAAATAATTTTGGTGCTGATCTTGGCTAGTAAAATGATCTTGTGAGTAATGCATTATTTATAAATTTTTTATTAAAATAAGTAGAAAATGAAATAGACTGAAAAGATCTGACACTCACAAGATTCTAGGTGGCTTGGTATCGAGTTTGAAATTGGATTTCGCAGAATAATCACCGTATAAGCTAGTATGGTACACTTCGCTCTGGTGTAGCGTAGATATTTAAAAAGGAGATATGTCGACTCAGATCTTGTCCTTGTCATGTGTCCATTGTTGGAAACGAGACGTCAATATAATCATGTTAAATAGGACGTCTACAAAATGATTTCTGATTACACGATTTGATTTTTCTTATAAAAGATTATTAAAGATCGACTCAGGGCTTGTAGGATTCTTAGATGGAAATGAGACTGAATATTGAGAATGAAAATAATATAAAGAATGAACATAATATGAAGAAACAAATTAGTGAGAAAATAAAGTATAGAAATGCAAGTCTGTTTTAAAATAATACATTAAACTAGTTAATGGCAGAAGAATAAATCTTGGAATATCCGTTGAAACCATAAGAAAGAAATTGGCGCAGTTAGTGTTAATCAATAACAATAAATAAGATGTTATCAGATAGGATTTGATGTTAAATTGCAAGAAAAAAGGGCCATTTAAAAATTTCAGATATAGGCAGAAAAGAACAATTTGATTGGATAGATGATATACTTTTAACTATGCATTTTTTTCATCACTTCATCACTTTTAGTCATAAGATGGCAAACTAAATTTAATTTATCTATATCACTACTACTGTCTATACATTCACTACTATTTATTAGAACCGTTGGTTACTAGTACAACGGACTTGGCTCAAGATTTTATATAAATCTGAAATTCTAAAGATAAATTATACACCAAATTTTATCTATTCAGCTCTGTGAAATTTTCCCCCCATCGTTTCCATATGGAGAGGGGTAGACAAAAAAATCAGACTTCTTTTTAAAACAATTCGTTTAAAATTTGTTAAAAATCTACAAATTTGGTGTTATAGCATATCAAGTTTCTTCCATCAACCTTAATGCATTTTTAATGTGTATTTAAAATGGGCGAATTCTATTCAGAATTGTGTTCTGAGATAAATATGAAATCAGAATTCATCATAAACTAGTGGTAGAATACTTTGGTGATTAGTTTTGACTTTCTAATCGTATAAGACGAAGTAAAAAGAGAATAAATTATGGAAATTATATTTTGCAGATGCACCACCACCAATAAAATAAGTTTTTTTTGAGAACTATGAACTTTTTTAAAATCTAACATCAAAAAAAGGCATTTACTTCATGTATGAATTTGGAAATTAAAATCCTTTTTGTAATAATTATTAAATTATAAGATTTGTCTTGGTTTATTAAAGCACAAAATATGACGTTTTATTTTTGAATAATTATATATGTATTGGTTGTTCAGGCCATAAAAATTGAATCAAAATGATATTTTAAGCATGAAATATTTTATAACATTTGCAAACACACACACACACACACACACACACACACACACACACACAAAAGAACCGTTATTTTTATATTCCTTTTCTTGGTTTCAAAGTAAAGTATTTCCCTCACGTACAAAAAAACTTTATAGGAAATGATTTTAGATTATATTTTTGAAAATGACGTTTATGTTAACACTTTTCTCCTTATTTGTTATGCAACTCACAATTTCAGGAATGGATGTTTTTAAAAACGTATTTGTTTCGTTTCATAGTATTTGCGCAAACAAAATTGCAATTCAGATCGTGTTGATGATATGGAAAATATATGTTTGATCAAAATATCCAGAAGTAAAAAATTCTGTTCCCTTTTATATTAAAGTGTGAGTTGGTTTCAATGTTCCTATTCTAATACATCGTTTAAAATAAATGTTTTCTTTTACAACACGCACTTTGTTATTCATAAAATTATAGGAAACGATGAAATATTCTGAAACAAGCATTTTAAGAAGATTTTTTTTTTAAATCATAACAAAAAAAAGATGTATTTATCTTTTCCTATGATGGAATAGTTTTAAAGTAATATATTATTGCAGTGCCACTCAGAGCAAGTTTGATTTCAATCTTCAAATAAAAAAATAAATGTTTCATAATTAAAAAAATTCTATTGAAGTAATCATTCTACACCACAATTTCTTTCTTAATTTTGTTAAAATAATTTACTTTTAATAATTTACTATTTATATATTCTATAATTCTTATTAATCATTTCTTATGCAATTCCATAATTTTCTTTATTAACTTTATATGATTAGTGAATTTGACACATAAACATTTAAAAAAAATCAAGAAGAAACAAGAATTTTAATACAAACAAATTTATTCTCTATTGATTTAAGTTAAAACATCAAAATCGAATTAATTATGATTTGTCTTTCCCACAATAACTGCCCTATCTCTCCATTGTTTAAAGCGAAGCGAGCCGTATTCGTGTAGATATTCTTTTGGAGGTTGGAGAACGTTAGGAAACAAGTGGCGAGTCCATTATTTACTAAAAATTCTTCTCGTACTATGCAAATGATTTAGATATTTTATACATTAAGAAAATAAATAATTAATATACTAGGATTAATTAATTATCATATCACATATCAATATTATACAAATATTATCAATATTTAGTAATTAGAGTTTTTAACTTAGCATCGCACCACCTTCATTCCTAATAATATTATGGTTACTATCTGGTTTATGTAGATTTAATTAAATGTAAAGACGTATATATATATATATATATATATATATATATATATATATATATATATACACATATATATCTATACATATATATATACATACAAACAAAAGTATAAAAATCAAGTTAATAGGAAAAACAAATAAACCAAATAAAAAAATATAACATAATATAAAAAAGAATCCGGAATATTGTGTTTTTAATAAGCGGGAATCACAATCGATAGCTTAAAATTTCCTTGACTGTTGATGGTATGTTCTTGTCTTTTCGTTTTTTTCTTTAGTGTTATTTTATGGTATTTTGGTTTTTATTGTTTTTTTGTTATTGTATTTTTACTTATTAGTAGTTTTTCTTCTAATTTGTTGTTTTGTATTTTCCTTTCTGTTAAAATGGTATATCTCTTGGGCCTAATTTCAGGGGATTTTCGGGTCACGAGGAATCATTATTAGACTTAATTGTCTGAATTTCCT
>JAPMOR010085035.1:438867-459402 GCA_026543865.1 Argiope aurantia
TTTTTTTCAATAAAATAATTGTTTATATAAATTGAAGCATTACTATATATATAATAAATGAATATGAATAAAAATTTAAGCATTTCTATATGGCGTTTTTTTAATAAAATAATTGTTTATATAAATTGAAGTACTAATACATGAAATAAATGAATATGAATATAAATTGAAGCATTACTATAGGAATTTTTTTTCAATAAAATAATTATTTGCTTTTATTTATGATAACTCAAGTAATGATACTGTATAAATACTTTGATTTCAGATATATTATGTTAAATTGCACAGTTATTAATATTTTATTTCTTCATCAATTTCAGTTTTAATAATTATAATTACAATTATTCTATTAAAAGTTTAATTTTATAGTGAATAGACGCTTTAATTTTAAATTCAAATTTTAAATTTTAATTTAAAATTAAAGCATTTTATTAGCTTAGCTCCGTTTTATTTTTAAATTTTATTTCATTTGATCATATTTCGACCTTCTTTTCTATTCGGAACTTTCCATTACACGAATCACAGTATCTATCTACAATAATTTGATACTTGTTACTGCATTTCCCAGTATTCGACAAATAAGAATTCCACCTTTATAGATATTTTAACCTCTTGGGGAAATTTTTATTGGATAGTTTTATAGTAAATTGGTACATTTTCATATAAAGAATTTTATTACGATGGATGATTAAATTCATTAAATTTTCGCTACACAGAACGAAAAACGTATTGCAAATATTCAACGCAAAATATGACAATATCATTCACGTAATTCAGATACTCGCATCATTTTAAATTTAAATTCGTATTCTGGATAAATTTATAAAGAGACTTTCATGTTTTAGAATATATACATTTTTAAGAGCTATCCTGTATCGAAATCAGCGAAATCCATTTCAGTGTCTATCTATCTGCGTTTGAGAGAGGATAGACAGTGAATGCAGCTTTATAAATGTATGATAATGCTCTCTCTATTTATCCGAGCGTATCAACTTCCATAATTTAAGAACTTTGCATTTCATATAAGTGTTGGAAAAGTCACAATATCTTTTAGAAAAATTACCATATCTTTTGAATTCTAATAAATAAAAGTTCTTAGAGAAATGGAAGAACAGAACTTTGTATATTATCAATACAAAATTCGTGAACAAATCAAAATAATTAACATTTATATGAAAAATATTGTAATATATTCGATAGATATTTGATGATAGAAGACTAATTTAATAAACTACTTAAGGAATCTAATAAAGTTGATAGGCAATCGATATCCGTTCATTATTTTTGTACTATTCAAAGTTGTTTAATTTAATTTTCTTTATTGTTATAACGATATTTTTATTTCGTGTTAATTATTATTATTATTATTATTATCTATTGAGTATTATAAATTATTATAATCAAAAATTGCATTAAGGGCTTCGTAAGCCATTAAAATTCATCCAATAAAAGTAAGTAACTAGACGGTTGAGAAAGAACCAGCACACCGCAACGAGTCGTCGAGAACTTTAATTTTGATCTTTAGCGAATATAGAACATTTCTGATGCTTTTTTTTAGCTACCAAAAAGAGAAAATTCTATTTCATTATAAAAAATAATGAAATAAAGTAAATCCAAACAAGGAAAAATATAATGGTTGTTTTTGTGGACCAAGGAAGTCTAGAATCGGTTATTAGATGATTTGAAAAAAGGTTATTCATTAGTTAGGACTGATAGTCCAGACTTCTTAATCATGTTGATAATAGAGTTCACAATAACATATTTGAAAGATAAAATGAGAAGGTTTGTTCACAGTTGCGAAAAATCACCATCTTGCCTGACAGGATAAAGACTATCTAAATAATAGAATACATCTCTTAAAGAATATCTACTATCATGAAAGCCAGATATCTTCTTAGTACTGTGTATACCGATTTCTTAACATTTTTAAAATCACCTATGATGATAATTTATTCAAAACAAAGAATATATTGGATAAAGCATGTTGAAATATCAATAGTCAAATTTTTTTATAGTATTCTGTATTAAAAAAAATTGTTACATTTCATGAAGCTCTTTCTACAGCTTTTATTTACATTAGAAATAATATCTCACTGTAGATTTGGTGATTGTAAATGCAAATTTGCGTTGTATTTGACCATAGAGCTTCGCAGTCTTAAAAAGTCTATAGTTAATATGAAAATAATATTCTATAACTACCAAGTCCAAAGAAGAGAGAAAAATTATTAGTTTGTGTTACTCTGTCTGTTATCCTTTTAGTGTATTTTTAAATTTATGAATTTTCCTGAATGATTTTCTACTGAATATTTGGTTTTAAGTTCTTTATCTAGAAAATTTAAAAACTGATGTTAAATATTTGCAAAATTAATATAATATGAAAATAAAAATTTTAAACAGAGCTTAATTTCAAGCTTGCTTGAGATGCATTGTGGTCATATATGATGCAATTTCGGAAACCACTGCGAGTCTTCGCAGAAGTTCAAAGGACATTACGACATCACGGCAGATGTAATTGTTTAATGAATGCACTGGTAAGGTTACATTGGGGATATAATATCATATGATAAATGGACTTATTCTGCTACTAATACTACTACGAACTTACTACTGTGATCCAAAAGTACTGGAAATGGAGGTAAAAAACAAAGAATATCAATTCATTACTGAAAGTTTAGTGCATGTTCTTCGAAGTACTAGAAGTAGTGCATTTCAACCTTCCGACTTTCAAGCATTTTTGCAAATGGTTTTTCCCAATACTGAAGAAATGCATTAAAGTTGTTTTGAGAAACCCTCCTCTTTATACTTTTCTTTATCGAAATAAACCTACCTGCCTTCTCTTTATCGAAATAATGAACTCAAAATGGGTTATACGAAGATCAATTATGGAAATTCAATTATGGAAATAAGAAAAAAAATCTCACAATGTCATCAGGCAAATGCGAAATTTGTAAAGCCGATGATTTTTTTAATGAATTTTTGATGAATTTGATGAATTTTTTGATGAATTTTCCCCCCAAAAATTCATGAGTAATGATGACACTGTTAAAAAAACCATCACCATGGTGCTAAGTACCTGAGTTATTCCTCTGTAGTTCAATAATGTTTACTTGTTCAATAATGCCCTTAGTAGTTAAACGACGATCCGATCAACTATGATTAGATAAAGTTCCAAAAGATAAATCTAATGAGGAATTTCTAAATATTTTATTTCACTCAAAAACTCTTGTTATTTATAAGAAGTTGTCATTTAGAAACATTTCAGATACATTTTATGGCAAGAATTACTTTACGTAATCAAATTTTTAAAGACTACCTTTGCTCAATTGTATAAACTAATACCCATATACCCATTAGATAATAACTTAGGAAAAATTCACATCCCAATCTTAAGTTTTTTTATGACGCTAACAATAAAAAATGTAGAGAAATATTACAAAAAATAAAACGAAGATGAAATGACCGTAGTTTCCCATGTTATGCATAATTTCCTACATATTTATTTTTTGTTAATATATTCAATTTTATGTATTATGTCACATTGAAAAAAATAATGAAACTTCTAGGAAATAAATAATATAACCTCTTATTTCATAAGTTATTCAATACACGTGGACACAAACATCTTTAATATCTGGAAGCTATAAAGATGGTCGGATGAATGTAGACAAAGAACATTCGCTGGCAATACTGTGTAGAGATTGGTCGGAAGTTTTTAGAAGTCAATTTGTTTTTATTCTTTTGATTATTATATTTAATCTTGTTCTAAAAAGCAATATTCTTTTTACCATATTTCTTTTTTATCTTTAAAAATACACACAAATAAATAGAGTTTTCTTAAATTTTATTCATAATAATATATTTTAAAAATTGATAGTTAGAAAAGTAATTTTTAGACTTATCTATATCTGATCTATACCAATAGATCAAATTAAGTTATTTAAAATTATCTAGTAAGCATATACAAAATGATAATTAAGTATGTAACTGGATAACAAAAGCAAAACTGGTTTGCTTAGCGTTTATAAAAACACATGCATTTATTTCGTTTACAAAAGTACCATTCGGAGATGATAAATGAAATTTAAAATATAACTGAAGCGTGATGTAAAGTTGCTACAAGATGTTATTTTGTTAGGGAGGAAAGGCAAAAATAAATACTTAGTGCATAATTATATCCAAAAATATGTCACACTTCCATGACTTCTGTGATGAAAAAAATAATTTCTTTCAAGTTAAATTTTTTTAAGACTAAATAAGACTTGTAATTTATCGTAATGAACATTTATCATATAACTTTCAAAAAGTAACAAAAAGTTTTAGTGCTGTTCCCATCATTATAATATATAACTGGGCTCATTCCAGAATAAGCAGTGAAGTGTAAAACCCTGAATGATGTCGTTTTACAAAGCTGAATAATTGTGATGGATAGTTCTAATTATTTTTAAAACATTGTGCATGCATCGCCACCTTCATAATCAATCGCTGCGGGACTTGTTTTTGCAATAGCAGTGAAAATGTGCTTTTAAAGCCGCAGCTCGGAGCCATTAAAAAGGAAAAGACACGTTACTAATTGACGTAATAAATGGCACCATAAAACTAGTAAAATCTTTGAGGTTTGACTTTTACTGGATCAAACCTTTTGGTCTAACCTTCGATTTTTGACAAAAAAAATTGCAATTAAATAACGGGTATAAAAATTTGTTCTTTGATCTGTGCCAACGGCATAATTAAATTTTAATGTGTATTAACTGAAAAGCTTTCAGATCGTTAATGTATTCTATTAACGTAGCTTTCCCTGATGTTTTTGGTTTGTGGACCTGAACTAACGGTTGATGGACCTTTAATCCCAAAAGTGTCTTTTGAATACAGAAAATGGGCCTTCTATTAATAAATTAAATTTTATGATCACATTTGCGGATGATTAGATATACCGGCGGCACATTTTAAATAGGTTTCATGTTTCGCTTCAGAAGTTCTAAATAACTTTGAGGAAGGGTTTGATGAAAGTAAGCCGGAGGAATTCATTTCTTTTATAATTAAATTCTTTGAAATCTTTTAATAAATTTTAACAAATGTTCAAATTTTCACAAAAATAAGCGTTAAAATTATAATACAGATGAGTAAATTTATTTCTATGCTCTACAATTTTTATCTCAAAATAGTATAACTACAGATTTCATTATTAAAATAATTACATTAATTAATTAAGTTAAAGCAGAAAAAAGTGTTTTTTTAAAGAAGATATCCGATTTGATAATTTTCTCTCTTCTTTTCCATATTTAAATATTACTTTACATTTATATGTTTTCTTCAAAGTTGAAATGAAAATGTGAATATATATCTATTTAACAAGAAAGATTTTTAAAATCCATACCAGTCTGCTGATATTCCAGATGAAAAGAGTTTATTAATATTTAATTAACCATTTTAGAAATGTAATCAGGCAGGGATTGCCTGGTTGGTAGAGCGTCGGATTTGCGTCCCTTAGGTTGCGAGTTCGAACCCCGCCGGATGAAGATTCCCCACGTGCTTGGTGGCTGACGCGCTTTAAATCTGCCGTGCTCACAAAGTCCTTCATGTCGTGAGTAATACCACTGGGGGTACTGGATCAGGGGTGATCGTTCTCTGATTCAGGTTTAAATTACGATCTGTGGTTGAGTGAATGAAATGTCTGAATGAAGTCCACCCCGTAAAAAGGATTGTGACGTGTGTGTAGCTAAGTCGTTCTCTTGACCCTAGATGGCACTACAGTTGAAATATGAGGCGCTCCCCCTCAGGCTTAAAATCGACTGACTTCAAACAGCGGGCTTGTCCATGGCAAGTGCCATAAGAAACAACAACAGTAATATAATTAATAATAATATTATCTTTGACGAACTGCGTCCTATTACACTAAATCATTTTAAGATAAACTTGAATAATAAAGATGTTGTATTCTGATTAGATAGAGATGTTTACAAACTGGTGAATAACATTGAATGAAATCAGTCCATTTATTAAAGATGAGAGCCCGACCAAAGTTTTATTTTGCAATAGTTCTGGACAAATCTAGGTGTCAAGAATTTTCATATGGAACGAAAATTGGTGAAACAGGTTCGATGATTGACAGATATTGCCAAGAGAATGTACAGTCAAGATAAAACATCTATAGAATATGCACAGTGAAGTATTCTTGTTTTTGAAACTTAATAAAAAAATGAAGGATGATATAGGGAAAGTGTATATTCTGTTAATTCTAAGTTTTTATATGAAGTAAAAATTTTGAAATCAGTATCATAGTTGTCGTTGGAGAATTTTGCCACAGTTATTCCATTATAGAAAATGTACAATGAAGCCTTATTCTTGAAATTTCTCTTAAAATTGGAGAGCAGGCGAAAATTGATGACATATTTAATGGTCATGGATATTCATAAGAAATAAGAATTTTTGAAGCCGATTGTGGCTGAGGAACCCTCTAGTGGGTTTTCTCAATGTGGTTTGCTAAGTAAGATAGATATTAAGATAGTACTTTCTGTAAATATTTTTAAGAGATGATTTATAGAGATGATGAAGAACAAGTGAACATTTATGATTTATCTAAGGGTCCATGAACTTTCACGAGAAACAAAAGTTTATGAAATCGGACCAATGGTCGGGGGAAGGGAATCTTTTAAGAGGATAGATTCCCTTTTTGCCACTGCATGGAAAACAAAATTTATACTGAAGAAATAATTTATGACATAAATTAGGGGATAACAATGCTCATAAATTAGGAATGTATTTAACAGATTTCGAATATATATTCGATTGATATTGCCTTAAATTTGTTCAAAAAGTTATTAATTTAAGAAATAGAGCATCACATACTACTATTATTTATCAGAGCGTTCAGACTATTATTTGATGAAATAAAGTGATTAAAACTGAAAGGGAAAAGACATTACTGAGATACTTTATTAGAATCTTAGAGTCAATATGATTGTTGATTTGAGATTAATCCGTCTTAAGAATACGTGTTTAATTCGTGAACATAGAAAGTAAATAACATTACATTTTTTTTGTTAACCTATTAGCTGCCCCATCCCTATTTGGGAATTTAGAGATTATGCGTGCACCATTCGACACTCAAAATGTATTTGGTACGCTTGAAAATTCAATTTATTTCGTGTATTGAAAGTGTGGATTCTGTGCATCGCTTATTTGCAATAAGGGAACAAATTTGTAATTCATCTGTAAGTTGAACATAATTGTCATATTTAAAATATTATATTTTTGGTTTAATGTTTATATTATAATGAAATACTATATATAAATATATAATTTACCGAAATATACTATACATAAATATATAATTAATAAAATATATAATTTATATTTATATAGCTTCCTTACTAATACGATCATAAGCATTAGTTTACCCTATTTTTCCTTTTAACTATAGAAGTGATGATGAATGTTTTAAAAATACTCATCGATTACAACTCTTATCTTGACAAAATCTTACTATGGAAGCAGCAACAAATGGAAAAGAAATTACCAATATTTATCTTGATCTGAAATTGATCTTATATCAAACATTTTTCCGCTCTTAAGAAAAGGATGTTTTGAAAAGAATATATGTTGAATGTGAGTGAAATTTACTTTGAAGATTTAAAATATTTAAATTGGGTTACTTTTTAGCTCAAATGTTTTCCTCGATATGTTATTGCCTGTTCAATGAAATCCCAAAATCTCTATTCTAAACAAAAATAATCAAAACTAATTTGTTTTATATAACTTATCAAATTTAAAAAGTATTAAAAATAGATTAGGTTTTATTTACACAATTTTTTTTCCAATAGTCAGATTTTCAAGTTTTTTTATAACCTATAAGATCTTTATAATGATATTTTTTAACAAGCATTTATTAATAAAATGATTTGAAATGTGTAACTATTCAAATTCTTTTAGTTCACAAAAACTCTTTTAAAAATATAAAATCAATTAATCAATTAATTGTTATTGCTCTAGGATAAAAGGATTTCAAGGAAATTGCTGTAAGATGTTGAAAACGCGTTCAACATAGCAACTGTAAAATGTGCAAAAAAACAAACAAACAAACAAAAAAAACAGTTCGAAAGTTTTCAGTGAAGTAAAATCAAAATTCATAATTCAGACATGAGCAAAATATATAACAACTGTTTCGCCTGAAGAACTTTTAAAAACGAACATTCCAATTACTTAGTCAAATGTTTATCGTTTGCTGCATCTCGCGTTTATCATATGCTGAGTATAATTTGAAATTAAAAAAAAAAGAGCCGTTAGTTGCGAACGAAGGGAAAAGAATTCCCTTTTTTTTACTAAACAGGCTTTGTTAAATAAAAAGATGGAATTATTACTTCCAGAATTCATCGCGGAATAGCGAGGAAAATGAAATAGCGAAAAAAATATTCATTTCACCACAAAACTTTCTTTTTCTTTTTATTTTCTACATTCCTTATCAGCTGTTAAGTACAAGTTCTTACGACGAAGTCATTAGAATTTATTCAAATGGTCTTTTCCGGATTTTTTTGACTGCGGCAACCGTAACGAATTGCTTTGCTGTGAAAACTCAAATGCCTCCAGTAACTTTATTGAAAGCAAAGAAATATAAAATAATAATAAAAAAATATTACTAACTGTAAATTAAGAGTTACGGGGTTGGGGAAAATCCGAGGTGTAATAAGGAGCTCGTAGCCGTTCTAATCACATGATAAGGAGAAATATGTGCTGACGGCAAAAATTAAGGATTTCGCGCCGACAGACAATTAGCATTTATCACGGTTGCCAGATTTTGGGACGATACTGCTGAGTCGTTTATTTTTGAATCTTTTGCGGTGTTCTTTCTGATAGATTTTTTCTTCTATTTTTCGAGACATTTTACACATTGCGAATCCTGGAAAATCATGATAAAATTTGCCTGGAAGTTTGAGTTTTAATGAGCCAAACTTTCTTCTTTTAAAAGTAGGTTGTTATTAAATTATTCAGTAAAAGAAAAGGAATTTAATATTATAAAGTTGAATATTTGGGTGGCTTGGTTATTGCCAAATAATGGACTGAAATTACAAATATAATCCCAGAAAGCTTTCGTGTAATAATCTGTTCATAAAATGCGTGGAATTGACATCCTAGGTTATCTAATTCATATTCATGTATAATAAAATGATAATAAATAATAAAGTAAAATGAAGTCATAGATCTAATATCTGTATTAATTAAATATTTCTTTTACTTAATATTCGAACATCAGTGTTCCAATGGATTAGGCCATAGCCAGATTCAAGAACATTAATTGGTATAGAACCATTATGAGCTCTCTCCTCCTGTGGCTGTGATTCTAAGAAATATCATTCAAAAATTCGTAGACTGATGTACATTGAAGCATTATTCATTGATTTCAATCGTTTTTCTGGTTTATCACGAAATGAAACTCAAATATGCATTAGCATTCATTCAAGCTTATTGACGAAAGAATCCTATCTATTTGTAACGGAGAGAAGTCTGACTCATTCTTTAAATATTACCTAGACAACAAGATAAACAAATCTTCCAACTAATCAAAAATTGTCGATTCATGGTTTTTGTCAACTATATGATGGCAGAACAGGTAAAACGAAATAGAGCTCATGGTCAAAAAGGTTGTGAGTTCGAAAAAATTACAATAACACAAACATAAAAATATTTCTACTGTAATGACTAACATCATTTTGATTACAAGTAAAGCAAAGCATAATCAACTATGATTTCTAAACAAAGAAAAAAAAAATCATCGATCCATTGAGAAACTGGTGTTTTAATTCAGAATAATTGCCGGGAGTTTGATACTGTTTAGTTATATAACTGACCTTGGTTATATAGGGTAGATTAAATTTGTTAAGAATCGTCGCACATAGTAATTTATAAATTATTTAATATATTGGAAAAATCAAGTAACTTAATTTTTCAACTAGAACATTTTACTTATTATTTAAGCTTCAAAATTATAAATCCTTTGAAATTATTATATACTAGTCGCCTTTGACGACCAGCCGGTTCGCCAGTATTACCGCTCGCTACAATTTTCAATTAAATATTTTAAGTAACTGGTCTCTTAAAGGATTCTCAAACAAAACATTTTTAATCTTCAAATTTTGATAGCCATACTAAACTTATACTGTTTAGATCGTTTCGTTCAATTTACTATATATATATATTTTGCTAATTTGTTGTCATTTCCGGCAAAACTTCAACTTTAATTTAAAATGTAAATGATGAAATTGCAATTAATATTAAGATATTTTTTAATAAAACCAAGCGGTTAATTTTATTTATCATCATTATTGTTATTTATTAATTATTATTATTATTGAATGTGAGAATTGCAAACAGAATCGCTCGGTATTTAAGTCTTATGTTAACTACAAAATATTTTTCATCATTTATGTAATATCTCAAACAATAATTCAACAAAAATTTCTGAGATTCCGCATAAAATTCAGTTTTTAGTTTTGCTTTCAAAAGGATTGAAATGAAATCAATAATAATATTTTGTTCCGGCCTATAAATATATTTCAAAAATTATGAAGTCTAAATTTAATGCAGTAAGGTATCATATTCTGAGAAATATTCTAGACACATCAAATTTTAAATAAATGAATGAATGTTTCTATTTTCCACGATCAACTAAGACTTATTTATGAAGTTTTAAATGTTAAAAATTGAGAAAAACTCAACATTTTCTTAATCTTAGGCCAATTAATCTTGAGAAACCTGCGAGCGCTGATTGACGTATTTTCTTTGAAACGATCGATGAAAAATCTAAATTTATCCCTTTTTTATTGAATAGTGATATTCAAATTTTCATAAATCAGTCAGTTTAAGTGATTGGAAATTAATTCTTTAAAGTTAGTTATTTAGTTGATTGGAAATTAACTGTATGACCACCATAAAATCTGTGCTTTCTCTTTTGGTGTATGCATTCTCCTTAATATCCGCTCGAATAAAACATCACATACAAAAGTACTACATAGAACAAACACATCAAAAGTAAACATAACATTTCAATAGTTGCCAAAAACAAAAGAGAGAAAAATGCAATTAATAAGCAGACGATATTTAGAAAAGTACAGATATTTAGACTGGAAAAGGAAATTATCTGAAATTAAAAACACGCGCAGACGATATTTACAAAAGTAAAAATATTCAAACCTGAAAAGGAAAATATATGAGTTATTCCATCAATAAATGCCATAAGTTTGTTTGTATCTTCATTATTTTATGAGTCATTAATCATCAAAATGGGTCCGGGACTAAATAAACACCCTGTATAGAGAGTGTAAAAGATCATAAAATAGTTTTTCTTGAATTTTTTCTTGAATTTATTTTTTAGAAAAAATAATATTTCATATTTGCTTCATTTCCTACAGACACGTGCCGAAAATTATATTTTTGCAGATTTTATTTCCAAAAAGATTTAATTTATTTTTAATTGGGGCTTTAATCCATGTGATGGCAACACTTTGAAAAAATCTAATTTTTCCCCATGAATGCGAAACGTGCTCGTGCAGCTTAAATTTTATTTTTATTTTGTACGAAAAAAAAATGTTAGAAAATATAGTTAAAATATTTATTTAAAAATTCATTAAAAACAGAAATTTAATTTTAAGGTTAAAACATTGATATCATTTAAAAGATACAGTTTTGATCTATAACTTCATGTAAAAAGCATTTTTGTGCGGTAATATTTTCGGAAGTTATAGCAGAAACACGCCAAAAGTTCACTTAATTTTTAAATAAATAAAATTCTATTTAAAAATTCGAAAAAATAACCCCCAGGTGCACATTCCCGGCCTCCAAGATATACACGTGCCAAATTTGGTAGCTGTAGGTTGAATGGTCTGTCCTATAGAGCGCCAACACACACACACACTCACACACACACACACACACACACACACACACACACACACACACACACACACACACACACGCACACACACACACACACACATTGAGCTTTATTATATGTATAGATAATTCTGTGGTTATTTTATTGAACAATTCGAAATTTTTCTGAAATGAAAATATTTCGAACAGAGAACTATATTTCTTTGCAATATCAATATTGACAACATTTTGAACACGAAAACAATATTTCTTTGTAATATCAACAACATTTTAATCAAGAAAACCATATTTCTTTATAGTTTTGACAACATTTTGAGTAAAAAAAAAAACACAACATATTTCCCTTTATTATTGATAGCATTTGGAGTCAGAAAATCATATTTCTTTAGAATAAGCAGTATCTTTGCATAGATAATAATTCAAACCAATAAAAAATTTCATCACTTAGAATTTTATTATATTTGTTTCGCTAGTTTAAAATGATTCAATTTGATGACTAGTTTTTCTATTAAAATGGAAGAATGCGAAAAAATCTCTATGTAGGTAAGCAATTTAAGAATTACCAGATTTTTTTTTCATGTCTAAAATGTGGTAAACACTTGACAAGACGATTTTTTTATTATCTGAATGGACATTGCACCTTATTGTTGTGATATTCTTGAGTAGTTTCCAGAAATTGCACTAATAATACCGACTTTGTGTTGTAATTGTGGAACCTTTGCGTTGAGGACCATTAACCTTCCGAAGAGTATCGTTCTCGGACATCTACAAATAAACTGTTTTTGTTTAGTTTATGATAAACTAGTAGTTGTAAGTAGGAAAGCATTTAAACTTTTCTGGTTTAGTAAATAATTTTTGAATTAAGGTAATAATGATATGAGTATATATATAACAGATAATGACTTACCATGGAGTTTTTAGGATAGAAACATCTTAGAAA
Organism: Argiope aurantia; assembly: GCA_026543865.1. Taxonomy (NCBI): domain Eukaryota; kingdom Metazoa; phylum Arthropoda; class Arachnida; order Araneae; family Araneidae; genus Argiope; species Argiope aurantia. The sequence goes on from JAPMOR010085035.1 coordinate 451,691, forward strand.
TGTTCACTGGCAAGCATACGTTTCACTTAAGCTCAGAAAATTTAAAATAATTTGATAGAACAGTTTCAGTACAAAACCGAGGAATTTCTTTGGATTGAAATGAATGAATTGATCTGAATTTTGAAGTTCATTTTGCATTTCTTTGGTGGCTAGGTGTACTACTACATTGCATAAAAAGTGAATTGTTGTAACCTAAAATAGTTTTACTGATAATATTTTAACCATCTTTTGTGTAGAGAAACAAAATAAAAAAATTCAAACTACAGAATTTAAATATTTAATACACCAAAATGAAGTCGAAATATGCGTAAGATCATTAACAAGGAGATCCTCGAATTTGAAGAAATGCTCATTACATTAACAATTTTTTATCAAGTTCTCAAAATTAAAATTTAATTCAAATTAAATAAATTCAATAACGAAAATTGATAATAAAATAAAACCATATTTTAGACAAAAAGAAATACAATGTGAATCGGCTCTATTTCTAAGAAAAACAATATTATTAGCTCTATTTTTCGTGAGTGGAAATTGAGATCGTTATGAAAACGCCCTAGCCTTGAACAGCCAAAGTTCAGTATACTTTCCGCTTTTGAATTTAGTTATAATTAAACGATAAAATTAATCTTTTTCTGTCTTTTATTGTAGCTGAATTGGATACTAAGCGTCCGATTGACCTGTTTATCATTTTTCAATACCTTCCAGCGATATTAGTATAAATCTTTCGAAGGTGATTAGTGATTTAAGGGGATCGATAAATTCCTTTTAAGCCCTTAAAATTCAAAACGGCGTCTCGTATATCCATTACGTGTACCAACAGTAAATTTATTGATAGGTTACAACACGCCTAGTGGCAAAATAAAAAAGTTGAAAAAAATAACAATAAATAAATAAATAAATAAATAAATAAAGAGCATTAGCCAAAAAGTCTAAATATAAAAACTTACACTATATTATAATAAAAACACAAGGAAAATTTTTATGGAGTTATCTGTAAAATTGGTGGAAATATTTTCGATTAAAGTATGAACTTTCCTGACTTAAAAAGGGATAATCTAAAATGAAAATTGAACTTACTATGTTTGGTAATATCATACAGTTTTTTCGAGTTAAGCAAAGTGAGATTTAAACAACGAAAAAAATAAACAAAAACAATAAAAACGAATCTGAAAAATACCTTCGTTGGGAGGCGTACCAGAGAATACATTTTTAGTTTTAGTACGAACCCTTTTTCAAGTCACTGGAGTTCGTAATTTTAATTGTAAATATCTCCACCAGGTTTACAAATAACTCCATGAAATTTCCCCCTGAAATTATATTTTCACGTAGTTTCATTAGTGTGGAACTCAATGACACACACAAGAAGTAGAGCTAAACCAATTTATTAACTCAACTCTGAACTCAGAACACAGTGACTGACAGATTTTCTGCTTTTATACAAGCAGGGAAAGTTCCAGAATACTTTTCTGGAGACAGTAAGAAAAGTCCAGAACACTTGTCTGGTAAACTAAAAAATGTCCAAAATCTTCTGGAACATGAGATAAAGTAAAACATAAAATCAAGGAATTAAATATTTACACAGACTGTGAATCGCATTGTCTCCAGTGGGATTCGAACTTACGATCTCTTGATTATGAGAACAGAACTGTGACCATTCGGACATGGAGAGTCAGTCGACTGCCTCTTTTCAATACGGCAATATGTTCATGTTATATTATAACGTACATTTTTCTAATTATTTGACTGCTAGGCGTGCCATAACTTGTTTCATTGAATTCAGCATAGTCACTTACTTTACTATGCGTACATATTATTTTCTTGGCTAAAAGAGACGTCGTTTTCAATTTAAAAGGGTTAAAGAGACTTTATCGATCCCTTGTGTGTATATATATCAGACAACAATCCATAAAGAGTTTATCGGTTGTTGCTCGAAGCCATTTTTATTCTTAAATAGTCGCAAAGAATCATGGGATATAAACTTTATTCTATGAAATATTCATCCAGTTTTCATAATATTCCCTTTATAACCATAATAATTAATCTCAGAAAGTTTGTAAATGAGAATTTTAAAATAAAATTTTCTAATTGTAATACAATAAAAATAGTTTATTAATGCTGACTCTATACATATCAATTAGGTAAACAGGAGGTTATGTGCATATTTAATTTTACCCTCTGAGTTTTAAATGTAATGATTTTTTTAATGGTTGAAAATACTGTTTGGAACTCATTTTTCTGAGATTACAAGTGCACATGAAACTTCCTATCTGAGATTTAAAACTTCTACAACACTTTTAACTGCAAAAACTTTTTCAGCTAGAAATCAGTTAAGTGTAAAGTTCCTATGTTATCACGAAAGAAAATTAATTGCTAAAGGAGTGGAGTTTTTCTTTTTAACTGATTTTTATTTTTTAATACTCGATTTTTAGCACTTTAGATTCAATGAGAAAACATAGAAAACTTGATGCTAGGCGAAAGTCTAGATCCAAATGTCTCCCTTGTTGTTCAAGGTCGGTAAAACTGTTTAGAACACCCTCCTGGGAAATAGTTTAGGGACTATAAGGGGAGGGCAGGCAGTGGATTGAATTGGAAAGGAAGAGGTAGTTGTCTCTCGGGAAATCAGACACGAGGTTCTTCGTCTAGGCCTAAGTGCGAAAAAACTTATTTTTTTCCTTTCCAACTTCAAAAAATACCCTAGGCGAAGTCCTGTTTTTAAAGCTGATAAAATCCAACTGCAATATATTACATTTCGTACACCCCTGTCATCTAAGAACTGTTCAAAAATTCAGAAAATAATTCAGAATATGGAAGCATATCTATCTTTTAAAATTCGAAATGTAGCAAGTTTTCAGGTATGTTGTATAAACTATAAATATTACTGAAAAGTACTAGAAGAGTATTTTTCTTTAATTTTAACAATATTTTGTAGTTTATTTAAAAAGTAAACTTCATGGAAGAAAATATGATAGTTTAGCTTATTTATATTAATATCTCAAATTTCTTTAGAAAGAATAGTTTAGAAAAGTTTAAAGGAATTTAATTTAGAAAAATATTAGGGCTATTTTGGGACGAACTCAATAATTCTGAATCCTAATCGGATGATGAATATATCGTTTGTGCAGGACCTCCCTTTCCAAATTTTCGCAGCACGCAGGCGGGAAAGAATTAAGCCCACAATTTTTTTAGCGTTCACCAAACTCGCTTATGAGGATTTTTTCGTGGAAGTGGGTCTTAAACCTAAAACTTTTCAATCCTAAAAACGGATCTTTACCACTAGGCTTCCAAAGTCTTTTTAAATTAATGATTAGATTTTAGCAAATGTAAATAATGCAACTAATCTAATTTTTCGTTTTAATTATAGTCTTGTTTAAAAAATTCAGTTTAAAGTGTAATTAATTAAGATTTTTCTTTTTTACATTTTTCACATTATTATTCAATTTTTGAAATAAAAAATTCATATATATAAAGAATATCTTATTTAAAATTATACTTCCAACAATTCTACAGTTATTGAAATTAATAACGTTTAATCTAATAAAATATTTTCCCTTCCGTATTTCGTTTATTTTTCTCTTAAGAGTACAATGGACGTTGAAGCCGACATTTTTCATTTTCTGAGATATTGGTTTGAATGCTGAAATTTTTTTATTAAAATATTATAAAATTTCAAATTGCTCCATGCGAATTAAAATACATCATAAATCTATTTTTTCAGATCTTTCAGATAGATATTTTAATTCTACACAATACTTCACATGCACCTTATTGCAAATAGAATTTTTAACTTCAAAACTTGAATAATTTAATATTTTTTGAAAATTTTAAAATTTGATGTAGCAATATTTCTCGAGGTCTTCAATCAAAAAATTTTAAGATTTATAAATGATGTACTTTTTCAAAATTATATCATATGTTTATATAGCATAACAAAAACGTTTCAGTGTTGTAATTAAAAATATGATGTGCATGGAGTATTTTAAAACACCAGCTCTTGAAGGAAAATAAAACTGTGTCATATGTACCTGTATAAATGTGAACAAATAAGAATGGTATGCAAATACCAATAAAAAAAAACTAAAATACAGCAAATGAATAAATATACCAAAATAATTCTTTTTGCAAATGTTTACTCTCAATTTAAATATTCATAAAAGATAAAAATAAAACAAAAATCAAGGTATTAATCGATTATTCACATTTTTATTGTCCATTGTACCCTTAATTAAACTGATAGTAAAATTTTAGAATATATGTAAAACAATATGCGAAAAGTTAATTCCTCGAAGATATTCCCTAATAATACGCATTCTGATAACATGGTTTGTTACGAATTAACTATATTAAATAAGATTTATATTTAACAATATAGATATAACATAGATATTTTGACAATTCTCAATCAACGTAAATGTTTCTCTTTCGCAGTTCATTAATAGATAGTTAACTCTTTTTGTAATGTAACAAAAGGGTGTAAATAATTAGCAATTAATAGTTAGCGCTGCATTGGATTTGGCTCGGTACTTCTTAAAAGAAGGAAATAGAAGAGTTGAATGATGTATATTACTTAGTAATATAATATGAAATGGATTTCTACTATTATAAATAAGTACTATAATTAAATTATTTGTACTATATTATAAACATAGGCTTATTCCTATCATTATATATACTACGCGATATAATTTCATATTCTCAAAATATGTAGGATGTTTCTTGGATATTTAATTTTTTACTTTGAGTCTCAAAACATTTTTCAAAGCCAAAATTCTCCTGACTTATGGGGAAAGTCAAACTCATGATTGTATGTGCAAAGTATTGAAAAAATGATATATAATACATAATTTTAAAATTTGTTTTTTGGTATGTTTATAAGTCATTATAGGTAATATTTACAGCCTCTTTACAATATGTATAATTTCAATGAGAAATATTTTTTCGAATCCCTTTGCATGAAGTAATTTCTTTTAAATATTATAGTCAGTGCTTATGCATACGGTTAGTCTATTTTTGATTAATAATATTTATATTAGACGGATTGGTTTGGTTTGGTTTGGTTATACTAACTTCCCGTTTGAAGCAACACTTGGGCTATTTTGGGACGGACCTCGTAATTTTGAACCACGGTCAGATGACGAGGACGACACCTGAGCTGGCACCCCCCTCTCCACACCGCACCACACCAGCGGGAGGACGTTTTATATTAGACGGAGGTCTCAAATTCAAATGTTTTGTTACGGTAAAGTAAATTTATCAATTGAACCAAAGGAATTAAAATATGGTGCACTCATCAAATGTTTCCTAAAATGAATTTAATTGCAGAAATTTCTTAAAAATTTGAAGTTTGAACTTTTCTATAGTAAATGTTTTGCGTAATCATTTTCTAAATAAATCTCTGAAATTTTTTCTTTTATATTGGGTCACATAAAATGAAATACCCGCCTAAAGATTTGCTTTTTATTTCCATAGCAAATACTGTTTCAATATACAGATATTACCACTTTTCAACGATTCTACCTCGCTAAGGTGTGGGGCTTGGAAGGATGAAGGCATTTTCAGAATTCTACGTCATTTTTTTTTACCTTGATTTCTGCCGCATAGATATTTTTTCGTTGAATTGTTTTTTTAAAACTTGTATGGGAGTATTGTGTCGCCTTTGCTTGTCCTATATTATTTTAACTCAAAACTGCGTAATGATTCCTCATATGACTAGTTCAAGTGCCGAAAATATTTTCAGTGGCATAAAGGTTATTTTATATAATACCATTAAGTGAGTCCGAAAATATCTACCTTTCTTAATCACAAAATGTCCTCAAAAAATTCAGTAACAAATAAAAAAGAATAGCTTTTACACAAATAATTATCATTTTATAAAAAAAGTAATATATCAAATTTTAAGAACAGAAATATTCCATTTTTAGGCTCTTCGCAGTAAATAAAATTGCTCTGAAGCATTTTGTTGTGAATTAGTATCTTTATCCGGCAATATTAACAGTTATTCGTACTTTTTACGCCTCTTTAAGTCCGTGAATAATTCCAGTTCAGTTCATTGTTGAATATAAAAATCTTCTACTTTCATCTTTCCACTCACTCTTATTTTGAATAAATAAACGCATCCTGAAGCATGTGTAAAATCGCAGAGGGATTTTGAATCCGAGAATAAACAGTAAATGCTTTCGTTACATAATATGTAATTCTTGATGGTATAAATATTTATGAAAGATTGGGAAACTTATGTAAGTCAAAGTGTTTTCCAAATGAATAAGCGACAAGGTCTCGACTTCGAAATCGGGAAGCTCTGTTTTCAAACTGGGTTCTAATAATAATCGTCATGTATGTGGACCTAAAACACTCAATCAGTAGTCACGAATCAAATGCCCTCCCGTTGTTCTGGAGGTTTGCACAGGAGGTTCTAGATCAGGTGTGTCCACCTCTTCATTTGAGCGTAGTTTAAAATTACAAGACCCATCATAAAATCCTTATACTTTTAGTTTTTTTTCTTAACTGGACATTAATTGAATCAAGCAAGTGTGAATCGGTAATATTTGAAACTGAATATTTTCACTAATGAAGTAAATAGCTGCAACTTCATAAAAGTGAACAAACCTATTTGTTTATTTTGTGTTTAAAAAACGAACGGATTTATACGAAACATATACAACTTCTCTAAGTGAGAAACTTATTTTGGTTCAATTACGCAAATTTTCTTAAGTAGGGCATTTTTATTAAGATAGATGCCAAAAGTTTCACTTAAATTGATTTTCTTAAATTTAAAACTTAGTAAATATCTATTGAATACTTTTTTTTAATTTTTATCAAAATTTATCAATAATGTAGGTAAGGAGCATTTTCAAAATTAAATAAGAAAATTATCAAGGATTCGAAATTTGCAATTTCGTACTCAGATACATTGTTCTTTGAAGGTAAACATTCCATGTCTTATAAATATAAATACATTTTCCCAATCACCGGAAACGAAAATGACTCGGCAATCCACAAGATATATTTCTGAACAACGTGTGCAGCAGTAAATACATTAAATTCATCCGATTCCGCGTATTGGGCGATTTATAAATATTTCTCCAGGTTTATTGTGGCATTTGCCGAATCGGCTGTTGGGAGAGATATTCTACTTTCCCGTGCCATCTGAACGATTTCGGATACAGGTGTGCTCAGTCACCCTCGTGTCATTGGCACATGGCATCCAAAATGACCAATATTTCCCCTCCGGTGGCTTCGGAGATCGCGATGGGGTGTTCCAGTGGCACTTATCTCCTCCCACCACCCCTGCCTTCGAATCTTTCTCATCTGGTCAAAACTCGGCTCTCCTTTCAGCACGATACGAATCAATGAAGTATACTTCCCTCTCAAACCTCTTCTTCCTCCTTGAAAAATCCATTCCGTGACCTGACTGGGAGGCCACTTCACAGATTGGGTCACGTCAGGCAGCAATTCAGATAAGATATCCACTTCTGCAGGGACAATCTCCTACGAGTCACGTCCCTTTCTTTTGCCCTCCGACTCTCGACGAGGAACTATATCATTTAAAGTAGGTACCTACACATGGAATAGTACTTATAGAGAGGGAAAAACGTTTAACGATATATATATCTCAATTATGCTTAATAAATTGATGCACCAGTTAGATGTACATCATATAGAGTATTTGAGTAAAATCCATTTAATGTGGATAATATTAATATAAAGATGATATT
>JAPMOR010085035.1:459412-472180 GCA_026543865.1 Argiope aurantia
AAAATCCATTTAATTTGGCTAATATTCGTATAAATATGATGCTTTAGTGAAACACAAATTTTTCACCTAGGGTTGAATAAAATGGAAATTTATACACAGTGTACACGTTTATAATTTTTCTACTTTAAAAATACTTTTGAAGTGATAGACATGTTTTTATACAACATATATATATATATATATATATATTATCGAAGATAAAGTCCATAATTTTATCTACAATGGGGACAAGTATAGAAATAATACACTCAGAACAATGAAATGAAACCCTTTTGAAGATGCATTGCTGAAGATAGACTAGTAATCAGTGGATAATAAGACAGGAATTTAGTACAAGATATAATAGGGCAAGAATTATGAACTTGATTTGTTGCACTAAATTCATGACCAGATTTAAGACCATTTATACATTTCAAACGTAAAACCCATTGTGATTAGATAGTTTTCAAGGACAAATGGAGGCTATGCAAAGAAATAGATTATTATCAATTTTAATGTGTATAAAGCTTTAAATAAATATAGAGTGCGGTAGTTGATGATGAGGATAAATAAAGTTCTGAAAGAATATGACCGAAAAATTAATTGACCTTAACAAATCCCCAAAACATATGGCTGTAAGTATTATAATATTAAATTTCCAAGGTTTGAAAATGAGATAAAAATAATCAATATAAATAGAGAAATAATCAGTTAAATATTTAACAATTAACGGAAAAAAGAAAAGTGCCTTTATCGGTTACTTGAGAACTGTTGCTTCTAGGATGCAATAACTCCCATACCAGAGAGGAAAGGAATGCGTAAGGAACAGAAACTATAGAATGCTGCTATACGGGGTGAGATGGGTCCTACAATGACCAAATGAATTCAACGAAGAGCAATTTCTCAATATTAAGGGATGAAAATTGTCGAAAGACTTCTAAATTCTTCTAATACTCTCAGTTTTCGAGAAAATTGCATTCAAAATTCAGTGAGGTTATATAAAGGAAAGATATTTGAAGCATAAGACATAACGACGCGTGTATGAAGTGTAATTTTTGTTGGAACAACATCTTTGATATTAAACCCTTGTCAGTCCAAATATAATTGTGCCCGACATAGAAAGGTAGAATGATTCCAGTTTAGACTGTGATTTTGATAAATTAGCAGAACAGTACAAACGTTTTGATGTATGTGCAATTCAATGCATCAGTTCTCTCATATAGACTTAGTAAAATAATTTTCCAAATGTTTTCTTCATTTTAATTATGAGGTCATTTAATTATGAGGTTTTTTTCAAAGTAATTTTCATAAAAACTGATAGTTGTAGAAAGATGGTACTTTCGACACTTTCCGTCATCATTGATTGATGAATAATACTATAATAAGTTCACGCGAAACTCATGTAAATGACTTCATCTTATCTTAGCAAAATATTAAATCATACTGCCATTGTAGGTTTCAAGTAATACTCACCTTAAAAATCTTCAAGTCGTTTCTATTTAACAATAATGATCTTTCTGAATATTTAATAATCTTTTGGAACAACTAAGAGAACACTGCGAATACGAAAATATTTAAGCAGATTTGCTTGCCCTTTTGGCTAATTTGACATGATGTTCACGAAACTTCAGATTAAATTCCTTAGATTTTGGATTAATAGTTTGTGTTAAGACATTATGTATGATTGAACAACAAGAAATCTCAAACTGATCTGCAAAAACTGCTTGGAATGCACTCATGAGTTCAAAGTCTGAATGAAGTTTTAGAAAAGACATGGAAAAGAATTTTCAATTTTGAAATTGTGATATCAAGTGTAAAACTTGAATGAGTGATATTAAGTTACTAACACAATGAATGTTTTGAAACAACTTTCGAATTATCATAGTCTATCTGTCAAGAGCTTATTAAAAAAAAGAGACATACTGAGATATCATTAAAGATAAAAAGTTGTGCATCTAATTGGAAGGATGTAATAGACAAATATTACAAACCTGTTTTGTTGCAGCAAATTCATGGTAAGAGTTAAGACCATCGATAAATTTCAGTGAGAGACAGATACATTAATGAAATCATTATGAAAAACAAATCATAATAATATGAATTTACAGTGCGAAAATAAATTTACTCAATTTTGCAAATTTCATTCTATGTATTGTTAAATTGTGAGAAAAATATATTTTAAACTACAGTACCTCTTTAGAATTTTATCATAGTTTCAATAATAGAAAAGATTGGAAAATTACATCTCCCTTTAGGTAATATAAATGATAATTTAAAAAAATCAATAAAACTTGCATTGACTTTTATTAAGAATTCTGTAACTTTTGATCTCTGAATTAAAGAAAAGGCGTGTGTAAGTTTTTACTAGTATTTCACATCAAAATTTCCTGTCTGATTTAAAAGCTAGAAACTCTCCATAATGAAAAAAACAAGAATAAAGTATATTTCGTATTAATGTGGTATTTTTATTTCACAAACGAAAAAATAAAATTCTTCTTTACATATTTGAAAAAAAAAGCATTTTTTTCCTTCTTCTCTGGCATAAATTAAACTGGTTCAGCAAAATACGAATAATTTTTGTTTTTGCGCACACACAAGGAGAATTTTTAATTAAGGTTTAAGGAGTTATCATCATAAAATTTTAAAAAAAATTCTTTTAGTTATGCTTCAAGAGTCTGCAACATCTCTAGTTAAGGCAAACATGACTCTTTTTCTTCATGCTGAATGTTAGATTACTAAAAGTTTAATACAGCTTACTTAAAGGATTTCAGAAAAAAAATTTCCGTCAAAGAACTTCTTAAGTTATGAAGGCATAATGTTTTTTTTTATTAAAAGTGGAAAAATACCCTATAGTATTATTTTTTTCTCTTTTAAAAACTCCTAGTTAGTACTGTGTTAAGTAAAAGAATCATTTTGATTAGCCAAGAGATGGAAATCAGTAGAACAATATTATTTTGGCTCAGTTTTTTACTTAGTATTCTGACACATTTGATGCTTATTTTTCTTTATGAAATTTAAGAGAAAGGAAATGATATTTTCTATGAAATTCAAAGATTAAACTTCAATTGTAATAGAGTACATTTTATATCTGTATTCAAGAAATAACATCCATCATCCCATTTAACAAGAGAATATTGTCAAAATTAAAGCATAGACTTTTGAAATTAAATTTTAATTTAATCATAGTAACAGTTCTTAGCAAGGGCGACCTGGTGATAAGGTTCCTGCTTCGGTACAGGAGGATTTCAAGTTCGAGATCTGATTCCACCGAAGAACAGTCGTGTGATCAGGTCTAGTGCATGTTAAATCCATCGAGCCAAGCGCCCTCCCCCTGATGTGGGGTGGAAGTTTGGAGAGGGGGTGCCAGCTCTAGTGTTGTCTTCGTTATCTGATCGCGGTTCAAAATTACGAGATCCATCCCAAAATAGCCATAGTGCTGCTTTAAAACGGGATGTTAATATAACTAAACTAAACAGTAAATAAACTAACAGTTTCTTAGTAAAGAATTCTGAAGGCTATTTTGGGGTGGTCCTATTAATTTGCGGCTTGCAAAGATAACACCTTCGGTGGCACTCTGTTCACAAACTTGCGCTCCACACAGCAGAAGGATATTTGACCCCAACGGATATGGCGTGCACCAGAGCACCTTGCACGGAGGATCTTTGATAGAATCAGGTCCCGAAGCTGAAACCTTACCTCTAGGCACTGAAGCCTCACTAGAACTAAGTTTCAAAGAAACAAGATGCAAATTGAGATCATTTTTTTATATACGATTTACATCAAAGGGGATTATAAAGAGAGAAAAAAGGTTAAATACTTTACTCCAAACGAGACACTATTGGTTGAATGAAGGAAAAAATAAAAGCAATATCAGGAGGAAAAAAACAAACAAACAAAAAAAAACAAAAAAAAAACAAACAAACAGAATGCTTAATGTCATTTCATTTAATTTACATTTTAGCATGCAAATAAGTTTTAGCAGTTCCATTTGTCATTTAACACTTGAAATTTGTCTTTGATATAACAGTTTTTCAAATGCGAACTACGCAAACTCTGGTTCATCGATTAAAGACCTATGATTGTGGGATTAGTTTGTTATGTTTGTGCAATCAGCGGATAAATTAGCTGTCTAAAAGACTATGGAACAGATTCAGACAGATTGACAGAAAGATTATGCAGTCATTCTGTAGTGAATAGTGTGATTTTATAAAAACCTTGATTTAATATATTTAAAAGAAATGTATTGAACAGATTTTGTTAGCTGAATTATGAAATTAAAAAAGGAAGGTTTTAAAAAAAGAGCCTTGATTTAAAAAACCATCAAATGAATTTCCCTTTGTGAAAAAAATTAATTAAATATTAAAAGTAAATTATAATTATTCAAAAATATTTCTTTGTTAAAGTATTTATTAAGATTATAAGAATCACGTAAAACCTTCATTTATTTGTATCTATGCTTAATTTACTGCCCAAATTGAGTCTATACTTTTAATTCTTGTGTAGTTCTAAATAATTCTTATAATTCTATTCTCCAAAATAGAAATAAAATATATTTAAAGCGATGTTCAGCTTTCACGAGGTATTTTCTTTGAAACTGAGTTCTGCAGCCTTTTACTACAATTACAAATACCATCTGAATAGTTTAGATTTATTAAAATTTTTTATCTAGTGTTCTTTGGTGACCAACTGGATCGCCGGGAATATAGGTCATATTTAATTTCATTTAAAACATGCAGATATACTTTCATGTCTCTGATTCTGTTAAATTATTAGACATTAAAACCGTGATATTTTAATTGTTTTATAGAAGGAAATTAATGATAATTTATTGTGCACATGAACCTTTCTACTGGAGACCAATTTTTGATATCATTTCAATATTAGAAAAGTAAATGTCTTCTAAATATCACGGTACTGTCATTTCACATTTTAAAAATTCCATATTTTCATATTTAATGTAAACTAAACAGATATTAAACAGAAGATTGTTTGATATCTGTTGATTTTTTAAAAAGATCAGATTTTTTTTAAAAAAGTATTTCTTACTATGAACTAACGCAGATCACTTTTCTTTTATTTGGGAAAACATCAAAACTTTACCAGCTTGAAATTTTTTTGTCAGTATTCCTAACTTTTCTTTTCTATAGCGAGAAAAACTTCTCGCAACTTTAACAAACTTCAGAACAGTGTACTAGTAAGCGAATATCCAAGAATATGCAAATGACGTAACATTTTGAATTACGGCATCAATATTTCGCGAGCTGTTGCGCTCAAATATCGGTAACTGCATCAGTGAGGTAACATTAAAAAAACTTACATAATATATTAAAGCTAAGTTTTAAATTTTTACACGATCCTTTTTTTTTAATTTATTCATTTTTGCTGATTAATATTCTGCTCAGAAATATAGCTAATGAATTACAAGCAATTTTAATTAAATATAAGTCATTTAGATCCATTTGTGATAATTTATATATTATTGATTGTGTTTTAAAAATAAATTTAGAAATAAGTAATATCTTAAATAAACTTAATCAATTTATTTTTATTCTGTATAAAATGTATTCAAGATCAATTTATATGAGCTTATGAATACTTGAAAACTTGTTGCCTTTGACGATCATCTATCTTGTAATAGCAAGTTATCTTCTTTGTAGAGAATATTGTCACGTAGAACTATAGTATAGAACTCAATGACACACACAAGAGGTAGAGCTGAACCAATTTATTAACGGAACTCAGAACTGAGAATTGAGAGAATACAGTAACTGACAAATCTTCTGCTTTTATTCAAGCAGAGAAAGTTCCAGAACACTTGTCTGGTAAACTAAAGAAATGTCCAGTATCTTCTGGAACATGAAATAAAAGGAAAACATAAAATCAAGTAATTAAGTATTTACATATAGTATTAATTGCATTGTCTCTAGCGGAATTCGAACCCAGTGATCTTGATCACGAGACCAGTGCCATGACCATTCGGCCATGGAGAGTTGACTACCTTTCTTCAATGCGGCACTGCTCCCTCCTTAGAAGAACAGCGTCTCGATGTTATGACATTTCATTGTGTGGCTCTAGCTCTCGATCGAGTCACAGGGCCAGTATAAGTTGTCGTGTCTTCATGGTGAGTAGTCTCTTGAGAAATGTCTCTTTCCGGAACCTCCATTATTTTATAAGAATGTTGGTCGTCTTGTTCTTCTGGGTCATGGTATGGTTTCATGCGTAAAACGTGGACAACTTCCTTCGGTTTCCGCTTTCTAGAATTAGGATCGAAATCAGCTACTTCAAAAGTGACGTCGGACAACTGCCTCAAAACTTGATAAGGGCCGAAGTACCTCTTGAGGAGCTACTCAGAAAGCCCCTTTTTACGAACTGGAATAAAAATCCACACCAAATCCTCTGGTTCGTATGCCACCATCCGATGTTTGGAATCATAATGCCGACGATCTTCCTGCTGAGCCTCGAGAGTTCGTGCCCGAGCTAATTGCCTCGATTCTTCTGCCTTATTGAACAGATGACTAACGTAATCGCCTTCTTGGCTGAACTCATTGGGGCAGATAGGAAACATCATATCCAACGGCGTTTCAGCTTCTCTCCCATGTAGGAGGTAGAAGGGCGTAAAATCTGTCGTGTCCTGCTTGGCAGTGTTGTAGGCGAATGTGACGAACGGCAATATCTGGTTCCAGTTCTTCTGTTCGACATCAACATACATAAAAAGCATATATGCTAGCGTTTTGTTGAATCTCTCTGTGAGGCCATTTGTTTGCGGATAATAGGCTGTTGTCATTCGATGTGTGATATTGCACAGTCGATTAATATCGGACACCAGCTTGGACTGGAATACTTGACCACGGTCTGTAATGATAACTCGTGGAGCTCCATGCTTCAGGATTATGTCCTCTAGTAGGAATTTGGCAATTTGTGTAGCTTCCGTCGTCGGTAAAGCTCTGGTGACTGCCTACCGTGTCAAATAATCGGTGCATACTACAATCCATTTGTTGCCGTCGTCAGATTTTGGAAATCGTCCTAGAAGGTAGATTCCGACGCGATGGAAAGGAGCGGCAGCTGGTGGAATAGGCACGAGATGACCTGGTGGCTTCTGAGGAATAGATTTTCTCCTTTGACATTCTCGACAGTGCATCACATATCTTCGAACATTTCTGTACAAACCTGGCCAATGAAATCGCTTTCTTATTCTATCATAAGTCCTGGTGAATCCTAGATGTCCGGCGGTAGGGTCATCATGGAGAGATTCTAGAATACTGAGCTGTAAATGTTTCGGATCACTGATAGAAATTTATTTCCGGACGGATCAAAATTCTTCTTGTAGAGGACTCCTTCGACTACTTCAAAGTTTCCCAGCCTGCTTGCTTCGGTACTTTGTTGGTCTCTTATTATTCTTGCCAAATCTGGATCTTTCATCTGTTCTTCTGAGAGATTAGAGAATAAAGTGGCACCTATGGAATCCCCATACCACGAAGCATCGACTTTTAATGGGTTTCTGGACAGACTATCAGCATCTTTGTGTTTCCTTCCACTTTTGTACACCACTGATACGTCGTATTCTTGGAGTCGCAGCGCCCATCTAACGAGTCTTCCAGAGGGATCCTTCAGTCCTGTCAGCCAACACAGTGAATGATGGTCAGTGACGATCTTGAAAGCCTTTCCAAAGAGATATGGCCGAAACTTAGTTATAGCCCATATGACCGCAAGACATTCTCTTTCAGTTGGGGAATAGTTTTTCTCAGCCTTCGTCAGAGTCCAAGAGGCATAAGCTATTACTTTTCCCTTCCCAACTTGGATTTGGACACTCGCGTCGGTATAAAGTTCCGTTGGTGCAGTTTCGTCATAAAGGCCTAAGACAGGATCGGAGGTAAGATCTTTCTTCAAGGTATTAAAAGCTTCCACTTGTTCAGGTCCCCAACAGAATTTTGTGTCTCCCTTCAGTAAAAACGGTAGAGGTTCGGCTTTATCGCAAAAGTCCTTGATAAATCGGCGATAGTAAGAGCAAAGTCCCAGAAAGCTTCTGATGTCATGGATATTCCTAGGCACGGGAAAGTCACTCACGGCCTTTATTTTTTCTGGATCCGGTCGTACTCCATCACTGGATACTAGGTATCCCAAGATCTTTATCTTTTGTGCTCCAAAGCGACATTGTTTTGGATTAAGGATAAGGCCGGCGTTCTGTATACACTGAAGGACGGTATTCAACCTCTGAAGATGTTAGTCGAATGTTTCTGAGAACACCACAATGTCATCTAAATAGCAAAGGCACATTGTCCAATTTAACTGTCGCAGAAGATTATTCATCATCCTTTCAAAAGTTGCAGGAGCATTGAATAAGCCAAATGGCATGACTTTAAACTCGTATAATCCCTCAGGCGTAATAAAAGCCGTTTTCTCATGATCGGCTTCATCAACTTCTATTTGTCAGTAACCGGAGTAGAGATCCATAGATGAAAAATATTTTGCCCCTTCAGGCAATCCAAGGTGTCGTCAATACGTGGCAATGGATACAAGTCTTTTTTGGTAATTTTGTTGAGCCGGCGATAATCAACACAAAAACGCCAGCTTCCATCTTTTTTCCTGACCAGGACGACTGGAGATGACCATGGACTTTCTGATGGTTGAATGATGTTTTCTTCTACCATTTTGGTTACCTCCTCACTGATAATGCGGCGTTCGGATGGGGACACTCTGTAAGCTCTCTGACTAAGTGATTGCCTGTGTTTATTCGGTGTTTAACATTGAGTTGGTTTCCGTTCTTGAACGTCCTTTCTTGATCGAAAATTTCTGAAAACCTCTGGAGTAGATGAAACATTCTTTCCTTTTGGTCGATTCTCAAATCCGGAGCTATCATCGTGGTATAATCGATGACACCCAACTTTGCCTTTGAAGTGGTCGTGGAGTAAGGCGATCCCTCATCTATGGTATTTACGCAGTCTTCGTATAAAGGTTCGGCATACCCGATGCACATGCCTTTAGGGATGATCCGAGATTCTCCTTGTCCGTTGGCAACCCATAGTTCGGTTTTTCCATTAAGGAGCGTAACTATAGTAGACGCAATAGCAACTTCCTTGTTCAAGAAGAACATCCTATTTCCCTCTACTGTTACGTCGATAGCTCGAAGGTTCTTACGGCCTAAGACAGTAATCTTTCTGATAGAACGAGCAGGTACTGTATAGTCTTCTATCGTGAATAAACGCCTGGAGTCTGGAGTTTGGGATTCTCGAAGGACGTCTTGAAACAAGAGCTCCAAACGGCCACAATCTATAACAGCTTGAGAAGCGCCCAAAAAGTCCCAACCAAGGATGATATCGTGACTGCATTGCGGCAAAACAATAAATTCAAAGGCCTGAAGTCTGCCATTGATTTCGAGACGAAGCGTACATTTTCCCACTGGTCTCACGTAGTTTCCATTGGCGACTTTTAAAAGAACATTGTTAGTTGTTGGAAACATAACTTCCTTCAGTAGGCGACGATACTTCTCCGAGATTACAGAAAAAGAGGCTCCAGAGTCCACAAGGGCAGTTACTGGCTCATTGTCGACGATTACTTCAATGTTGTTTCCGGACATCTTTGAGGCAATCGGAAGATTTTTGTCACTAGCGGCCTCACCCCCAAGGAAGGTCGCACCGCTTAGATTTCCTCATTTCTGCGGCTAGGAGATTGACTGGATCTTCTATATGGCGACGGAGATCTATAGCGGTGTGTCGGCGATCGTCGTCGTGATGGGCTGGGCGACAAACTTCGGACTGCTGGTCGGCTGTACTCGTCAGCATAGCGTCCCTCATTCGACTGTGGACGGCTGAAATCTCTCCTATTAGCCCGATATGCCTCAAAAATAGCTTTGCGATCTCGGCAGTATCGAACTACATGGCCCTGGGTGGCCACAATGGAAACAGACGGGTTTTCTATCAGGAGTGCGCCAGACATCTGTCTTCCTCTGTGGTTGCTGTGCTACGGGCGTAGGTCGTCTGGCAACGTCAGCATAGGAATGTCGGCGTCTTGGTTTGACCTTTGTCCACTCTGGTGCGGTCTGTGACAAAGGAGCCAAAGCATTTTCTACTTCCTCTCGAACAATGGCTTCAATGCCTTGGTTTTGGAGTTCGGGATCGACTACTGGAGATACGAGGTGTTGGACCTCCTCTCGCACTATTTGACGTATTAGTGATGCCAAATCCAGTTTTTCGTCAATTGCAGCCATAGGTACGACATTTGGAAGCCTTTCAAATTTCCTACTCCGGATTCTCTTTTGCTGCATTTCTTCGATTTTTCTACACCATTTTATAAAGTCCTGTGTAGTGTTTATTTCTTTTGTCAGTAGTGCCTGGTAAACATCTTCGGCTACTACTTTCATCAGATGAGACACTTTCTCTTCTTCTGACATATCTGGTTTGACTTGATGGCTTAACCCCAACACACTTTGGATATACGATTGCGTGCTTTCGCCAAATTTTTGAGCTCTATTCTTTAGCTCATCTTCTGCCTTCTTTGCATAGTGCTGTGTTTCTCCAAATGCCGCTTTTAACATTGATATGAAAACATCCCAGGAAGTCAATTTATCTTCTTTATTTTCAAACCATTGCTTTGCTGTGCCGTCCAGGAAGAAGAACACATTCGCGAGACAAGTTATGTCATCCCATCTGTTGAATTTTGACACTCTGTCATATTCTTTAAGCCATTTGTTTGGGTTCTATCCCACGTCTCCCTTAAATATAGATGGATTCCTGTATTGTGGCTGTACTAGTGTCAGGATGATCGGTTTAGCGTCCTGTTCCACAATTATTTTTGTTGTCTTTCTGGGTGGTGGATAATAGAGTCAAAATTCTGGTTCAAGGCCTTCAAGGCGATCGCTTCTTCGTAATTCCGTTTTCACGCTGACTGGAATCGTACCCGACGCCTCCACCACAGAATGTCACGTAGAACTATAGTATAGAACTCAATGACACACACAAGGGGTAGAGATGAACCAATTTATTAACTGAACTCAGAACTGAGAATTGAGAGAATACAGTAACTGACAAATCTTCTGCTTTTATTCAAGCAGAGAAAGTTCCAGAATACTCTTCTGGAGACAGTAAGAAAAGTTCAGAACACTTGTTTGGTAAACTAAAGAAATGTCCAGTATCTTCTGGAACATGAAATAAAGGAAAACATAAAACCAAGTATTTACATATAGTATTAATCACATTGTCTCTAGCGGGATTCGAACCCACGTCTCTTGATCACGAGACCGGTGCCATGATCATTCGGCCATGGAGATTTGACTGTCTTTCTTCAATGCGACAATATAGTGAAATGCTAACTTTCAAAAATGGAAGGAATTCTCGTGATTATATATTTAGAAATTATATATTAAATATTTGAAGTTTGAAGATACTATAACAATAATTTGATTTTCACTGTAGCAATGGAAATAAAGAAAAAAAAAAGGGATCTGTCACAATTTTAGAACATTTCAGGATAACTAATTTGATATAAATACAAAAATAGTTTTTTGAATTTTCAAATGATACAAAAATTATTTTTGTGCCATAATTAAAACAATCTTTAAAATCTCGTTAAAAATTTTTGAACACGCTCACGCGCGCGCGCGCACACACACACACACACACACACACACACACACACACACACACACACACACACACACACACACACACACACGCACACACACACACACACCACACGCACACACACACACACGCACACACACACACACACACAGAGAGAGAGAGAGAGAGAGAGAGGGAGGGAGAGGGAGAGAGAGAATTAAAATCTTTATAGTCGGATAGTCTATAATGGAAGAATAAACGAGAATGTCATATAAGTAGAAACAATAAAATAGTTTGGGTTTCATTTGCAACCAAAAAATTATATCATTTATAACGATGAAGATATTGCTTTGTAAAGTATGTTTAAAAAATATCTTTGAAAAATTTGGTTTTACCACAACTTAAGTGGTGTCATTGAAAATATAATTTTTTTAGACTTCAAAACTAATTAAAAATAAGTTTTGTACAAGAATATCTGAAATTTATCTTAAAGTATATATATATATATATATATATATATATATATATATATATATTGTTACGAATCTGTGATGCGGCTTCCCAGCATAGTTGGTTCCATCATTAGAAAGATTTTTTACAGTCATCTGTATTGGACGGAGTCCGGGTGTCGTGTCGGAGGTGACAGAGCTTGCAGACAAACTTGGCGACCATTTGGCGACTTGGCGACGAATTTGGCGACATTTGCACCAAAATAGATTATACCCGAAACATCGAGAATTTTCTCGATCCGTCCATTAGGAACCTAGATACGCCTCGAACGTTCCTGATTGGTTAAAAGGCTTCTAGCCCCACCTCCTGAGACCTATAAAAGGAGGCAGTCTGTGCTGCCAGAGTAGTCGTAGTCGGAAGCGACAGAGAAGAGGAATCGGAATCGATGGTGAAGAACTGGTCTTCCAGGGATTAGCAGAGCAGCGACGGAGTCAAGCTAATGCTGAATTAAGCTGTGCGCTACTATCTGTGTAGAGTTTTGTTGTGTGCTGTTGTTTGCACGTCTCGCGGCTGAAGATAATTGTCTTCTCTGTGCTATATATAGTTGTCGTCTTTGTGCTGTCCTGTATGTCTTCGTGTAAATACACGTCGTTGTTTCTTTTTCTACTGCCGCCTGCTGATTGAGCGTTCTCCACACCATATCACTTCCACTATCCAAACGAACCCGGAAATTTCGAAACAATATATATATATATATATATATATATATATATATATATATATA
>JAPMOR010085035.1:472280-484804 GCA_026543865.1 Argiope aurantia
ATTATTATTAAAAAATCCATTCCTAGGTGCATATTTCCACTGTCCAATGTAATATGTGAAAAAGTTGGTAGCTCTAGGTCAGTCGGTCTGGCTTGTAGAAAACTAATATACACAGACAGAGAAAAAAATAATGGAAATGAACATGCACAAGCCATCAAATGTGGCAAAACATTTTCTTAAAGGGTCTCAACTTGTTTATCCCATTTTAGAGATAACATATTTTTGACTCACCCTCTATTATATAATTTCTTTTGTGCTCTCCACGATTCAAGAAATTCATAACTCTGCATGCATTAGCTGCTTGCTTAATTTTATCATCCAATAATCTTAAAATTTGCTAAACCGAGCGATAACTCATTTTACTCTGAACACTTACATTCTCCTTTACGTTTAATATCTTACCCTCTTAATGAAACCTTTATTTTCTGGCATTTCACAGCATCCAATTCCTTTACCGTTGCATTTAAGGAGGAAATGAAATTAACTAATCACAGTAATGCATTCTTCTAATTACAGAATGGGCTGCTGATTTCATTTCTGCAATTTAATGAAAGGTAGTGCCGACTTAATTATTTATTTTATGGAACTTAATTTTCCGTTAAGATATACTTAGAAGCTCATTCAGCATGATTATTAGTGCGACAATGTTTACTTAATGGAATAACAGTATCAAAACAAGGAAAAGAGAATTTCATTTATGTGTTTATATTACTTATACGAAGAAATGATGTTATTTAGTTTTTATTCATGGGTCTAGGAGTAAATGCTTGAAGACATATTAATAAAGCGATTTACTTTTGAAGCCTTTAAATTAATGGTAAATGATAGAAAAATAAAGTATGATATTATTATTAAACCTAAAGGTTATGTAAAAAGCAAAACAATATTATGGTAATCAACAAGGTTATTATTTTTAAATGAAATTATTAAGTAACATGTTAATTCATTCTCTTTTGGTGAAACTCGATTACATGCATTATTTATATATTTTATTTTCATAATGGATTATACAAACATTCTCATCTACGAAATCGAAATCTCTTAAAGAAGTTGAATACAATTTTAAGCAATTTTTACTCGTCTCAAAATTTTGCAAAAACATTGCAAATGAGGAAAAATAATTAAAGAATAAGGATGGTAGATCAGATTGGCCAATGCTAAAGTTCTTGGTCCACAAATGAATGAGTAAATTTTCACAATTTTGAAAAAGAATCGTAAATATTTTGACATATGAGAATAATGAGTCGTACGATCTGGATCTAATCAGATCATTTGACAGATAAGAATAATGAGCTCACTAATTTCACAATCAATTAAAATTAAAATAGAGTAAAAGCGATTATTTTACATCATGGTTATTTCTAGACCTTATCACTGGATGTGAATTATCTACATTAATAAATTTAAATAAACTTGTTGCATTCTTATAGTTTATGTATTTCTTAATATATTTAATGTCTTTTAACAAATTAAAAAAAATCCATTTTGTTTCGATATAGCTTATTTTCACTTAGTTGATTTAGCAATGCGTGTATTGATTATTTAGATAACTGCATGAAAAATATTAATCATTATCTTAGAGCAGTAACTGCAGGTCTTTAACCCGCTGACGGACAAATATATGCTCTGGAGAATTCGGGCTCAATGCGCCTGAAAAACGCAAGTAAGAAATCACCATAATCTATATGCATTAAATTTATTTTCTTATTTTATAAGAAGTCACTAATTTTTGGACGTATGTTTAAACATAAGAACATAAATACTTGCAAAAAAAATAATAAATATTTAGTTTTCAGAAAACTTTAAAAAAAAATACTAAAATTTCTGATTTTCTATGAAAGTGTGAATTGTCAAGTTACAAATTAAATTAAATTGAAAAACGAATTTTAAAAGTTGTGAATAATAAAAACTCTTAAAAAGGTAAAATGTAATATAATTATAAAACAAAGAATTTTCTTAAAGTCAATTAGATGATTTTCTATCACTTCACATTCAGATTCAATTTTCCTCCTTGAAATAATTGCTCATTAAAGGGTCTTCCTCGTTGTCATCTTTTAATAAACATCATATTTCGGTAAAATGATTTGGATTAGTCAGATTATAGAAATTTTTATTTTAGCGCAGAAAACCTTAGGAGCTAGATTGAACAATCAACATATTTTCAGTAAATTTCTACAGATTTTGAATGTTATAGTCTTGAACTGAATTAAATAAAAATTATTATGTTAAAAAGTATACGAAAGAATTCGCGATATTTTTTAACACATAAGAATATCAAGAATTTTTTTATGTGCTACGATTTCTGGCACAATGTACCTACGAGATTAGTACGGCGATAGCTAATTTTCAAGAAGTTGTCGAGACAGCTTTGATGTTGGGTTACAAACATCTGATAAAGGAAAAATTCCTATCTATCTTAGAAGCGAAAGGGGACTTGAAAATACACCTACCAGATCGGTACCCCCAATAGAGTGTGAAAAAAAATACCAGGCTTATTTTTTATCATATGTATAAAGCAGGCACATAAATGACATCTAAATATGTATAGTTGATTTGTTACATCATTTGAATTTCTGAATTGGATAATTTCGAAATTTCACTAGAGAATATATGCATCTATTTTTAATCGCAGTTAGCTGAAATGGGTGACATATGTGATGCTACCGCATTCATCAAGATTCGAAAATGATCATTCGATATATCAATGGGGTTTTAATGGCACATGGACAGTTCTTGACTAAAGTGTACCCCCAACTTACATGCAATTTTAATCATTGAAACCTGATAAGAAATGCTTTTAAGCAAGATAATCAGCATCAAAAGTATAAGATAAGGAAGTGGGAGCAACACTTTATTAAAACATCATTGATTAACCTTTTCGGGGAAAGATGCTGACGGAAAGAACACAGGATGGGACCAAGCAAATGCTGACTGGCCGTACAGCCCGGATCATTTTCTCTCGCTAATTGTAATGCCCATTATATTTCATAAAAATGTAGATAATAATTCTTCATTAAAACATCGAATTTTGATCGCAATGTATCCTTTCCATAAACATGAAACAATTTTTAAAAATGTAACAATAGATATCATATTTTCAATTATGATAAAAAAAATTAGTTAAAATATTTGACGTTTAATACTAAAAAAATATTAAAAAATATTATATATTTTATTATGATAGAAGCATTTAAATTAAAACCAGACAATTAATGCAAAATATAGAAACATAAAAAAAATTCTAAATATTTACAATTCATATTTTAAAATATTTCATAAAATTTGTAATAATTAATGTTTTAAATACTTATAAAAATATCAAAACGCAGGTCAGTGTAGAGATTGATATTATACAATTTGTATTCATAGACAATTTATATTAATATTTATTTTGCTTCGAGCAGACTATGCAACTTCTAAATTTCTAGTCGTCCATTTAACCCTTAAAAATATACTATTTTATTACTGTCATCGAGAAAATTCATAGATCGGTTATTCTTAACTTTACTTACTCCTCCTTTGCCAGAAAAATAACCGGGTTTGAACCCATGACCATACAATTGAAACTGAGAGGATTAAAACCATTCCTAGAATAACATTCTTTCCCAAATGAAAGTATAAATTATAACAACCATTCCAAAATGAGAACATGCTTGACTTTACATTAATAAACACGTGTTTTTGTTTACATTTGCGAAAATCTAAGGATTTACAGAATTTGGCCAGCCCCAATCTGACCTCTAAGAGAGAAATACTAATATATTGGATCAATCATTTAATAAGGACATGGATTAGTAAAGCCATCTAATAAAATTGATTTCGTTCCAAAAGCTCGACTCAAAGATGTAGAGTTCGGTCTCAGGAGAATCCATCGCAAACAAACATATGCGGCATTCATTCCGAAAGGGTTAAATCAGATACGGATAGGAGAAACTATATATCTTAAAATACTGAGCAGATAAAAATGAAGAACTATCTGATCCTTATGTATTAAAGCTGTAAAACGAGCTAAAAGTAGAGAATCTTTTAATACGCATAGTGAAAATATTTTTTAACAATATTGTTATGAATCTTTAATTCTTCTTCCATATGCAGTTAGTTTCATGGTAAAGAAGTAACAGATAATTTTTTCCAGGTTAACAATTCCCATGTCTTGGCGAACATTTGCCGACTTGGTTATGATAAATATTAAAGTTCTTGAAACCGCTGGGAGTTTGGCAATATATCGATTAAGAGCGAAAATATTCAACAGATAGAAGATATTCTTTAAAAGTATTGTTGCGAATATATGATATTTCTTCCCTGCGCAATTAGTGTATCTATTAGAAACAAATATACAATATCTTTCAAGAAGTTTCTTTACCTTATCATAAAGTTTCTTTACCTTGTCAGACTATAAAAGTTTTAGAAACTGAGCTCAAGCTTGTAGTCGAGTAAGTTCTCCTTTTGAAATATTTATCTCCAGCGAATTCTCTCTGACTGCTTCGTGATTTTGCGAATATTTAAGCGCGATTTGTTGATTGTATATTGTTGATTTCTGTAAGTATTGTTTTGGGTATGCTTTGTTTATTTTTTGTTGCCTGAAATGTATTGGCACATTATTAGGAAAGAAGAGCTAGCTACCTAAAAACATTTTATGTTTTAAAGATGCGTGGCCAATTTAAAGCTGAATAATCAGAATATAAGGTGTTCTGTGAGACATCCTAGACCAAAGTTAAATAGTTTGTTTGATAGATTGTGCTTGCTTTGAAACTGATTTTACTGTTTCATATGGAGAATAAATGAACAGATGATCTAATAACCCCCCCCCCCCCAAAAAAAAAGATCCTTAGTTTAAAAGGCGATTATGGCGAGTTTATTTTGACAACATTTGTAATAAAAATTATCTTCATTAATTATGAAAATTTATGTGAGGTTGACTGCGTACACTTCTAAGAGCAGCCTTTTCACTTAAGGATGTCAAATTCAGCACAAGGCATTAGAAAATAAAGATGAGCATTTTGATGAAATTTTTCTGAAATTCAATATTAATTAAAAATTAAGCAAAGTTTTAGTTTTTTTTGATGATTTCCAGACATATTATCATAAAAATGAATTTTGTAAAATTTTAAAAATATTAATAATATTAAAATTAGTGTTGTGCTAATTCTTATTAGTTTATAATTAAAATAATATAAGTATAATCTATACTTATAATAAAGCTCAATGTGTGTGTGTATGTGTTGGTGCTCTACAGGCCAGACCATTCAACCTACAGCTACCAAATTTGGCACATGCATATCTTGGAGGCCGGGAACGTGCACCTGGGGGTTATTTTTTCGAATTTTTAATTAGAATTTTATTTATTTAAAAATTAAGCGAAATTTTGGCGTGTTTCTGCTATAACTTCCGAAAATATTACCGCACAAAAAAGATTTTTACATGAAGTTCAAGATCAAAAATTTATCTTTTAAATGATACCAATGTTTTAACCTTAAACTTAAATTTCTATTTTTAATGAATTTTTAAATAAATATTTTAACTATGTTTTTCAATAATTTTTTTCGTAAAAAATAAAAATTAAGATTAAGCCCGTTTCGCTTTCATGGGAAAAAAATTAGCTTTTTTCAAAGTGTTGCCATCACATTGATTAAAGCTACAATTAAAAAATAAATTAAATCTTTTTGGAAATGAAATCTGCAAAATATAATTTTCGGCACGTGTCTGTAGGAAATGAAACAAATATGAAATATCATTTTTTCTAAAAGATAAATTCAAGAAAAATTATTTTATTATCTTTTACACTCTCTATATTATTAATCCAATAAATCAGTTTTTTTAAGGCAAGTTTTGTTTAATATGAACAGGATCCATTCAAATCAGGGCCATACAGCTAATTTGTAAACCTTTAATAACATGGCATAAAATGGTCTAAATGGAAAATGATTATATTTTATGTAACTTGATTCAATAAATGCTCTAATAAATAACGAATTTTTGATTTTATATAAAGCTTCTGCTATGGAAATCACGACTAACAAAATGTTCTTGAAACACTAATATTTAAAATAAAAAGAGTTAATTTCCAATCAACTAAATCAATAACTTAAACTGACTGATTTATGAAAATTTGAATATCACTATTCAATAAAAAAAAAGGATAATTTTAGATTTTCCACCGATCGTTTCAAAGAAAATACGCCAATCAGCGCGCAGGATTCTCAAGGTTAATTGGCCTAAAATTATGAAAATGTTGAGTTTTGCTAAATTTTTAACATTCAAAACTTCATAAATAAGTCTTAGTTGATCGTGGAAAATAGAAACATTTATTCATTTATTTAAAGTTTGGTGTGTCCAGAATATTTCTCAGAATATGATACCTTACTGCATTAAATTTAGACTTCATAAGTTTTGAAATATATTTATAGGCCGGAACAAAATATTATTATTGATTTCATTTCAATCCTTTTGAAAGCAAAATTAAAAACTGAATTTTATGCCGAATCTGAGAAATTTTTGTTGAATTATTCTTTGAGATATTACATAAATTATGAAAAATATTTTGTAGTTCACATAAGGCTTAAATACCGAGCGATTCTGTTTGCAATACTCATATTCAATAATAATAATAATAATAAATAAATAACAATAAAGATGATAAATAAAATAAAACGCTTGGTTTTATTAAATAATATCTTTATATTAATTGCATCATTTCCACTTTAAATTGAAGTTGAATTTTTACCGGAAATGACAACAAATTAGCAAAATATATATAGTAAATTGAACGAAACGATTTAAACAACAGTATAAGTTTGGTATGACTATCAAAATTTGAAGATTAAAAATGTTTTGTTTGAGAATCTATTAAGAGATCAGTTACTTAAAATATTTAATTGAAAATTGTAGCGAGCGGTAATACTGACGAACCGGCTGGTCGCCAAAGGCGGCTACTTTATAATAATTCTTTTCATTGTTGCACTGACTTTCTAACAGTTTTTCTTGCTTCTTCAAATATTTCACCAACATTTCTTAAATTTATGAACTTACCACTGAAATTAGCAAATGGATGAATGAATATTCTGGCAATTCACCAATTTTATTTTGTTCTTAAACAGGTTATTGAATCAATTATCAAAATAATTAAAAAACTATCTTATTATTATCTCTAAAATATCCTATTTTAACAATAATTTACTAAGGAAGACAGAAGTATGTATAATACGTAAGATATTTAATGTATGAGAGATATATGTATGAAAGATAAGATATTTAATTGAAGCTAAACTAAACAAAAAAAATTTGAAGTAAAGTCTGATCACAAAAGACGGCTAATCTGAAATGATAGTATAACAAGTATAATATAACAAGGTTAGTATTTAACAAGAATGTCTTACGGTGAAGGCATCTCTTTTTTTGAATATTCATTCTTAAAATAAGTCTATCTTCTAACATGAAGATATTCAATATTTCAGTTAGTGAAAACAGGGGTGGGATACGATTCATCTTTATTATCAAAGCCTGAAATCACAAATTTAATCTAACAGTATGTTTCAAGATAAATTTAAAATTAAAATTTGTGTTAGTTCTTTTTCTTTCGGTAAAAATTCTAAATAGTTCAAGGTAATATTTTCTTAAAAAATTCTATATCAGAAGACTTATATGAAAATTCAAGAAATATCCTTTCTTCTTATTAGATCAATTTTTTATTAATATCCTTATATGCTGAAGGTTTGAAATTTTATGTACTTGTTGTCTGCCTCTTATCTGTGAAAATACACTTTTTTAATGCTTTCAAAATTAATAATTAATAGATTATAACCAAAAAACAAATGAAATGTCCAATACGCTCCCGAGTCTGATGTAAATAAGCTTGAACTGTAATTTGTATTTTGCATTATTATTAGATTTGTAATATATGCGTTGGCAACTTGTGACAAAAAAAAAAAATAAAATACGTTAAATATATCACAAAAGAGAGAACTCAAAAATATAATGATTTAAATATATTAACTTTCCTTTCTGACTATAATTATGAAGTTAAATTAATTCATGTTAATCATGACTCTTATTTATTATTGGATTAAATTATTTTATTAATTTTAAAATTAATAAGCTAATTTAATTCAGATTTGATTCTATAATGGCGCTCCTTGAGTAATTTGCTTTCAAGAATCTCTATTCTTTTACAACAATGATTTATAAATCAAACATTATAAAAATAAAGTGATGGTTTTAAAATATTCAAATATTTACTATACAAATAAAGATGTGTTTTCAAAAATTGTTGTTATATTTATTTGTGCATTTTCTCAAAAAGATGCCATCTCTACAGTCAGCTACATCAACTTGCATACAATTTAAACACGAATCCATCACTGCAAGGAAAGGCATTCAGAATCAATCACGTAAGGCTTTTTTTCCCTTTCCTTATATTCAATCGTTTTATCTCTCGAGCTTGCATTCGGAGACGAGATGAAGATCTTTTTTCTTCACACACATCGTGTTGGGACCAAATTCGCCCAGGAAAGTATTTTTTTTAGAAGTAAGAAGACGTTGAAAAGTGAGATTTCGAAACCTGAAACTCTGCAGAAGAGATAAAAAAATGTGCAAAGAAAGTAGAACGATGGAAAAAGATGGAGTCTTCGTGACAGCAAATGGTCAAGCGATATCTTATGACAGCTCATTTTCTTCCAATGATGGACAGCACAGAGCGTCCGAACAATTTTTTTATCCTCGTTTTTTCCTCTCCGTTTCATGTCAATGTACTAGAGGAAGTGGTATTTCCTGGTTCCTAACAGCCATTTTGTCGCTATATATATAGTAAAATATCAGCCATATAAAGATATTATCTCACGTTATCAAGAATTGAATAATCATTTTTCGCTTTCAAAAAAAGTTTTATGATAAATGTGGCATCAAGGCTTTGATATAAAAGACTACTTCGTATATTTCCTTAGAAATCTTGAAAGAGGAAAAATTTTAATTCTGCGATGATAAATTCCGAAAAATTCGCCTAATAACGCCATTATTTTCATTTTCTTTGTTAAATGATGTCCGCGTATTTTGTCTAACGTTTTATAATTTTCATTACTTGAAATCTAAGATCATGTTGACCAGTGGAGATGATATTTGAATATTTATTCTTCTTATAACTTATTATTATTTTTTCTAAATATGAATTCATTTATTATTATTAATGCGAAAATCATTTAAAAATTAATTTTTTTAATTCAACGCTTACTAAAATATAGAATTTTACTCCCTGACAACAAATGCATTAATCATTATAAATTATTATTCCATTTAGAAGTTTAATAAACACTGAAATGAACGGCTGAATGGAAAGAAACAAATAGCAGAACGGCGAATTTTGATTGAATGCATTGTAATATAGTTGTTAAAAAAAGAAGGAAAGAAAATGATTATTTTAGTAGCTTTTACATAATAAAACATTAGCATCAATAAAATATTTCATTTTTCGTATTGAATTTCATTTTATTATTGGAGCGACATTTATGAATTTATTTACTAATATTAATACGAAAATCATTGAAAAATCAAACATTTTAATCTAACTCTTACTAAAAAATATAGAATTTTACCCTCTGACAACAAATGCATTCATCATTAGAAATTATTATTCCATTTACAAGTTTAATAAATATCAAAATGAACGGCAGAAGAAAGAAACAAATAGCAGAACGGCGAATTTTGATTGAATGCATTGTAATATTGTCAAAAAAAAAAAAAAAGAAGAAGGAAAGAAAATGATTATTTTAGTATCTTTTACATAATAAAACATTCGCATCAATAAAATATTTCATTTTTTCGTATTGAATTTCATTTTATTATATCCCTAGAATTGAATAAAAAATGTAATTCTTAAGCTAAAGTGCATTCTGCACGCGCAAAATCGATGTTTAACGTGGAGGAGAGCTTTACCCAAACTCGGAAATAATCTTGAGAGTAAACCAATAGATGCGCCCTTTCTTTTGCCACAAGATGGCAAATATTAATAAAAAACGGATAAGAAGCGGGCTTCAGGAAAAGAGATGAAAAATTCGTTCCAAGTCTATTCCTTAGCTTTTCTCCGGAGATTAAAATCCCTGCCTTTTCATAAAACAGTATTCCCTCGATGTACTTCTGACTTTAACAAAAGTTAAGGGAACGGGAAATTTTTTGGAGAGTTACTCAAATACGGGTTTCTTTCGAAATAGAAAAGAAAATGTAATTTTGCTGTTGATTGATGTTGTAGCAGCAATACTAAACGAAAGAAATTTTAGTTTTTTTTAACGTTAGATGGAATAGTTAATAATTTATCTGGCCAATTTCATTAAAATAGATTTCGTCTATTATTTTTTATCATAATAATGTTTATAGATTGACTTTCTATCTGTAAGTTGTGTCTTGCGACATGAATGGCGTTATAAATTACAGTACAAAATGTGTGATCTAAAGTTTCTAAATTTTTCATGTTGCTCCTTTTTAAGTAAAAGGTGATCAATAAGAAAAGATTCACTAAGTTTCTTTTTAGATTTTTAATTTAAAATCAATCGAATTTTGAGATTTGTTTTGAATTTATGGCCATATTATCACTAAAAAATCATTGTTACACTACTTAAAAATTTATAGAAATAAATCGTTTAGTAGTATCAGTTTTATTTCTGCTTAGTCTGTAAAATTTAATTTCATTGAATTTTCAAAATTAAACGTACCATAAAACAAAACTTTTCATTCTTTTACGTTTTGAATTTATAGATTTTTTTTGTGTGTGTTTTTGAAGCTGTGTAATTAAGAGATAAGTTTAAAGATAAAATAAAGTTATGGTGTGTAATGCCTAAAACATCACCATGGTACGGTGTTTCTGATG
Organism: Argiope aurantia; assembly: GCA_026543865.1. NCBI lineage: Eukaryota > Metazoa > Arthropoda > Arachnida > Araneae > Araneidae > Argiope > Argiope aurantia. The sequence goes on from JAPMOR010085035.1 coordinate 483,133, forward strand.
AAATCTCTTTTAACTTGTAAGACAAATCATGTATTTTTTGAATTGTAGAAGCAATTTACAATAACTTTTCTTCATAATTATTAAAATGGTAAATCAAGAGAAAAATTTTAAAAATTTATAAGATACACTATTATAGTATTTATAAGGTACACTATTATAGTATTTATAAGATACACTATTATAGTATTATAGTATTTATAAGATACACTATTATAGTATTTGTACATACATTTTAGAAATTTGTTCGTAGTGAACATATCGTTTGCTTAATTTCACGAAAAAAATTTAGAAATAATTCAAGAATTAAATTAAACACGTAGGTTTAAAATATTATGTTAAAATTTTTCATATAGAATATGATTTTTCAGCTTCTCATGTTTTTTTCCCTTGTTAAAAATATATTTTTTCTATTTACATAAAAAAATTCTATTTACGTGATTGAGCATAAAAGAATAAGATATTTGTTAAATTTCTTATTACTTACTATATTTCGCAATGATTTTTTTTCCATCTATAAAAGAATTGTATAGCAAGATATTCGTTTTTCTTATTTCCTTTGAAATCTGAAGAAATAGAGGTGAATTGCCTTGTTAATTTATATTTATTAGAATACTTCTTCCAGAAATATTTTAAATATATAATTAGAAAATAATTTTAACTTAAAATGCTATCAAAGCTCTAATATAAAATCAAAATTTCTACAAACATTTTTTACGAATAATAAATTACATTGATTGAAAAATATTTTAACTAAGTCATAGGAAAAACGATTTTGAGTGCATTGTGCGTAATATAAGATTAAATAATTGCTTATAAATATGAGAAATACTTCGTTACGATTATTTACAGCAGATTTAACAACGTAAAAACTTCCGAAGCAATCTATTTTTTTTTTCTATATATCACACATGATTGAAACAACATTCAAATGAAGAATGAATGAAATTAGATTTCGTAGTGTACAATATGAAGAACGGATAATTATTTCATTCAGTGATCTCACGGAAAACAAGTTCAGGAACTCTCATGAATCATCATAAATTAATAATGTTACAAGAAGATAATTAAGTCTTTGAATAACAATTGCTATCTTTATGTGTTCGCATTAAAATAATTATTTCTTATAATTTTTATTTTTATTTTAAAGAAGGCGCAAAGTAGTAAGTAGTATGTATCAGAATATTATTAAATTAATAAATGCACAAACAATTAAATATGCACGATGATGTTTTCTGTTTATAAGATATATTATAATCAGATCAGTAAGAACAACTCATTCTTATATTTCATTTTTATACAATTATATTCAACTTGATTAGTTTGATATTTGTGTAGATTTATGTGTGTAGATTATGTATTAGTTTTTATTTATTTTGAATTCAGAAAATTCCAACTCATTTACAAATGTATAAAAATGTAATATTTTGATTTAACCATGAATAACAGCATCCCACTATTTAAAAAAATTCTCCAAGCTCTGCCCTTTTTCTATGACATTTTTCAAAGAATGCGATGGAGATTTAGCGCTTGTTTTTATTCAAGAAGATGCGTAAGTCCGAAATTTGTTACAGAGTCCTAGTTTACATTGAATTATTCCGTTGTGAGCTTGAGATGTTTGGTTAACGCGCACACACACACACACACACACACACACACACACACACACACACAC
>JAPMOR010085035.1:484814-504371 GCA_026543865.1 Argiope aurantia
CACACACACACACACACACACACACACACACACACACACACACACACTTTTACTAATGTAGTAAAATATTGAATTTTTAAATTTTTAATTATTTTATTCATAATTCATCATTTTAAATATTATGGAATCAATTAGTGTCAAAGTTCAGATAGCATACGCCCCATGAATTTAAAAATTTAATTAAAGTAAATTTACAGTTAGTAAAGTAATTTAAGTAGAGATTATTTATAATCATAGCAATATAATTTAAGTAAATATTGACTTATAATTATATATAATTGAAGTAAAGATTAGTTGATAATTAGTTTATATAAAAGTTATAAAAACATTACAATTTGGTTTGTTAAGCCCTTAAAGGAATTAAAAAAAGCCAAATTAAATAGAAATTAATAATTTCATACAAATTACTATATAAATAAAACATTACAATTATAAAATTCTTTTTTTAGTACTTATATTTGTTTTAGATTACGTATTTTATTTACTTTGAAGTTTCAATCGAGCTACCGAACAGAGAGCACTGCAAATTCGTAGTTCTCTCTTTACGCATCCAATTTGAGGGGAATTACATTTTGATTACGTTACAGGGATTGATGTTGGATAAATGAACATCCCTTTTCCTATTTTGCTCTTGTAGTTCCAGTCGCCACTCCTCTTCCCTAGCATTCGACAACCTTTCTCCAGACCCTTCCTCTTCTCAACCCCTTCCAGTCCCTTTAGTATCTCATTAAAGGCCTGAATGAGACACTAAACGGAGATGTCTCGCCACGGAGAATAAAGTTCAACTGCACTTAATAGGAACTACGCAGTAAATTTAAATGAGTATCCAAATTTTGGCTTGCAAAGAGGTCTTGTGCGATCTGAAGACGATAAGAGGAAATTAATTTATTTCACTTGTTAGTATTTTTTAGTTCAGAAATACTTTTTAAAAAGTCGGATTTCTATAATGATATTATTACTTTCAGATATAGCAAGGCATTACTGTTATAACAATGAGATTAAGATTTTTGGATGTCAGTAAGTATAATTGTACATATGTAGCGTAGAATAACTGCTAATCGTTATTTATTATGTTTTAACTTTACAATAGCACGAAATATTATTACAAATTTTTATCTGGTTTATGAAAATAATAAATATTCAATAAATATCTCATTAAATATGTATTTTTTCACTAAAAAATCAAATACAAAATATGAAATGTTAAAAGTTATATATTTTTCTAAATATTATTTTATGATTTGGTTGTGATGCCGTTTTTAAAGCAACACAATTCGATAAATATCCGATTTTTTCAATTTGTTTTTTTGTTAACAACAAAAATAATTTTAATTTTAATATAAATTTGAGTGAACAACATAAATTGGAAAATTCATTTCAAATATCTAATTGTTTATTCTAACGGTACTTTCAACAAGTTTCATGGCACCATTTCTAATTTTGGAGTTCTTTTATTGTAAACATACAGTATATGCAGAATAACAGATTTCGATTAAATGAAGAAAAGCATTTTCATTCATTTGACCAATTGCCGAATGTTTAAAACTATTTTGTCATCTCCATATTTCTATAGATAGCGCGCTGTCAAAACTTGACACATATTCAAAGAAAGACGACAGGAATTTATATATATATATATATACACGTCAGGTTTTTTTATGTATATACATTTCCAGAAGCAAAGCAATGCTTTGTTAGCAATTTTAATACGTTCACTTCTAAGAGCCTCACCTGTGGGTTACACATACTTCTTAATTGCACCGAATCATCTATTTAATTAGATGACTATTTTTATACAATCAATAAGCGATAAAGGGTGTCTCAAAATTAACGTAAGATTTAAATTTGCCACCATTCATGCAGCAATGTGTTAGCAACTCTATTAAAAGAAATTTGACAGCTAATAATATAGGATTTTAAAAATGGAACGTTACAAAATTGAACAACGCGTTTTCATTATTGAAAAATATTTCAAAAAAGATGAAAATCTGATGGTTACAGTTCAAAGATTTGAGAACCGATTCCCTAGATTGCGTGATTTAATATCTCTGGATTTATTTTTATGAGGTTAATTGAAGACAAAGATCTATGCCAACAAGCCTACAAGCAAGGCGGAAATTCAACGCCGCATTAACGAAATTCAGTCTCATTTATGCAAAATGGTCATGGAAAATTTCTACAAAAGAGTGTGTATGTGCCAGCATAGCCGTGGAGGCCATTTGCCCTATGTCTTATTCTATACATAACTCTATCATGTGTACTTTACGATTCAATAAAAATATAACAATTTATAGAAAAAAACTGTGTTTTTTTTATTTAATTCAAACCTTGCATTAGCACGTTGTTCGATCGTGTAATACTCCATTTTTAGTAACGGTAAATTATCACTTGTCAACAGGTTTTTTTTAATAGGATTGCCAACACTTTACTGCACGAATGGTGAGAAATTCAAATCTTGAGTTAATTTTAGGACGCTTTTTAGTAAAGAATGAAGTCATCTAACTAGATAAATGGTTCAAATATTAGGTTCTGACTGTGTTTAAGGAATGATTATGGAATGTATTTTTACACAATTATGATAAACTGCGAAAACATTTCTTTTTTAATTCTTTAAAATCTTAATTTGTGTTGTGTCTGCAAATGAATGTCTTACTGTTTCTTAAAACTTGTAAGTTTTGGTTTTCATGAGATTACAATAATTACATAATTTAAAATTAATACATACTAAGGACAAACAAATAAAACAAGTAATTACCTCCCAATTCCCATTCATGCATAAATTAATATTCAAGATATATCTTGTTTTTAATCAAAACTGAAATTAAGTGAGAAATGTCATTTATTCTGCCTCATTCAGTAATATTTAATAAATAAGTATCACCTACTGATATATTCCTAAAAATGTAGGAAAGTTAAGAAATCACAATAAAAATATAATCTAATCTAATTTAAAAAATACAATTTTAGAAAAAGAAAGATCCAATCTTATTCAACTTTTTTTTTATTAAATACTTCTTCTTTTGTATGATTACTTAAAGAGAAAGAAATTTTCATATTAAAAATTATGAAACCTCGCTTCTTTCAACTTATTCATTTTCTTTCTTGGTTTATTTTCTACTTTTTTTATTTTCACACATAATAATACATTATTACTTTCTGCGTTGTAAATTAATTAGCGCTTCAGGGTGTCATGTCATTCTCATTTCAACTAGTTCAAAAGAAATATAAATTTATTATTAATAAAACAACGAGTTTTAAAGAACTTTCATTTATTTGAATAATTAATTAACGCCTGAAGTCTCAGATCTCTCGGAAAGCTAATTTCCAGGAAGAAATTTGGGAATAAAGTCAAGTATAAATTATTTTTTAAAGTATAGAGAGAAAATATTCCAACTTTTATATAGAGAATGTAGCTTAGTGCAAATGCATACTTGAGTATTGTTTTGTTTAATAAAAATCTATATAATAACTATTTACTATTAGATGCATAATCTTGAAGAGCGACAATGATGACAATATCTGAGAATTATCAAACTCTTCGAACTTTCGAAACAGGTTATGTTAGTTCCCTTTTAACTTTTTTGATTAGATCTTTAATTTTATATCAACATTAAAATTTTTATGAACTCTGAGCTGTCGTTTGTAGTTAAATTGCAAGATAGGGTACATGATAATAAAGTTAAAAAAGATTGAAACAACTGATACAATAATTCTTTGGAGTAATTAGATTTTGCAGTCAAATTTATAAATCAACTTTCAAACTAAAATGTTTGTTATATTTTTTTGATATTTAAATATATTATATAACTGTAATTTTATAAATATTTAAATTTCGTGTTTTTTTGCATTAATTATCCAGCAAACGATTAACTGATAGCATAATTGAACGATTAACTGATTGTTAAACGGTTAACTGATAGCATAATTAAAGATTAACTTATTGTATAGAATTTCAGAATTTATAATATCGGAATTTGAATTTGCCCCAATATATATTTTCTGAAATATATACGAGATTATAAATGTTTAAAGGGAATTTGATTTACCTAATCGAAAAGTTTAAGAATTTGTTTAACAAAAGTTTCGAGAAACAAATATTATTATTAACTTCTCATGTTTCTTGAAAGTAAATGCTAAATCAGGAGAATCAATTAAAGATTTTGTTGCAAACATTATCTGTCTCAGTTATCATCAACAAGCTGAAGCACAGGAATTTTAAGTGTAATGGAACTGAAATTTGGACTGAGCAGGCAGAATACTTCCCCGCGGGGGAGCAAATGAAACACGAACATCAACGCTTGGCTCCAAAAATGTTTCGTAAAGCTAATAACCCGCTTTTATGAGAAGTGGCACATTGAATCCTCTCCTTTAACAGAGACAAACTTTAATTACACTCGAGCTGGGTGCGAATGAAACGCCGACTCGACCGTTTGGGGAAAATGTCGCGTATGAAATTGAAGCACTCGACAATTTGTGACGACTCTTGCTTAATTGCGGCTGTTGAAGGCGAAACAACTGCTTTACTTTATTATTCTTGCAACTGTCTGACGGCATTTAAATGAAAGCGTCACCTGGATGAGGAGATTTTTTTTAAGAAAGAAATATTATTGTTTTATTTTTGTCACTTTAACCGTGCAATTCATTCATGGATCGGTTGAAACTCATTCTTGAATAGCTTGAATAGAATTTTTTTTTATCAATGTCTTCGCGCATTTCAGAATTTTATTACTAAAATAACCCATAATATATATTATTAAATTTCCACATAATTATATTACTAAATTTACACAAAATGATTAGAAGCATTCAAGGCTCTTCTTAACACAACAGCGCAAGTTAATTAAATTATAATGTTAGAAATATTTCATTAAAGTTATTAATAATGTTCTATTGGTGATTCTCATTCTTAATCAGTACAAAAGTAAAAAAATTTTTAACCGTTTGAGCTCGAAAGTCTTCTCTCAGTCACCATTCAAAATGTTGCATCTTTTAACATTTTATTTATTTATTTAATTTTAATTGTTAAAAATACTTTCAAAATGTTAAAAAGATGTAGATTCATTTTTCAAGGAAACTCAAAACTTGCAAATAATTTTTTGGTGTAATAAAAATGTCCATGTATTAAGTGAATAATTACGCATCGAATTATCTTTCCGAGTGCAAAAAGTTAATAAATTACTACTTATTTTTAACTGACATATAAATAATTTAAGGAGACATTTTCATATCATTCATACTGATTTTGCATTCATAATGTAAAATTATTATAAAACTATTCGGAGTGCTTATCATTATATTAATAATTTAGTTAAATCTAAAAACATTTGCTGATCGCTTCAAAACAAATAATAGTTTTTGTAAAATTTTACGTGAGCAATAATAGAAAGAAACTAATTTAGAACTAGATTGTTTAATGAAGAGATCTGTCAACCCTTCATTCCTACGTCACTGCAAAACAAGCAACTTATGATGACAAATGAAAGAGCCAAAGAAGCCTTATCTAGAACTGTCCCGAAAGATTATCAGTCGATAGACTACGGCAATTAGAGCTTCATTCCCCACATATCACAGAGTTAGCCTTATTACAGTTGTTGGTACAGTCCGAGTACGAGGACCAGAGTCAGGTAAATGACGTAAATTAAGGATACGAGCACGCTGATGATATCCAAAATAACTTACGAAGGGCTAGATGGACCGCATACTAAGCCGTCCATCACAGCTGACATCCAGTTTGCATAGCTTTCTGTGATAACAGTAATCGTGACCGTAGATAGTAAGTTTCACATTTCAAACAGTTTCTCTATATTTATGTGGACATGCTGTGAACATAGTTCTGCTCAAAGCATTAAATATATAGTAAAGGAAGTTTATATTTTACATACTTTATCTTGTTTAAATACTTTTATATAACTATAATAATCGAATGAAATTTGTATCGATTTTTTTCTCTTATATTTTGATTAGCTAAAATTTGAAAATTTTACAAATTAAAAAAAATTATTTTTTTTGTAAAATAACAAAATTTAAATATTTTCATTATATAATCAGAATAGCGATTAATTTAATGATTAAATTTGATTTTGCATAAATGAAGTCTGGTGTTGGGAATTGAATTTAAAACGATTTTAAGATTCCATAATATTTATAATTTGAAATGAAAGATAAAAAAAATGGAAAGTTAAGTAGAATACCAAAAATTCCTGTTTACCACACACACAGTATTGTATCATTCAAAACATTTTGTATTTTATTGTAGAATTATAAAAAGATTAGATATGTTAAATCAGTGGTGTGTTATTCGTGATTTGATGATCGATCACATACACTCTTCAAAGTAATGACTTTTGGAATCTACAAATAATTTTTAAATAAAATTTTCATAGCTTACTAAACATAATTTCTATTATTATTAAGTAAAATTATGCATTTTTGGTATAATTGTCTTATACCGAGGTATGTTAGTTTACCAGCTTAAGATTATTAAATAAATAAAATATGTCAGTTTTTAATGAACAAAAATTAAGGCATCAGTAAAAGATTTTCTAATGCAGGAAGGTTAATAGCTTTATTCTTTTTGTTACCTATAACAAGATAATTATTGTATTTAAATTTAAAACTGAAAGGAAAGATCAGATTACTTGATGAATAAACTTAATACCGAATTGAAACACAATCTTGTTATTTTTTGGATTACAAATGAAAAATGAAGATTTAACGCACTTTCAAGCAACCCTCCTTGTGAAAAATGTATATTATTAAAAAATTCGCAAGAATATTTGAAGGCTTAGAATTGAATTCGAAACAAGGTTTGATAAATACTTTTTTGCTTGATTTGATATTGTGCATAAATGTTGAAGCAGTACTTAACCATGAGCAAATGAAAAAAGAAAAAAAAAACCCATAGAGGTATAGTGGCGATCAGATTTAAAAGCAAAATTCAATAAAGTTGGGTTATCAGAATCTTACAAATATTTGGCTGACAGATTGGAAAATCCCCAGATATTATTCTCATTTGAAAATATCGGAAGGAACAATTATTTTCCATTATCAAAGAAAATAAATTTCTTGAGAGATGAGACATTATTGACATTCGTCTTGGACCAAGTTTGCGAGTAATGACTGTGAACAAGATATCCTACAAAGTAAGAAAGAAGGCAACATTAAAGATATATCAGCAGAAATAAAATAGTAATTTTACGTTTGTCCATGTTATTTCTCATTCTGTATTTTGAAATAAAATTCGATGTTTACCAGAAATGATATTTATTTATTTATTTATAATTCATATTCACCTCGTACTAATATTTGAATTTCCCACTCTTGTCTTAGGTGATAATATTTGTTTACAGTTACTTAGTGAATAACATTTGTTGAACTATGAACTATTTAAGATGGATTAATGTAATTAAAAAATTAAAATAATAATAATGTAAAATATATAATGATCTATAAAGAATTTTTACTCTAACATTTCTTATTTTTTTAACTTGCTTTGTTCTACAAAACATTTTTTTCTAACCATTCAGTGCATCATGCTGAAAAAATTCACTTATTCCTTGAAATTTGTCATTTTCTGCGATTCTTTTTCTTTAAGTGACTCGGAGATCGATAGTAGAAAAGGTATTTGTTTTTTTATAATTAATGTTCACAACAAAGATTATTTTAATATTACTGAAGCAGTACTCCCACCCCCCAAAAAAATTATAACTCCTTAAACTCTCAATTATGAAAAAAATTAGTGAAAATATATCAAAGATGGCATTGCCTAATAAGCTATTTATGCCATAGAATAGGTTGTTTTTGATTTTTTTTCGTTAAAACTTTAGGACACCGAATCAAAACATACATCGATGCAAAATTTTAGCAAATCATTGCTGATTTGCTCTACAAATCTCATTAAACTTGAGGAAGAAAACATGATAAAAGGATAAAGAATGTATTTCTTTTTTGGACAAGGAGGCCGATTACTTTTTGCATCATTAACATTCAAGTTTTTAATCAATTCAACATTCAACTAACGTTTCCACATTTCGATCCTAGTGTTTGAAATGAAGTACTGGAGATTTTTAAAGGGAAATCTATTTGTCTATAGTTTCAGGTTTATACAAATGTAGACGAAAAACAGATAACAAATTAATTCAAGATAAATATGAAAGATCATAGAAGGAAGATGAAGAACAGAAGCCTGTTTTTCAATAATTGTTCTATGAAAAACTTATTTCCAGACGGAAATCTGCCTTCTCAAAACCTCTACAATCTTTTATTTATTTCAATAACCCTATTTAGCAAATCTATCGATCGACTTGATCTACCTTCTTTTTAACTGTTGTGAAATTTTAAATATAAAAACAGTTCTGATATTATTAATTGTTGTTACTAAAAACTGCGTAATAATTAAGTTCAATATTTTAAATGTATTATGGCTTAATTATAATAAATAATTGGTGGTACGTCAATATTTTCTTCCTTTCCCTAATCTTATTTTTCCAACTCCCTCCCCCCACAAACTTCTTTTTTTTTGACTTAGTAGAAAATATTTTTAATAAAATGTTTTTTTTATTTTAGCTAGTTGATGTTAAATATTAAAATAACTTTAACAATTTCTATATTTATGTGAGTTATTCGATATTTATAAAATAAAATATTATTCATAAAAACTATAAAACCACCACTTTCCGGCCATTCTACGTGGTAGAAATCTTTATAAAAATATTATAGTAAGTAAGTTTCTGGATTTAAAAAAAAATTATATAGCATTCTCTTAAAATATTTTCATTTCAGGAACTTAGAATTTTTAAAGAGATAAAATGATGTTATTAACATAGAGGTCAATAAAAGCATTGCAGCTTTCTTGAAGATACAAGTTCAATGAACTATCTAGCAAAAGTTGAGTGAATTCCCTCAGCGCAAGAAAATGTTAGATGATAAAACTTGCATAGCTGTCGAAAACTTTTTGAAATGAAACATTAATGAGAACTGAGTCACATTGAAATAAATGACAAGAAAGCGAAGTTGGAAATAAACGTAAAGCATCCTATAAAACTTCATATGTGAAGCAACAGACTTTTAGTTAATAATTTACGATGACACATGGTACCAACTGATGTAGTGCAAGCTACGTAAATGATGATTGTTACTTGTTTATATTTAATATTTCTTGTTTCGTGATTGCAAAATGTTCTAACCAATTTTCATTTAGTGAGTGATGTTCTAAATCTTTATATATTTCCCAGTGACAAATATTAACCTGTATTAAAAGTATTTTTATTTCATATTATCAAAATTTATTGTAATACTCTAATGTTCAGATATCCAGCATGCTCAGTATCAGACTCTTTTCTTGAATAATATTATTAATGTGAAAATTACTTCTGAATAAAAAAGTATAATGAAAAAATATTTTATCTCCTTCTTTTAATTAAAATTATAATATGAATTGAATCATTTATTTTTTTTGCAACTACTCATAGCTAATCTTCTTCATTATACTTGTTATATTAGTACTGAAAATATTTTCTCAAGTGTTGAGGTATGAAAAAGTTTGCTTTCGTTTAAGCGATCGATTTAAGCTGTTTTAAGTTTGCTTAAATCAATATTTTAAATCCAATCAATGTGTTGTAAAAAACGTTTTAAAAAAATAGTAAAAGACAAAATTTTGTTTAACTTCTAATTAATTGAATGTTTAGTTAATTATTTTATGTTGAAAAGCTGAGAACATTTGCTCTCATGCTTTATATAATAAATGTGCAAAATGCGTTGAATTCGATCCACTTGTTTGCGAGGAGATATGAAACTTACATACATAGCCACAATTTATATTAAGATAAATAGGATTAAGATTGATTTATTGATAGGATTTTTTAAGATTGATGTTATTTATATTAAGATAAGTATTAAGCAAAAAAATGTTGAAAATAACTACAGTCTATATATGAACAATATTTTTTGTCTATTCCCAGCTAAACAATTCTTTAGTGACAATATTCTATAAATTTCTATGCAAAGAAAATCTAGATACTTTTTTTCCAAATTCCCAGCATTTGAAAGGCATTCAAAAAACTTAGATGTCAGTTGAAATATGTAATAGTCCCATAGAACAATATGAAATATGCTCTAAAGGTTTGATTTTTAAGCTTAACCAAATTGCATCAATGTGTGTGAGATTTGGTATCATCATGTTGGAAATGAGCTCTCTTGCGATTAAGAAAAGAATAATTATTTCCTTTTTGAAACAGTAATCTTGTCCACTGTTCATTATAGTGTGTATAGAAGACAGGTTGACCCTCAAAATGAATAATATACTCAAAAATCCATCAAATGCTGATTATAATCTTTTTCAAATAATCTTTGTTTAGAGACTGGGCTGATTGCTAACAAACGTCCAACAGTTGTTCCGATTATCTAAGTTTTGTACACATATCACCGTTTACTCTCAGACACTATTCAGCGAGAAAATTCAAGTGAATGAATGAATTTTTAAGAGGAGACTTACCTATGGCTGTTGAGTTTCATCTGGACTAATTCATGATCCCCAAATTTTTCTGCAGCTTATATATTTCTCAACAAATAGTGTCGAAAATTTTCTGAAAATTACCTTTGCTGCTGGTAGATTTTCCTGTACATTCAAATGCCAGTTCTCTTTCTTTGAAATACTTGAACTAGTTTTGAAATAATAGGCCACTAATCTTGTTATGGTTTTCAAATGTACAGTTCCCATGACTTTGAAGACTGATTTGAAATAATGCTTCAAATTACATAAATACATTATTTATGTATATCACTCATTTACCAATGTTAAAAAAGAAAGAAGAAATTTTAGAGAAAGTAAGAAATGTGTACCTAGCACTCGTGTAATATGTTGAATTTGAGAATAGTGGTCATGTCAGAAGAAAAACTCTTACCATATTCAGAATATATATATATAGAATATAATTAATATATATATATATATATATATATATATATATATATATTCCGGATTCTTCCTTTTTTAATCTTTTTTAATATTTTTATTTGGTTTTTTGTTTTTCCATTTTACTTTATTTTTATACTTTTGTATCAGTTCATCTGTGTTCTAGAAGTAGCTGCATTTGCGCTCTCTAAATACTATGAAGTTTTTACCTGTTCCATTTTTGGTTTTACTTGAATAGATTATATTTTTTGTTGCGTTTTTGAAATTGTTTTGCTTTCGTTGTCATTTTAGTTTAGTTTTCAAACTATTTCTTGCTTTTGATTGGTTATATATATATATATATATATATATATACAAAACAAAATTATGCATTTAATAATCTAGGAAAATTATTAATTATTTTGTTAAAGTTTAATAGCTATTTGCTATTTTTTTTAAAAAAAACTAACATAGCTAACACAAATTATATATATTTTTATTGAAAATAAAAAAAAAATTCTAATGAGGTTAACTGAATGTATTTTGCTTTATATAAGCACCCTAACAAGAACAAAAGAATAATTTCGTAACAATTGCTTAAAAATTAGGAAAAAATAATTTCGGAAAATTCATAGATTTTTATAACATATGCGGCAAATATCAAGAAAGTGCTTAGAAAAAAAGTATTTGGGATTAAATTATGAAAGATTCCTTATTTAATGTTTCAAAAAGAAAGTATTTTAACATCAAGAAATCAATAGGTGAAATAAAAATAGCTGGACATCGATATAGGGCAGTTTTAGTTAAAGTTCACTCAGTTTTTCAATACTTTCTTTTCACTAGAAAGTATGAAAGAAAAGTTTCTCAATAATCTTGAGTTTTTTTTTTCGCTTTAGCATCGCTGGGTATTTTGTAACGTCAGACTAAAGTTTATTGGCTCAATTTTCTTAATACGAAGAAGATAGTTTTGAAAGAATTTCTCTTTTATAGTTTAGGTAAAGAAAGTAAATTTGTTCTTCATTAAATAGCGGAAGAAAAACAATTTTTTTAGTTACAAAAACAGGTAATGGAATTCTCCGTAATAAAACTTTTTAAAAATCTCTTAATTTAAATTAATATTTTTTATGATCATTATATTTTTTTACATTAGAAAAAATATAAAAAATGTGTTTTTAAACACGTTTTTATTAATGTAGTCAAAGGCAGAGATTAAAAAAAAAACAAACAAAAACAACAACAACTTATCTTTCTGGGGTATGAGTATGAAACGCTGAATGGAATATTTTAAATAAACTGGATTTTTAATTGCATTTATATATTTTAAATTTAACGGATGTTATAAGACTCTCTTTCTAATAATACACGATTTCATTCAATTTTACTATTTTATTATTTTCTCCTTCTTATATTTTTACTATTTTCGATAAAAAGTACTTCTACTTTTTAATTATTATTTTTTAATTTTTAATATATCAATAAAAGTTTATTTCCAAAAACAATTATTTCTATTATTTCCTACAGTTTGTTTTTCAATATATTTCGTAATTTGTTATCTTAATTAGCATGGAATTTTAAAATCGTTTTTTTTTAAATTTCACTACCACATGATGTTTCTTATACGGAATAAAAAGTTAATTAAAATCAATAGTTTAATACATAGGATAAGATGAGATAAAATAAACATGTGGAGTGAAACAAACAGTTTATAAAAGATAATAATTGTCAGATTTTTTGTTATTTTGGTATGCTCATTATTTTTAGAACTGTATCATAGACACTTTTTTTAACTAAATATTTTCATTTGGCGATATTCTCTTAATATGAGTTTATATACTTCTGATTTTATATTTGCCAATGTAATCTGAAAGTTTACGTTACTCTACTATCTTTGCCATTTAAAATTCTTGAATATTTGATAATACATAATCTACTAATTATTCCTAATCAATGTAATTCTATACCTTGTAAAGATTATATATATAAGAAATTAAGACTTCGGTTTTCATCTTTACTTTTATTTATAATAAAAAGTTTTGTGTGCGTTGTGTGTGTGTGTGCTATATTTCTAAAGGCCAGACCGTAAACTTAGAGCTACTAATTTGGCATACATAATTTGGTGGGTGGAAATGTACAGATCGGGGAAATTTTTTCGAGAGTTTAATTAGAATTTCAATTAACTGAAAATTAAGTAAACGATAACAACTGAAATTATCACACAAATACGACTTTTGTATTAACTTAAAATAAAAAAAAATAGCTTTTCGATAATATAAATTTTTAATATATAAATTTAACTCCTATTTTTTAATAATTTTAAAACATTTTATGTATATTTTCTAACAATTAATTTTACACTAAATAAAAATAAAATTGAACCTGTACATGGGTGTTACTCGTGAGTTGGAAAAATTATCTTTCATCAACATGTTGCCATCACGTTGGCAAGAGCTGAAATTTAAAAAATGAAGCTAACTTTAACTGCTAATTAAAGCTAAAAAAAAAACAAAAAAAAAAAAAAAAAAAAAAAAACGAAAATTTCAGTCCGTGTCAGTAAGGAATGAAATAAACATGAATCACAATGCTTTCTAAAGCGCTAAAGGCATGAAAAAGTTGATGTAAATTTTTAAAATATCTATATTATTAATTAAATAATGCTGTACTATTAAAGGCAAATGTGGTTTTATATATATACAGGATATCCATTTTAATCGGACCCTAATTAATTTTTTTTACTGAATATATCTTTAAGGAAGTCTATGAAGTATATTTTTATATAATTATAAAAATATACTTCGTACTGCACATAAAAATTCAATGGTGAAAGATTCTGTTTTCTGTATTCATATTTTTAAAAAAAATATATGTGGTTTTAGCAAAAAGGAATTTGAATCAAATAAAATTTAATTATTTCCGTTTCAATGTAAAGTTCAAATTTTATGGGAGTTGACAGAAAATTAGAGTTACATACTATAATGAACAGAACAGCTTAAGGATTCTATAAGATTATATATCTAAAAAATTTTAAAGCTTTGATATTTTATTTAAAAAGATATAATAGTCCAAATTACTTAAAATATTTAATTTAAAATTTTAGCTAGCACTAATTCCGGCGAGCCAGTTGTTCGGAATAGGTAATTAATACTAAATAAATCTAATTAGCTTATTATTATGTTTACCTGAAAATTGGATATATTGAAAAATTGATAGCAGTTATATAACAACAGTTTAAATGTGAAATTTAATTCATTTTTTTCAAATTATTTATTACATATTATTTTCCCTTTCTACTACTATGGATTTATAAAAGTGAATTTTTCTCACGTCATGCATATTTCTTCAGGTTATATATGTTACAGTTCGCACCTTGAATTGTTAGTATTTTGAAGTTGTAGGAAATTTCAAAGTAGTGGTTGCAGGAAGGCGAATTATGGAATTTTTCTAAAGCTGTTTTCCCTATTTCTTTAAAGCAGTTAATCAATAAACTTTTTTCACAAAATGCTGTGAAAGTTTGTAAGCTCCACCCAGTCGATAAAGCTGAAGTCGAGAAAAGAACAGTAATAGTGCAAATATCACACAACATATCTCCTTCATCTTCAAAGAAGCAGTGATAACTCTCTTAGTTTCAAACAAAAGCGATGAAATTTCTATTGTTTCTACAGTTTTCTCCTTTGAAAGAATTAAAAATGGCTATTCTGTCAATACTATTATCTCTATTATTGATTGGAATAAAAATTGAACTGCAAAATTTGAAACCAAAAAGTATACATATGACAGCAACATGTGAGATTGTGATTGTTAGGTTAGGTTAGGTGAGATTGATTGGTTACAGATCCTCTTCGTGAAAAGCATTCAGAGCATAAAACAGAGAAAGCATACTATTCAAAAATAATTGTGGTAATAAAGAAACAATAATAAATAAATAAATAATAATAATAATAAAGTAAATAATAATATTACTAGTAAAATAAAGAACTGTGGAAATAAAGAAATCTAGAAGAGCTGTGATTCAGAAGGAAGTCAAAGAAAAAAGCTAATACATTCTCCTTCAGACAAAATATCTGTTGGTTGTTAAGCACTAGTAAAACACCATGACAAAAAGTCAATGAAAGTCTTTTTGGTCAAATTTCGAATGTAGAAAATGGCTTTTTACAGTAAAATATCTTGTTAAACATCTTTTTGGAAGATACAAATTTTTACAGAAAATAAGGATACAATTCAAAATGAAAGTGAACTGATCAACCAAATACTGAATAAACCAATGTTTGATCCAATAGGGCATTACACATATAAATTTTGATTTTGAAATTAAATCTTTTTTTTATTTATAATCTATATTTAATAAAGGATAAATTGACTGTCCTCAAGTTGCACTTGATGATATAACTGGATTTGTATGAATCATCTCATTTTTTCAAGCTATTTCCTGCGCAAATTATTCATTTTACTTTATACCATGGGGTTAAATGATCATAGTAACTATTCAAAAAAATGTAGTGGTAAATCAGTTTTATCGTTTAAAAAAGAAGCAAATAAATATTGCAAAAACTCCCATATTTTATAATGTAAAACATATTTAAAAAATGCTCTGATGATATTAGAATATTGTATTGCTATTCTGAAATCCGAATTGTATATATTTCATTCTCTTCAGACGATGGAGTAAGAAAAAGTTCATAAAAGGAATATAGGTAGGTTTTAATTCCACTTATGTATAAATCACATAACGATTATTAATCTACAATGTTCTCAACAAAATTGTAATTCTAAATTTTTGCAATTTCAAATTAAATTCAATTATAAAAAAATTTGGAAATTTAATCTTATCATTAATAATAAAGATTTATTGTGCAAAGTCCTATAATTCACTTTGAATTCTAGCTATTTATCCCTCCCCTCAAATACAAAAAAAAAATGATTTGTATATCAGACAACATAAATATACATATATTGCATAACTGAGTTTAGTTTAGGGAACAATGAAGCATTTAGTTTAGGGAGCGTTATTAAATTTTTCATTCTCTTTGATGATTTCTTTAAAAATATGTTTATCTTTTTTGAAAACTTTTTAATTCTTAGGGTTGTGATATTTTATATGACCTATTTATGACATTAAGCATATTTTCTGCTATTTAATTGTTATTATAAAAACAATTAATTGATTTCAATATCTCGAATATTCTATAAAAAAGAGCCACACATTTTATCTGCATATATCTTTGCGCTCATCTGTATAACTGTTATAGACAAATCCAAAACTAAATACATCAAGCTACTACTATATACAAAGAATAAGAAAAAAAAATGTTCAAAGATCAAGAGGAGTTTAAACTTTTAGTTCCTTTTTAATTAAAGAAATTTAAAATTAGTTTAACTTCCAAATTCGTTAATACGCACATGCTTAATGAGAAGTTTAAACTAAATATAATATACATAATATAACGATATTTTTATCCACCAGTAATTCAGTTAAATATAAATATGACCATAGTGACAAACATTTTGTTTTCTTTAAGTTCTTTTCAAATCAAAGTATACTGAGTCAGGTAATAATTCATGTATTTATATTCTTTACATTAAAATGTGCATATGAATAACACACATTATTAAAATGATACATATTATATATTAATTCGATACTCTAAAAATAATGTAATTCGAGTTTTAAATTTTTTTTGCTTTTTTTCATCTTTTTTTCAAAATTTAAAATATAATGTGAAGTAAAAAAAAAGAAGCTTGTATTCTTTGTCTTTTGACTTTAATCAAAGAGCCAAGGCAGGCAAAGTTAATTGGGAGACTTGTGCTGGAAATGGAGTACATTAAAGTATACCACGTGGGTCTTCACACTACAAATAAGTGAATAAAAATTTTAAAAAACTTCGCAAATCGATTACTGGAATTTTTTTTAAATTGAGGTTTTGACATAAAAATGACGTTATATTTATAATTCAACCCAAATTTTCAAATATGAAAATTCAGCTATAAGTTCTTATGTATTTTGTAACTTTAAATGTGAGTATGCTGCATTTTATAAATTTGACTAATAATATTTATTTTAAAACGGAACAAGAAACAAGATTAAGCATACGTAAGTCATATTTATTCATATTTGACTTCAGAAAAAAAATATTAAAAATAAATTCGGTTAAATTTTATTGATGAGGTCGATAAAGTTAAAAATATAAATGAAAGATACGCCTCATGTGGCAATATAGTTTTATGCTATTGACATATTAAAATTCTACATTCAATCTTAATTAGTATCCCATCAAAACAGATATTTAAATGTTACTATATGCATAATCGCTTAAGTTTCATTTTAACTGAGGATCCAAAATATTTATATTTTAAGACTTAACAGGAAAAAAATAAGGTTTTTCCTAAAACGACTTTCTATTCTGGAATATTTTTGCATGTTTCTCTTTTAGTTCATTTTGAAAGCAGAATTCCTGAATAGCATTTTCCTTTGAATCCCGAACCGACAAAAGACACTTTACTATTACTTCTCTTATTTCTTTTGTAACTCGGAAATACACACATGTTGCTAAGAAAGTTGAAATTTACAATTGCAATTGCGTAAGCTACACAAATTATCTAAACTTTTCCCTTGACAAACAGTAAAAAGAGAAAGAAATCGAATAAAAAGCAAATCGACGCAACACGGATGCTTCCAGAAAAGCGAAAGAGTTCGAGAGAAAATTTCTTTCAGTTTCGTTTTTCTTTAAAGAAAAGTTTCTTCTTGTGACATTTGCCATTTAGATGTATCGCATAATTTGAAAAGTCAAGCTTTTAAAATGAGAAACTTAAAACTCATTCCTTTTGCGTGTAGCATGTGAAGTAAGGGTGAATATAATGTTCTTTCCTATCACGTATGGATTAAAGAATAGATTTTTTAAAGCTTGAACTTACTTAAAGAAACCCTGGTTAGTTTTGGAAGAAATATTAAATCCTTCCTAATGAAGAAAGGCTGCATAGTTATGATGGGTGAGGATAATGTCTATGGATTTTATTTGTCAAAAGACACCATAATTGAAAAAAATAATAATATCGAAATAAAAGGATGGGAGAGCTAAGTGAAAGAATAAACTTCATGATCCTTAAATCATGCCTTGACAGTTCTAACTATGTTAGAATGGACATTTATTACCTTAGAAATGTTTGAGTGTATAGTTACGAAATTTTCTTTACCGGGGTTTGTTTGGATAGTGGGAGTGATATGATGTAAAGAACGCTCAATCAGCAGGCAGAAGTAGAATAAAAACAACGACGTTTATTTACACGAAGACACACAGGACAGCACAAAGCGACAACTATATACATCACAGAAGACGATTATCTTCACCCGAGACGTGTAGCATACAACAGCATACACAGCAGCATACAACCAGAATCTACCGCAGACAGTAGCGCACAGCTCAGTTCAGCACTAGCTTGCCTCAGTCGCTTCCGACTCCTCCGTCTTCTACTTCTCCGACTCTGGCTCAGATTACTGACTTCGCTCCGTCGATTCCGCTTACTCTTCTTCGACCACTCCGTCCACTCTGACTACTGGCTTGACTTGCTCTGGCAGCTGTAGACCCTTTTATAGGTCTCAGGAGGCGGGGCTAGAAGCCTCTCAACCAATCAGGAACGTTCGAGGCGTATCTCGGTTCATACTGGACGGATCGGGAAAATTCTCGAAGTTTCGGGTATTATCTATTTTGGCGCCAAAGTCGCCAGATTCGTCGCCAAGTCGCCAAATGGTCGCCAAGTTTGTTGCCAAGCTCTGGGACCTCCGACGCGCTAGTCCCATTCAGATGACTGTAAAACTTTCTTTCCAATGATGGAACAAACTATGCTGGGAAGCCGAATTGCAGGTTTGTAACAGTATATACATCTATCCATAAGTTGGAAGTGGTGATCTAAAATGCTCTCATAGTCACCTATAGTCCACATCAACACAGCCCCTTTTATGAGTTTGAAAGTTCAGAAAATTACGAGATTTCTCCGTGCATCGCACCTGAACCGAAGTAGCCTGGTTCCTTCACTTGTAAAAGCATTCTCTTGATGTACACACATTTTGTTGTAGAAAATAAATTTGAACGACGATTAATCGGATTGTATCACATTGGATCGTACCATTGCCAGGTTTTATGATCTCAATCCCACTTGAGACATTGGTTTACATTCTCTTAAGTGGCGGCTCGTCCATTAGGGTTGTTGAGCATCAGCAGTACTCTCTGAAATTATTTTTAATTAAAGTCGCAGCACCTTCTGAAATCATTTTAAATTAAATCCCTAACCCCCTGGAATTATATATAATTAAAGTCACATTTCCGTTTTTTATTCAATTTGCTTACTTTCAACTCTGTGAAATCATTACTCTATTCTTATTTTTTTTTGCTCTGACAGCGCAGTGATTAGCAAAAAGTGTTAAAAAACAAGTGTGTGACTAGTTTTTCTGAAACTTTCTGGCATTCTCTTCAATAAAGGTCCTCCCATCTTCCTCCCTATAAAACTGTTGATCTCCGACAAGGCCATGGATACTTTCTATAATATTGATGAACGATAGTTAAGAATTCCGGATCTTTAGCCTGAATATATGCTTCTTACTGAATCTACCGTAGAAATATTTGAATCTATCGTAGAAATATTTGTTTGAATCTATCGTAGAAATATTTGTTTGAATC
>JAPMOR010085035.1:504461-531273 GCA_026543865.1 Argiope aurantia
ACTTCATATACTAGGAAATAAAAATGATAAAAACAAAAGAAAAGTCGGCAAATGAATCAACAAACAAGTGAAACACAAGTTGGAAGAAGTGTTCAACCACTCAAGAAAACTAAATGCTTGCAAAAGCTTACTGATTGCTTTGAAGCTTAAAATCATTTTTTTTTCTCCCTTTCAATTCGAAGGCATTCGAGCTGCAATTCGACGAGATCCTATTTGAAAAGTAGTCAGTCAAACCTTTTTTCTCACTCACATCCAAAATTCGCTTTCGTTCGCTCAGTGTTTCTATTACTCTCTCTTTTATTTTTCTGCGCTTTCTCATTGGTTGTTTATGAATTTCGGTTTTGCTTATTGTTGCTTTGATAGAAACACATCTGACTAATTAAATATTTATGTTTTGTAAGGTCACTGTTAAGGAAGAAAAGCAGTAGATAAATTTTATGTAGATAAGGTATACAGATAATTTTTTTCAAATGTAGTTTAGATTATCATGTTTTAAAAGTAGGATAAATTGTTATCAATTATTATGAAAGAAATGAAGGTTGCAGATTAAAAAAAATGTTTTTTTCAGCTTTGACTGAGAAAAACATGGAAACATATGAAATAAGGTGAATTTGAGCATTGTTTGAAAGTTTTCAAGCAGGAAAATGTAACACCAGGAAAAAGCTCAAGCCCCTTTTATGCTAAACATGGTATGTTATGTGGCTGTAATAAAAAAAAAATATTACTTTTTGTTCCATGTTTATTTTAAGGACAATTGATGAGGCGAATAATTTACGCAATATTGAAAAAAACAAACAAACAAAAACAAATAAAAAACACCGAAACATTTTTTTTGGAAATTCTGAAAAATATTTGATCATTGTAATAGATAAAGAGATGCTTGGCAACTGCTGACTTTAAAATTAAAATGAATTATATTAGTTATGGGCAAAATAGCATTTAAAAAAATGAAATTGCTTGAAAAATATTTTTTCAGCACTGTTAATTTCTAAACTGAAGCGCTGTAAATTTCGTCCGCTATACGTACCTCATGCACTCGATGCGACTGGAATTCGAGGAATATGTAATATCTCTAAAACTACACACTAATCTCTCATAGCGTTAACACTGTCGCATTTCGAGCAATCATTATAATTGCGGGAAAATACTTGATATAGATGCTGAAATTATACAAATTATGTTTCGTTTTATGCATGTTAACTTAAATTTTTTTCTTTTATACGCTGCTTCTGTTCATACAGTTCTTTTAGCCAGAATTTGTTTGCTGTAGATAAAGGTTATCTGTTTATTTTATACTACTATTTTACTGCAAAGTCTGAAACACTTTTTATATTGGAATAAAGAATAAAAAACATTAGCTTCGAAATAAATAAACGAGTGAAACTGTTTAGGAAAAAGACAAATATTGAATATTTTTACTGGATATTGATCTGAGAATCATGATTGGAAACTGAACTCAATTCTTTTAAATCCACATAACATTCTTATTTGCAAATATATGAAAAATTTAAAGGAAGTATTTTATATACATTATTTATATAATTAACGCTACTTATTGAAAAGGATATTTTGAATTATTTTCCAGAATCAAGAGCGAATTTCAAAAACTTCAAGAATTTATTAATCCATTTTTTGAAAGTGTTTTCTACGACAGTTTTTTATTTCTCGAACATCAAAAATGATAGAAGTAATTCATTACTATTAAATATATCAACGATTAGTTATTTCTGCCATCTCCATTTTAATTTTAATCGTTATGAGAATAATTTTTGTTATTCTTATAGTTCCTATTTTTACTACCTTCAGACATACAAAAATGAAGGGAAAGGACACAATTTGAGATTTTAGAATGGATATTTTAGTAGACTATAAGTAATAACTTCTCTTATCAATGATATGTTCTTTTTGCAAATGAGAAAACATTCTCTGTCTTTGATTCTTTTTTACGTCTTGTAAAATAGTTCAAAACCATTTCTCATCTTGTAGTGTCATTTCATTTTATTCTTCTGAAAAAACATTCAACATAAATGTCATTTTCTTTTCTTTCTTCGAACGCAGACAAAATTTTTGTGATCAAACAGCTGTATTATTAATTCACATTAATCCTGCCTGAACTCTTGAGTTTTTTTAGTACTGAAAGCTATTGATTATGCAGTCAAAATGGTTGATATCTTTTTCCTTATTTTTTTTTTATTATAGATAGTTAATAAACGGTGACATACCAATCTTTTACACATTTTCAATTTCTTTATGGACATATTAAAAGTTTTGAAAGAAAATTAATTCACTCTTTTTTCTATGTTTTTACAAAATCCTCAATAAACAGATTAAAAAAGCTCTTTTCATTAATATTATTTATATATTTAATTATTTATTTTCCCTGCTTAATTTTTATTTCTTACATCTTTCTTGAATTTTTTTAGCATGCTATATGAAATTTTCCATATGTTTGTAGAGAAATATCATTAATAAAATTTTTTATTGATTTCCAATAATTCGATAAATCAGTTTTGTGGTGGTATGTTGATTATTATGATCTGTGCAGGAAGCAACAGGACGAATGTTGTTGGAAACATTTCTTTAATAATCACATTCACACACTTAAACATACACTAACACAAAGGCAAGACATTCACGCGCGCGGCTTCACAGTTCAGCATCACATCTCATTCTAATTACAATCACAATGCACTATGGGATGACATATGGGATGGCCTAATCAGGTATAACCATCTAGTATCCAAAAGAGAAGATAAGAGTAATGCAACTGCTACATCCTCCCCCTCTGGCTCCGACGACGTCCCGGCAAGGAGGCAGAATTTGAATTGTAATGCAACTGCTACAGTTTTAATGAGAAATACTAATATAACTAAAATGGGTAACCATCAGCTTTCAAGAACAGTAATTTATTTCAATAAAAATTACATATATAAAACCTGGGGGAAAATCTACAATGAATTAATAAGCAGAAAAATAACACAACAGGAATTAAAAGAAAGCCCCATTGACTAAAGTTCAACGTTCTAGCTTTAGATATTATAGCTGAGTAATATAGCTTTTTCAATTTAAAATTCGTTTTTTTAAAAATCTCACAAAGTTTTGAATATCAATATACATTCATTTTTCTAGTTCACGAAAAAGTTCCTCCTTCAAATCGACGCTCAAATGACATATGCAAGTTTCATAGCTTAGTAGTTTTAAATGATATATTTATTATTAATAATACAAGAAGGGCGAATTGGATAAAAATAATCCAACCAACTTTAACTAAATATAAAAGAAATAAAAGTGAAATTTGAAATTGATTTTAATATGTACTTATACTTGTCGCAAGTATCGGATTGCGTGAAAATAGGGCATCAGATAAAGGGTTTCGTATTCTATTTTTCATGATGATAATTTTTACAGGCTGGCATATTATCAATACATTGTGATTAGTGAAATGTGGCACGTATGAGAAAAAAAATCGTTCAAAAAGTTCTGTAAGAGAAATGTATGGATTATAGATCTACCAAATCTTGACAATAATTATATTTTGAAAAGAAAGCAGGGGAGAATATCTGTAAATTAAAAAACAAGTTCCAAAACCATGTTTTCCAAAATTTTAATTACACCTTTAAAATAGAATTTAATCAGTCTTTTCAATGTTCTAGATACTAGATTTATATTCAAGCGTGTTGCTGCAATATTAAATCATTGTTAGTATTATTTTACATTATAGCTGCTATATAATTAGGGGAATTTTTGAAAAAAAATAATACAGTTAAATGAATCAATTTTAAAATATAATATCATACTATATAATTCAGTTGAATTGTAAGCTAACATAGGAAGAATGCATAACAGCAATTTTATTGCTTTAATTAGTTGAATTGACCATCCAAATTAAGTCATGATATTTTTTGCCGAATATCGGACTGAATGTTTGAGGGGGGGGGGGAGGTAAAATGTTGAAACACCGTCTTTTCATTTTTAAATAAAAAGATTTTAATCTTGGTGAAAACGTTTAATCAGAAAATATGCGAGTGTTGAAATGAATTATTCAATGAGATTTTAAACCTAAAAAAGTTTTAACAAGGCAGAAATAATTTTTAAAAAAGCATACATTTGGAAAATATTTGTATTTTTTTATTTGAGAGGAAGCATGTTAATTACTTTTAAGCATGTGTTTCATAGAGGGGAATACCTCATAATAATTTTAGCAAAATCATCTGTATTGCTAATTAGAGAAAATTTACAGCTACCATTGAAAATAACACTAGTATTTTAAGAATTGCTGCGCAAAACTTTGCAGATTTCCAAATTGTCAAACAATAACTAAACATGAAAAACATCTAATTTTAAAACAGATAATTATAGTAAAACAAATTTAAATACAGTTTTTAAATCATCAACAAATCACTTTCAAACTACATCATTATAGTTAATGGTTCTAATTCTAAAAATGGAACTGTATTCCCCGGGTAGTTGGGTGCAAGCGAAAAGTCGCCATGTAGTTAAGACCTGCACCAAAAAGAAATATCACCAAAGAATTGTAGCATTATGTTACGAGAAGTTGGCGCCGCTTTAAACGATTTGGCGAGTTTTCGTTTGCACCCTGGTAACTGAAAAGTACTTCTGCTTTATTTTCTTATTTTCATTTATTTTCCCTGCCCCGGATATTTAATGTTCTTCAATATAAAAGGCAACTATCATTTTGCTTCAAATGACTAAGATACTCAAATAAGCATCTCAAGTGCATTAGGAAGTTACTTGCAAAAGTACAATATAAGTGAACTGAAAGATTTTCCTTTAAATACCAAAAATGTCTTTGAGTTTCTGATACAAAGTCCTAAATCTAAAAAGTTTCGAAACGAGAGGTAGCTATTATTTGTTGGGGATTATTTAAATATCATAATACTTACAAAATATAACAATTGCTATTGTTCTTACCTCGTTTTTTATTTTGATACAAACTGTTCATTTCTACTTTGTAGTTATACTTTGATAGGCTACTTAGATTTCTTATCTTTCATTGTTTTCGAATAATCCTACATTTGACTTATGTCTAATGTTTTTTAACTATGTTTATATACTACCATGAAACTATTACTTTTTATTTTAAAATATAATATAAATTTTACCATATTCTTGGCTCAGTATGATATATCTTACTATTGCTCAATAAAATCTCACAAACAATTAATTGGAAAATCTGTTCAAATTTCAAGGAAAAAAAAAAGCGATGGCAAAATTTAAGGCAAATCTTTGTTTCTGAGTGATTTATTTTAAATACTTTGTTTGATTAAGGAAAAATAATAAATTAATATGGAGGCTACAAAGATTCGCTTCCACTCCCCCTTAAAAAAACAGCATTTAAAATTGGCCAGAACAAATATTTTTTAAGAGCATAAAATTATGACAGTGCTTTATCTTTTAATTCCGCACAACATTATATATGTATATTTGAACAGCCATTTTCCGTTGAAGTTCTTGCATTTAATATTACTTATTTGTAGTAAGAGCCAGAAAATTTTAATAGCAAAATCCAGGTTCTGGTGAAATTAAAAAAAAAGTGACTATATTTAGGTATATTATGGTACTTTAAATATCAATACTTTTACCAACATCCTTTAAGAAGCTCCATTATTTTTTTTATCATTCTTTTCAACTACCTGTGCTAAATTATAAGTCAAAGCCTCGTAAGCAAAAAGTCACAATTCCAGTTAAAATCGTGCAGGTAAATACTGAGATCGCAGTAATCTTGGAAGTGCATTTTGCCAAATTGTCATAAATATGGGCACGCAATCAGACTCTTTTTTCTCTTGTATTTTTCAAGCTTTAGAAAATTCAGTGCTTCTCCTTTTGCAACTATTTAATTTTGTAAAATAATTAGTTGCAATGAATTTATGTTTATAAAATATATTTTTGTTATATCTGAACGGCCCTGTCTTTACAATATAGTTGTTTTGTATTCTTTCGATCTAGTAAGTTAATGGAGGGACTAGTAGCTGGGAATTCTCCCACTTCCTATACATTAAAACCATCATCGAGAGTCTTAAAGGTTCTAGGTGAGGGTACAAGAGTTGGTGCCATGCCAAATTTCTCAACATTTGTATGTGAAAATGACCGGAAAAGTATTCTAGATTACAAAATAAACATTCAAGTGCAGTAAAGATTTAATTATTATTTTTTATTTCTAGGTTGGCGACAAAATGTTTTTTTCACACACAAAAAAAAAGTTCTCATTTTTAACACATTTGATACGGTAGATTTTAAACTCTCTAATCGGTTGAATATTGAGCAAAACCACAAACAGCATTTTATTATTACGTTTATTTATCCGACAGAAACTTGGAGAGATTAAAATTCTAATAGTTTAAGAATATAAATATTTTTCTCCTTCTGCCTTTACCAGGACAGACTAATTTGGACAGAAAATCAGTGTGAAACAACCTATTTCAGTTGTAATTTTTTTTCTTGATTGCTTTTCTCTTAAGGATTGAGGATTATATTAAAAATCTTTGATCTAACAATCCTCTTATCACCAATTCTCCAAATTATTGACAACATTTTTCAAAGAGTTTTGCATTTCTATTCAGCATGAGATTACTTGAATCATGACGGGAATCAAATCGTTATTAAATAAATGATAAAATATACAACAAAACGTCACAAGCAGACAAATAAATTGAGATTATTACTTATCACGAATAATCACGTTACTGAATAAACTGCCAAATGTGACAACAATTCTTTCCAAAAAGACAATTTGTTTGCTTGGTGGAAAACTCCGTGCTATGAGATATTCTAGATTATTTTATCCCCTCTTGGTCCTTGGTCCTTTTTTTATCCCCTTATGTATTTTTACACAGAATGAGATAGAGTTACATTATCAATGAATTGAGAAAAAAAAATAACAAACAAGTAGTCAGCAAAACTGAAAATTGGCTTATCCATAATTTTCTTTCTTTGAAATTAGTTTTTTGGGATTATTTCGGTAAATTAAATATTCCTCTTAAACGGAGAATGAATTCATTGTCCTATTTAAAGTAAAAAGACATAGAGAAAGGAGATTAAATAATTCTTTTTTAAGAATTTGCCGAATTCCAAAAAATGTGTTTTTCAAAGTGAGTTCTTTGAATCTTGAAAACCAGAAATTTAAGATAAAGTTATGTTGATGCAAACATAACTCAATGGAAATTTCAAGCCAGAGATTATTTATTATTCACAATTAATATTCTTTTCCATAGACATTTGCGCCACAGCTTTAAGTATAGTTCATCGATTTGATTCAAACAGAAAATTATACCGATATGAAAAGAAAATTTATTATCTTACAGCTGGATGACAAAACGAACATTACAGACACCTAGACATTATAAAACTGCTTATAGATGAAAATATTTCATGCAAAATTAGAACCAGCCTGAGAAGTTTCCAAACAACTTTCTAGCATACTCTTTAATAAATTTGTCATACCATAGAATGCCTTACATGCCATTGGCGTATAATAGTTACGAAATATTAACTTTTGGAGTGAATTTGACATTTTTCTGAATCTGTCGTGCCATCTTTGGCGACTTATTTGACGGCATGCGGTTAATAATATACAATAACCAAATTTATGTTTTAGACACGTTTTCCTCAGCCGATTGAAATAAAAATTTGACACAAAAACTGCGCATGTAATTACAAAATCCTATATCAAATTTGATATATTTAAGTCAATGCGTTTTTTAAAGAGCATAAACCAAATATTTTTAAGTTATCTTTATCACAGACAGACAGACGAACGAATATTTTTTTTTAAATGTTGTTTTCGAACTCAGGGAGGTCTAAATCGTGGAGATCCTTCAAAATCTCGAATTGGAATTTTTGATAATTGCTGAACTATGTTATTAACTATGTACACGAGAAAGTAAAAATTAACTAGTGAATTTGTATATTAAAAATATAAAGAAGTTCAGAATTTTTCAATATGAACCAGCACTGAATATAATATAATTTGTTTATTACTAAATTTTTTAAAAAACTCATACGGAATTCTATTATGTAATTATTCTGTCTATGCATTCAGTACTTTTTTAAATAAGTACTGAATGCATTGAAAATATTTTTAGAGTTTATAATAATTCCCATCTCTATCATAGCTTAAGCAAAAGCTAGGTCAATATTTCCTTTTACTTCTTTAAG
Organism: Argiope aurantia; assembly: GCA_026543865.1. NCBI lineage: Eukaryota > Metazoa > Arthropoda > Arachnida > Araneae > Araneidae > Argiope > Argiope aurantia. Next base: position 512,637 of record JAPMOR010085035.1, read on the forward strand.
TCTCTATTTTCGAAATATATAAAAGCAGTGAAACTTTTATTCACTCTGAAATATTTGAGCAACACGCAACTTTGCATGACGTCCTGAATTCGAGCAAAGCTGATGGTTGCCATGGTAATGGCTTTTGTAATGACACCTCCTGCGTTGATTAGTTAACAATAACTCGAGCTAATAGCTAACTTCATTTTGATAATGACTCTACCAATTTACTTTTAATGAAAATCGCCTGATACTTCGCTTATCTGGGAAAATGCGTGACGTGGAATTTCGTTAAGCTATTTGGTGATTAAAATTCATGGCAAACAAAAGTTATTTTCGAAAAAAAAAAAGAGAATTTCATTATGTTTTGAATTCGATTAGTTAATATAATAAATTCATTAATGTTCTCCCATTCTTTAAAAGTGTTGATTTTTCAAAATGAGTTTTGTATTCCCGGTATCATTTATATTACTTTTATTGTATTGCAGATGATTTCACTTTCTTGCATTCGAAGTATATGAATAGAAATTATTGTAATTATAAAAAATCAAAACTTGATATTTTGATGAATTATCACGTTTTAGAACTCTCGGAGCCCTAAGTTTGTTTAGTTATATTAACGTAATACTAGGGCTATTTTGGGACGGACGTTGTAATGTTGATGACGGTGGTCAGATGACGAGGACGACATCTGAGCTGGCATACCCCATCTCCACATCACACCAGTGGGATCTGGGAGCCCTAAAACATAATTTTGGAATCATATCTATCCGTTTATCTGAGAACATGATGATTAAGAAAGATTTGAACTAAACAGATAAAATTCGGTATGCTATTTTATACCAAATTTGAAGATTTCTTTGACCTTTCTTACGGTATCCCTTCGGTGGAAATCGGCTTTTCAAGTATATGTTAATACGATAATTTTAAAACAGGAAGAACTGAATAGATAATATTTAGAATACAGGATTAAAACATAAAGTATAGTATTCTTATTAAACTTAGAATGAAATCCACCAAGATATTAATCGTCTGTTTGTTTGTATTTTCGTATGCATATGAATTTGATAATTCAAAACCGCAGATTTAGATCAATGAAATTCACTATGTTTTTGTTATTAATTGCGTTAAATTTTGATTTTAATCAATCGATTAAATGGCTATAAAGATACATCTTCGGTTTTTTTAATAGAAGAATCTTGATTCTGATTATAAAATCCTGAATATTCGTGGCATTCTCGGTCTTTCCCAAAGGGTATAATTTCATATGGTGTATATAAAACATTCTTATTAGAGAGTACGCGATAAAGTTTCGGAGGGATCATTCCAGCAGGTTTGATAAAGAATGTATTATTATTCATATAATATAAATGTAGGTCATTACTAAAATAATAGAAGCCCTAAAAATGAATGCAAGAATCTTTTAATACGACGCAGGACCATATTTGGCATGTAATACAGCTTGGATTCTGATGGCAAACGAGTTCTGAATAATGTTTAGAGGATTATTATACCGTTTTTCTTGGAGATATTCTGAAAATTCCGGGAGAGATGTGGATGGAGCATATTGGATTTAATTTTCTAAAATAGACCATAACGATTTCATTATATTATGTACGGGAAGGGGGGGGGGTGAGAGAGTCAAAGTAGATGTTTCACTTCATCCTCACATTATCAAACCACGACTGGATAAATCCCGCCGTGTGAATAGGAGCATTTATATTCTGGAAATTCCCATCTCTTGCTGGAAATAAAGCTTGCATCATAAGATGGACCTTGTCAGCTAAAACTTCTTTATAATCCTCAGTGATTCTTCCTTTCAAGGTTATGGTTGGGGCAGCAGAAAACCACGAAATGGCAGATCCATTTTCATACTTGACAGTTGGAAGGAGATAATGATGATCGTAAGTTTGTGCGTCTTCCAAACGTGTACCCATTCTGTTGTAGGAAAAAGGTGAAAGACGATTCTTTGGATCTTATAACTATTTTTCACTTATGAATTGCTTAAGTTTTCTGGTCATGGCAACATTGTAGACGACATTGAACATTAACATTTGTCACATGTAGTTGTGCTTATTGCTTTGCAGTAAATATTCTGTTCATGAAGTTTTTTTCTAACTGTAATTATTTATCTGGAGAATCCAGATGCCTATCGAGCTCTGAGTAACTTTGGCTGTCATTGTTTTCTTTTTAGAAATTATAGTTCGCTTTAATACCCGTCGATCTCTTTTACACAGCTTCCTCTTATATTCACTGTTTTGCTTTGCGGAACTTGTCTCGCCACTCTGTATGCACACTTTCATGATTTTAGACACCAACTTTTAGAAATGCCAAAAATCTGGGATATTTCGGTCACATTTGCTTCAGTTAGTTGGGTTCCTACAGTTTTATCTCCTTCGAAGTCTGTGAGGCCTGACATTTTACGCTTTTGACAAAAGTCCAAGACGTATACAATTTCACTAAAGCTACCTCATAATATTATGATTTATTCTTTTTTTATTAAGAAACCGGGAATCTAGAATTATATTTTACTGCTTACGAAACACATTCTTAAATGTCCCTTTTATTCACAGGGTTACCTTTATTTTGCTAACTTTATACACACACACACACACACACACACACACACACACACTCACTCACACACACACACACACACACACACACACACACACACACACACACACATAATATTATTTTATGTGAAGCAGAATGCAGTTTGAAGACTGTGAAGAGACTTGCTATTTCGCGACGTCGTTGTATTTCATTTTTAAGAATCAGGCATATGTACAAGCGATGAGCACACAGAACGACACAGACAGGAATGAGGAAAAAGCTCTTGGACATTTTATCCTTGGTCTTATATAACCTATGATTTTGATAGGGAAAATATTTCTTCATAGCGCTAATATATTAATAAGATTCTGATAGGGATTTCTGACGCATGTCAATCACATGTAAGGGAAACACAGGGATCTTTTAAGAAAGAATTTGCCTCATCAGCGGTATTTTGCCTCTTCACGCAGAGTGTGGGAAAGTTCGACTTTTAGCTGAGTCAGCAATTTAACAAAGCTTCTCTTGAATTAATTAAGTAGAGACAGTTTAATTGGATCACGAAATAAGAGAATATTTTAGAATAAAGTTACTATGGGTTAAATTAATATAAAATCTTGAAAATTAATTAAATTGAAATTAGACTTAAACTATCATTACAATTTTCCCCCCACTGCAAGACACGGAAGTATGTCGGGGCCCTCGACATACAGCCTTACCTTACAGTGGTGGTCGAGTAAGAAAAATTAAAATTTGAAGACATATTAAGAGTGATACCCGAGTTTCCTCTACCTTCACATTATATAATCCTTAATTCAGAAATACCATTCATCATATTACATTACCTTAATAATCAAAAGTAATAACAAAATATTAATAAATTTAACAGTATATTGCACAAAGCTATTTTGACCATTTTTCTGTAAAAACTGAATTGATAAACTTAATTTAATGAAGACAGTCTATGGTATTTTTGCCTATATTATCTTAAATGTTATAAAATCTGACTCAACAAGATATTTAAATTAGAAATAAATTATTAAATATAATATCAATATTATGATTTCATCCAAATGAAATATCAATATAGTTATGAGTTTAAATTAAGTATTTTAGCTGTAAATAAAAACACAAGATTCAAAACTTCAGGTAAAAAACTTGGATATGAGAATAATACTTGTAAAATTGAATGGTTTCTTATAAAACTTTTGGAAATGTAAATAAATGTGAGATTCATATATTTCAAATAAATCATTTGGAAATGATAATAATAATTACAAAATTTAAAAATATCAAACAAAACACTTGTGAATGAATGTAACAGACACAAGACTCAAAATACTCTTATAATATTTGGAAAAGAAAAAAAAATTCTGTAATATAAAAAATTATTTGTATTTTGTAAAAAAACAAGTATTTGGACACAGTGATAATAGAGGGTAGCTCAATAACTGTCAGAGGTGCAAACATTTCCCCTGAGGTATTCACTACATTTGTCTAATTATCATGTGCCATTAATTATTAAGTATATAAGAATCTTAGTATGTTACTTTTTTCGTTCACAAGGTCTGTATGTATAATTTTTAAAAACCTTTGAGTTAGATAAATTTAATAAAATTGGGGAAATCGTTTTTTCTTAGTTATTAATAGCATGCACATAAATTTCAAATTCAACAAATTATAAAATTATGAATAAATTTTAAATAACATATATAAAAAATTTAAAAACTCAATATTTTAAACTAAAACTCATGATATTTTGAATAATATAAAAAGATTATTTGTAATTATATTACAATAGAAAAATGCAATTTAAAATCAAATCAAAAGTACAGAATATAAATTTTGAATTTCACTCGTTGAGTCAGCTGACGAATGATTTTTTTTTAACAATAATCACTTTTTGAAAAATAATCACTTTTTTAGTTAATAACAAAATGCACTTTTGAGCACTGGAACTGGAGACAGCGGCAGATGACGGAAGACTATTTTTATATTGAGTTGATAATATAACACAAAAGTGACATTTTCGAAATTTGGTTGATTCAATCTGGCACGGGAGACCACTGGCGAGTATTATATTGTGGTGATGATATAACAAGAAAATGACGTCGAGATCGGGATTATTCAGCACAGGTAAGGAGCCAGAAAATTTTTATGATGACAAGGAGCCCCAACTCCTTATAAGGAGCACGCACATGACGATATGGAGCACAAGGACAAGGGTATTAAGCAGCAGTGTCGGATGAAGTCACAGGTTAGGCACGGTACCATCGACGATGCGGTAACATGACGGAATGCCGGGGATTCAACGGGAAATGGACCGGGCCCTGGACTACGGTTTGCATGAAACGATGTTGCAGGAGGCAGCCGAGGGAGACGGCGATGAAAGAACTTCGCCACGGAAACATCGCAGCTGGCGAACCTGGACCGAAGCATTCATCTTTGGAGCACAGCGAGCGCAATGCAACGTTGGAGTCTCACCCGTCGATTTAATTTTAATTAATTTGACAATTTTTCACAGGAAACTATTCTTGTCGACTCTTTAAATATGTAACATTATTTGTTGTGAAGCAGAATGCAGTTTGAAGACAGTGAAGAGACTTACTATTTCGCGACGTCGTTTTATTTCATTTTTAAGAAGCAGGCATATGTACAAGCGAAGAGCGCACAGAACGACAAAGACAGGAATGAGGAAAAAGCTCTTGGACATTTTATCCCTGGTCTTATATAACCTATGATTTTGATAGGGAAAATATTTCTTCATAGCGCTAATATATTAATAAGATTCTGATAGGGATTTCTGACGCATGTCAATCACATGTAAGGGAAACACAGGGATCTTTTAAGAAAGAATTTGCCTCTTCACGCAGAGTGTGGGAAAGTTCGACTTTTAGCTGAGTCAACAATTTAACAAAGCTTCTCTTGAATTAATTAAGTAGAGACAGTGGAATTGGATCACGAAATAAGAGAATATTCTAGAATAAAGTTACTATGGGCTAAATTAAGATAAAATCTTGAAAATTAATTAAATTGAAATTAGAGTTAAAATATCATTACATATATATATATATGTTACTATTAATCCGTAAGCATTAGTAATAAAAATCAATCTAATATTTTGATTAATCTCTACAATCACAACACACATTATTCTTATATGTTTAATAGGTTATTATTAACACCTTGGATATAGGTTGCTGTATAAAGTGCAGATGTGGGTATGCATTGTTTAGCGAAGGTAGAAAACCCATAAATTCTCTAACTTCTAACTACCTTTCCCTCTTCTTACTCGAAAAGTTCATATTGACCTTGAAATATTTAGTTCGATCTGGCAGCACATGCATGTGCATGAGACGCTTTGTATAGTGCATTCCATGCACGAATTGGACTATCATGAGATGTTGAAAGATTACCTCTTCTGAACAATGCAATATTTTGGAATTAATATCTTAAAGAATAATTTATTTAATAAGGGTATATTAAAGTATTTTTGGGACTAGGATTAGTTTAAAAAATTTTATCTATTAAAAACTTATAAGTTATTAGTTTATTACATGATTCACAGAAACAATATAATGTCATACTCTTTAACCTAGACCATGATCACAGCAAAATCGACGCACTGACACAAAAACTTGATTTTTATTTAAAATAAAGCAGAAATAAATTAGGAAATGATATGTGACCAACTCGGAATAGATTTCAAGAGGTCTTAATTTAGATTATAAAAAGTATTCCAAAAAACTGGGAAAAGCTTCTGTTTTCATATATATTGCACTTAGTCAAATACTATTAATTATATAGCTTCACTAAATAAGCTAGAAAATTACATGAAAATACTTTGACTTTGTAAAGAAGACAGTAAAAAAATCATAATTATTATATTTTTATAAGGTAAACACAAAGTTTTGCAGATATATGCTTATTTTTGAAGGACTTATCACAAATTTAAATTGGAAAATTTATCTCAGAAATACAAATTTATTTAATATACAGAAATTAAAATATACAAATATTTGTCTGGTAGAACATTGCGTACTCATCAAGACTTGAAAGGAATTCACTAATCATGCCTAATGCTGTTCACTTTAATCGGTCGACAATTGTAACTTTGACTTTATAAGAGTGGAAATGTAAGCTTGAAAAAATTAGCATTTAAGACATCCCAAAGTAAAACTGGAAGGCCAAAGAAAAAAATATGAATGCAGAAAATATAATTGTTCAGCATTGAAATCTTATAGTTATTCAGGATATATGTTTTAATGAAGTAATATCTCAAAAAACTATCAAATACAAACTTCTCCGATTCATCATATAATTCAGTTTTCAGCTTTACATTCAAAATGACTTTAATAACCTAAATAATAATATTTTATTTTGTTTCAACGAAAAAAATGCCCTTTTGACAAAATTATTAAATCTATTTTTTATTCCATCCTTTGATTCTCAGTAATCATAATTGTTAAAATATTCTTGACATTTCAAACTGCATATAAAAAGATATTTCTGTCTTCTTCGATCAAATCTGTCAGAATTATGAAATTATGAATATCCCTATTATGAGTCAATCAACACTTTCATAATTTTAGGCCAATCAACGTCCGGCGCTGATTGGTGTATCTTCTTTGAGATGGTTAAAGAATGATAAAAAATCGCTCGTTTTTGTAAATATTGATATTCTAAATTTTATAACTCACTGAATATTATTATCCAGAGCTAAGGGCCTTTCTTATTAGAAAGAAAACAAATTTTATTAAACAAGTTGCAAATTTTATTGTTTTTTAAACAAGACAATTTTATTGAACAAGTTGCATGAAACCAAGGGTCTTTATAAAATTTATACTTTTGTAATTCATCAGAACGTAATATAATCAAGTCATAAAATTATTACTAACAGTTTAGAAATTAGCTGAGGATCTCCAATTAGAGCATATATCCTGTGCATATTAGTACTATACATTATCATAGTATGTATCCTGTGCATTAAAGTCGAATTTGTTTTAAGTAACACAGAATTATTGTAATATACGTATAATATAGGTATTTAAAAACCACAGAAATCTTTTTTCCTAAAAAAGAATCGCATTTCGTATTTACTTCATTTCATACAGATACATGCGAAGCATTATTCTTTTATAGGTTTAGTTTGCAGTGAAAGTTAACTTAATCTTTTCATTTCATCTATTATTGGCGTGATGAAAATACATAGATAAGAGCTAATTTTTTTCATGATACCATAACCTACTCATGAAGGTTAAATTTATTTTGCTTGAAATATACAGTAGAAAATATATTTAAAATAAATTTTAAAATTCTAAAGAAATTATAAGGCAAATTAATAGATATCACTGAAAAGACAATTTTTGGAATTTTAAAATGATGTAAAAATTTTTTGTGCTGTCATATTTTGTCAGGTTATAGCTGAAAAATTACCCTAATTTTTAAAATACTACTTAAAATTTAAGAAACTTCTCTGAAGTTCACATTTTTACCCTCCAAAGAATATATTTGCGAAGTTGACAAGAATAGTTTAAAAATATACAGAATGCCAGCACGCACGCACGCACACACACACACAGACACACACACACACACAGAGAGAGAGAGACAGATATACACAGAAATAAGAAATAATTCCGTTACAGGAAGTAATTCATTCCTTTATGTATTTTGTAATTTTTTTATGAGATAAAGACAAAACTTGATAACAAAACTGAGTTAAAGACAAACATTCCTTTTATTGAAAATCAATATTTCACTCTTTAACAAATTAGAGGCTCACTCTTTAACAATTTTGAAAATTAGAGGCATTAGCCTATGTTCTAAGAAAAAAACAGATCACACAACACATTTTATCAATTATGTATCAGAAATTGTAATTTAAAGCAGAAATTTATTTCACTTTAACTCACAAAATAAAATTACCCTAAATATATATCCTGCTTCATTTCATTCATTTTAGAAAATTAAACGTTGTCGATCAAAAATAATTGTACTGGAAACAAATCCAATACGAATGCGTTTCTGGTGAAACTCAATAACGAAGGATTCACTCAAAATTAATCATGATTCTATATGAGAGAAAAAAATACTAATTAAATGATAGATGCAGAATAATGCTTTCAGAAAGCTGCAGGTTCAGTAGCTAATTTATCGCTAATAGCCATTGGCTCGAACCTAAAAAAAGAAGCTTAGAAGCTTATTTTATTTATGAAGTAGCTATTTTGATAGTTTGAAGTGAATAATTAGCCACGAACAGTTTCCCTTTTACAGCGCTTATCATTGATTTTAAAGGACGATACCATGTTTTATTTTTGATAATGTGGGAGGGATCTTTTATCTGTAAAATGGATAGACTGTATGGCGCGTCGTTCATTTAATAAATTAACATTGTTTCGAAGGCGCAAACTAGAAGAACAATGGATCACTTTCTTTGTTCACTGATGGATGATTTTGAAATAAATGTGTTTCTTAAATGTAAATCCTGATCGTTTTTAACTAGGGCACACTTAAATAACAGCAAGCTTAAACACTAAAGCGAATTAATTTTCAATGAAATATTGATGCATTTCAAATAAAGAAATGTGAAATGTTTTTAAAAATTTAAAAAGAAAATTGCAATGCACTGAGGAACAAAGTTTGAAATCTGCGTTATTAAATAAGGTAAGGTATTAAATAAGGCCCATTTATAAGCAGAGTGCTAATACAGAGTGTATACAAGAACTTATCTGAAAATAGTTCTAATTTATTATCTACCATGTTATGCAAAAATAATTGAATTGCAACTCTAATACATAAGTCTAATAAACAAAAATTTAATTTTCAGATGGCAGCATTTTTTTTAAAAAAAGAATCCTAAAATCACTCACTATAAGCTTCTAATATCGTCTACTTTCAGAGTGAATGGAGAAAATTATAATTTATTTTTATTTTCTCTATTTAATATAAAAATGAAGATACAACGAAGCTAAAAATAGTTCAAGGCACCTTTGTTGTACTTTTGGCAATATAGTTACACCTTATATCAATTTTTGCTAATTATGGCATCAAAACAAAAAATGGAGCTTCAGAATATTTAACACAAATGTAACTTTTTGTTTCTTTTACATCCTTCTTGAGGCACTTGTAAGATCATTCATTGTATATCGAATATTTTAAAAATGTTTCTCCATATTATTTAATAATTTGTGTAATGCAATAATTTAATAAGCAATATGCAATTGCAATTTGCAATAAATGTGTGCAATGCAATAATAACCCATCGAATGTAATAATTTGTGTAAAGCCTTTCAAGAATTCAACATTAGATATCGTTATCCTCACTTATCTTGTAACTGTTACCTTTAATTGACACATGTACAGATTCATAATCATCTAAAGAATAAAGAAATCCTATTATGTTTCTCCTATTCTAGAAGAACTACTAACTATTGCAGCATATTTGGCTCGAATGCTTTGAGTGGTAAAGCAAACGTATGGAATGATATTGGAAGAATATCTTTTGGATCCAAACTTTCAGAATCACTACATTTCATGCCACTGGAATTGTGGAATTCTTAGTCATTCCTTTTTCTCTCTCATCCACTTATTCTGACCATTTGAAAGTCCTCTATGCCATCTTCCCTCGATGAACGCTTTACTGAAGTTATTTCCAGATCCTCTCCCCTGGAGACAGCTTTGACCTCTCCCATCCCATGGGCATTCAGTGGAAGCACTTTTTAATAGCATGATGAAAATTGATTAGAATGGTTTATATATGACAATTCTGAGTAGTTTCTCGCATTGCTGGACAATTGGCAGGAACTCACTGCGCTATCATTCAATTGGCAGGAACTCACAATCAATGTCTAGCTTTACAACTGTCGGATGATGGTTAATTTTGCGGATGAATATTTGACCCTTAAGATTTGCTATTTCTTGTAAACTCTGTCTTTAAGGAATGTGCATCTATAAGAATGTCAAGGTATAAAAGCAGAATTCAAACGATTTAAAACTTGCGTAGAGACTCTCAATGCAATTGCTTTATGTAGGTTTTCATACCAACTCTTTTACAGTGCAGAAAAAGAAGCATAGTCAGGCAATTTTTAACCATTTGAGCGTAATTTTTGCTCAAGTGGTACATTTTAAGCATTTTGCATGTATCGTAGCATTTGAAAGTAAACTTTTTTAAGGTTTTACTTAGTAAAATATACCAAAAAATAGAAATTTCGCTGCTAAGATTATTTTTATCAATGGTGCGTGTGTGATGTGATCATCTGAGATTATGATTACAAGATCCTCCTTCTTAGATTTTATATTTGAAATGAAATGATTCAGATCTGACTTGATACACCTGGATAGATGTCATTCTGATAAATGACATACTTTCTAGAAGAGTTCCATCTTTAAATCAGTTCTTCATCGCTTTTCTGCGAATGTTAGCATTATTGGTACAAAGTTTACAAAAGTTGACATGTAAATCATGACCACGTTCTGATGATCGACCACATTCTTGATCACATGGACAATCAAGTGTGTGTTCAAGTTCCTCTTGTAACGTCTTCTTATGTCCTCTCCAAAAAGAAAAAAAAATGGTCTCCGCTTAAAATGAGGGATCGTTCCTCAGGTTAAAATAGGGGTCCTTGGATAAGGCAGCAAGTGTCTTACAAGAAATTGGTGAAAGTTGGTTACAAAATATTGATCTTTGGCGCGAATCCAACATTTTTATTGAATATGTCTCGTACATATGCATTTTGAATTCCTTGCAGATCGATCGACACCAAAATTTGACGCAAAACTACAGTTATAATTGTAAAATAACATACTAAATTTCAATATATTTATGTCAATCCATTTATGATTTATTGTGTTTAAATACGTGTACATACAAAAGATGATCAACGTTTGATGAATATTTGGCACCACATTTGATAAGTATCTATGCATTGGATACAAAACATGTTTATGAAATTTTATCTACACAACTCTTTGCTTTTTGCAGTTATCAAGTTCATTTATACACGAACAGTCAGTCAGATAGACAGATTTTCTGTGAATGGGTTTATTTCAAAATTTGATAGAAATCTACAAATTTTGTCGTAATACATATACCAAATTACAGATGTCTAGTTCAAAACAGTTTTAAATTATTAAGTTCATAAATAGATACGTAAACATAATGTCAAAAATGTATTTTTTGGACTCAGAGATGGACATTTTACAAAATCTCGAAATCGTATTTTATGATGATTACAATATTTCCTCTATAATTCATATACGAGAGAGTAAAAACATGTTAACCAAAATGTAATCTTATTGCCGCTATTACAATCTCCATTAATATAACATTTTCACTTGAATCTTGTTGATCATATTAAAAGTAATGAAATATGAATATTATTGTACGAAATCACCGTACGAGAAAATTAACGCAATTTCCTTGCCAACTGTAAAGAAAATATTAATATGTCTGGCTTCCACAAAATAAGTAAGAGATAAAAAGTGAAGATGTAAACTTCTTTATTCCAATAGTGGCCAATAAGTAACAGCAATAATCAAAGTGCAATCTTTATAGTTGAGCTCTTTGATTTGAATTCATTAAAATCTTTCTAAAATTGGAAAATTACTTCGAAAATAAATTCAGCTAAAAAATGTTTCGCCTTGTGTGAAATGATAGAAATACTTAATTTCCATTTTTGTCAGGCATTCAAATAAAATTTGTGATGATCTTATTAAAAATAGTTTAATTAATAATTTGTTTTAGTTTTATAATAAAGTTTTATTTTGAAGCAACATGATGGCTAGGCCAGGGTGGGATGGATGGGCTTTATAATTCTGAGCCGTGGCCAGATGATCACGTAGAGAGCCTTCTATCCTGTAGGGGGGGGGGGTCAAATAGTTTTTAGAACTGGGAATCACACGATCCCTGAGACAAAACTTGCAACTACGTATCGCGGCATTAAATAGTTGCATATGTGTACATGAAAAATATATTTCACAAAAAATAATATTTGAGAAATCATTTAGAGACATAAACGGTCAAATTCGTATGCATGAGGATAATTCATTGTTGGACGATTTTACCAGAGTGTAGGCTATATCGTAGATTGCTTTCTGTTTAACCCTTTCTAGGGCGGTAGGAAGTATGCTTCCCACCAAATTTATCAATCTTTGTATGAAATTATGTAGGTTGGCATAAGTTCTGAGAAATTTTTTTAGTAAGTCAGAAACTTAGAAGCTGCAGTTCTTTATCTCAGACAAAATGATGTGCCTTGATTTGTTACTTAATTATTAATTAACCAAATTAATTAATTAATCAAATTAAATTTATCTAATAAGCTAAATGAATCCCTTTTCTTATTCTAATTTCAAGCCTAAAAATATTTTAACATAATATGACTAGAAAAAAAAATGACCCTTTAAAGGGTTAAAGTTGAGAACGATGCTTTATTTTTTACATCTGTAGAATACATTGAAACAACTTTACCCTGGAAAATATTACACTCTTGTTTATTTTTAACCCATAGATGGACAAGGAACGTCAGTGTTTACACAAAATTCATAGATTTAATTGCATTACCAAAAAAATCTTCAATGAAATATTAAATTTCAATTTTTTACACATTAATTATTTAAGGTGCTAATACGATAAAAGTTCGAATCACCATGCTAATTCAATGCTATTTAGAGAAAACAGCATACTAAATTGTCAATCTATTCGTTAAAATTTTGAAAATCGTAATGAAGAACAATTTTATTTAAAGTGTCTCACTCAGTTATACTCCAGAACGCCGGAGGAGAGCTTCAAGAACAATATCGTGATGCAGTTGTTTCGCCTTCAACAGCCACAATTAAGCAAGAGTCGGCACAAATATGTCGAGTGCTTCAATTTCATACACGACATTTTCCCCAAACGGTCGAGTCGGCGTTTTACTTCGTATCCAACTCGAGAGTAATTAAAGTTTGTCTCTTTTAATGGAGAGGATTCAAATGTGCCACTTCTCGTAAAAGAGGGTTATTAGCTTTAAGAAACATTTTTGGGGACGAACATTGATGTTCGCTCTTCATTTTACCCTGCAGGAAAGTATTCTGCATTCTCAGCTTGATCAACACAATTTCAAGTTCGTCTTTGTGTAAAACTCCTGCGTCTTAACTTGTTGATGAGAATTATGAAAGATACTGCTTGTAATAAAGTTATTTAGCCGATTCTCCTTATTGAACGTTTATTTCCTAACATTAGTTGATTAAGTCAGGGGAAATTTATAATAATGTTTTTCCCCTGGGCATTTGTTAAACAAAATCTTAAACTCTTTGATTAGTTAAAGCGAAATTTCGTTAAATATTACTGATAAATTATATACTTTGAAACTTAACGGTGTGACAAGTTCAAGAAAATAAAGGAAAAGATGAAGAATCCAAATTATCATTTGAAGAATGAAATGAATATAAATGAGGTGGATTAAATTAAATAGTGTACAATTTAAATAAATGAAGTAATATTTATACAATTTTATAATTTATTTTCATACGGAAATATAAAAAAAATCTTTAGCTAAGTTATTCTTTTGTGAGTTAAAATTGGTCTCTTATAGATACTCGGGATGGTTCTGAGACAGAATCTCGGTTTTGTGATTAAAAGATTCAAAACCGGATTTCAAAAACCAACGTCCCGGGAGATTTGAATTAAACATTTTTTTAATGCCTGAGTTTTTAATGCCAAAAGTTGCAATTCAAAATAAATTGATGGAGAAGTTCATATTAACTAAAAGAACAGTGTAAAATGTAACATGAAAAAGCATTAGTTTAGAACTAACATACCGAATACAAATTTAATAACAAAATATCAACATAGAGTGTTAAGGACTTCATAATGGCTTTGAGAGAGGGATTTTTTTTCAGGTGTAATTTTGGTCATCTGATTAAGATTTATTATTTCACTATTTGTCTCAAAATACTCTTTGTAAAACTAACTGCATAGATTGTTGTTAATTAAACTGATTAACAGAAATCGAATTCATCATTTTCACAGTGATATTCTACTGAAAGGATTTGTAACGCTTTTTTTTTAAATTACAGGATTTTAAAGCTCACCTAATGCTTTACATTATCTTGTGTTACAGAAATTAGCTATTCAAGAAGTAAATAACTTCTAACACTAATTAATTACACTAATAAATGAAAATTGCTTGAAAATATAATCATTGTTTTGTTGGCAATTAATTTCGGATTATTGAACTAATGAAGATAAAATTACATCACATCTTGCAACACTAATTACTTTCTGATTCAAAATATACTAATTACTATTATTACGTGTGAATTAAAAAATGCACTAACTGAAAAGAATGATACCCATTAATTTATAATATGCAAATTTTTCCTTTTCTAGTAGGTCATATAAAAGAACATGTACTTGGTTAAGAAAAAGTATTGATTGGATATATCTTTCAGTGGTGTTATATTTGGAAGATGTTCTATTCTAATTTCCAAGAAGAATTCTTTTGTTTTATGAAAATCTTAATAGGCGCTGGATATTATATCTGGCGAAAATGAAATGGATGAAAGGATATTTTCAATACAATTTCAGATTTATAAAAAGCTTACATTTTGAAGATTAATTAATTATAAATGAAAATGGTAATTAATTCTTTTAATTTGTTTATTCATAAACACTGTTTAATTTTAAATGAGTCTAATTATTTAAAATAGTCGACGATTCTTATCAAATAAGATTATTTTTTTCATTTGAGGCGCAGTAAACAGTTGAGGTGTTAACAGTGAAACGCGAAATTCAGAATTAGAAATAGAATCATGAAACATTCCTTTGAATGTAATGTTACGTTTCATACAAAATTAATACAACTTTATACTTACTTTAATATTATACGACAGAGAAATATTTTACAATTTATTTGTTTAATTTAAACTATTAACTATTTAATTTAAATTAATAATTATAATGTTATAGTTATGAAAAACTAATTTAAATTTAATTTTTCAATTATATTTTATCGGAATCACTGACAAAAAACGTGAAAAGGGAATATTGAAGAAATTTTCGTGATTGAAATACTTGCCTCAGTTTACGTGGACAAACTTACATGCCTGTACATGTCATGCAACAAGAATGAAATCAATGTTAGGTAGATGAAACCACAAACTTTTTTATCAGAAAAAAATTACTTATTCCCTTCCAAATAAAATAATTCCACATAAAACTTATTATGAAAAATGATTGTGTATATATTATATACATTCATGAAAAATCCTATTTTTTTCACTTTCTTTTAGGCATTTTAATATTTTCTAATCCAGTTCATATAAGAAGGAAACAATTTCCCCAAAATTCTAAAGATTACATTTTTTTTAACACTTTACAGGGGTTATTTATATTCACTATATCTAATATTTGTTTACATATCTCTAATGCTCACATCTCTATACAAGATAGAAAAGATAATTATTATGTATATTTTAATTTCAAATATGTACAATGTAAAAATATTTATAAGTAATATGATACAATATTAGAGGTCAAAAAATTTTTAATGCATAAAATGTGGAATAGTTAAAATTTATAAATTTTCCTAAAAGAAAAATGGTAACACTCAGGTAAATGAAGATATAAGGTGAATTTCAGTATGTCAGATTAGTATAAATCTAAAAAAAAATTCTTTCTTCTTTTCTTTCTTACCAATCTGTGAAGAAGGCAACTCAAAGCACAATAAAGTAGAAATATAAGATGCTGTATGCGTTCTTTTACATTAAATTCGTAAATTTATCGAATTTTAGGAAGTTGCCAGCGGGAATCTATCTCGTTGTCCATGCAAATGCATGTGAACATTAAAATTCAAAAACACAATAAAATAAACAGAAGAAATTTGCGTGGTTTTACTACTAGAATTGCAGACTGGTAGGAAATTTTACACTTAACCTATTAAAGGTGTTATTGTCATATTTATATTGATAGGGAAGTTGTTTGGTGGTTGCGTGGTACGAAAGTCCAACAACCTTTGTAACAGATAACAACGTTTTTTTCTCAAGTAAAACAAGAAGCATAAGTAACAAAAACACTGCCGAGGCGAGTACTTGACAATAGCAACACAAGCTATTAACACTTCAATATATAGAAAACATCTCAGTGTAGCAGCTAAAAACTTATTCTCTGATGAAAACCTAAAGAAGATAATTTACCTGACAGACATGTTTAAGTCTCGAGCGCCAGTATAGAATTTTTTTCACAGAACATGGAATTTTCTAAAAGAATCTCAGCATTAAGATTTCTAATAACGATAGGCACAAAATGTAACGAATTCTTGTATTTTCTAAAACTTTCATTTTCGTCACCAACATTGTCGCCTTTTGGCTGCCAATCTTATTACTAAAATCGGGGACATTGACTTGATATTGATTAAAAATATTTGTTGATCTTCTTCCTTATTATAGAAGAGATTACACACAGGAGTAATATTACAGAATGATAACAATACTAAGCAAGGTTGATAAATGAAATACAAAACTAGTGAGATAAATAGAATTTGGAATGCAATATTGACAAAAAGATTGTATGAAATTATGTATGCTTTCTATTGAGATGAAAAGGTCTGATATATATTTTATTCCTTATACTATGTTGCGAAGGAAAGTATTCCGGATTGTCAGTGTATTAGAAAATCGAAGAAGGACCAGAGATGCTGGCTTTGTCTTGCCTCTTGTTTGGCCTTTCGTAGGAAAACAATTTTCATGGTTGCATGAAGTACTTTATAGCTTATTGATCTGGCTAAAAATTTACCATACACCCTGTTTACAAACCTGTAATTTTGCTTCCCAGCACGGTTAGTTCTATCACCAGAAAGACCTATTTACAATAATCTGTATTGGATGTATTACAATCATTCTATTGGATCTGTACTAGTTTGCGACAAACTTGACGACCATTTTGCGACAAAATAGATATTAATGGAATCTTCAAGAATTTTAGTGACCCAGCCGATAGAAACTGAGATACGCCTGATTGGTCCAAGAACCTTCTCGGTCCGCCTCCTGGAAACTATAAAAGGGCGGCAGTCTCAAGCTGCAATGAAATGTAGTCGGAGTCGTAGACGAGAACGAGTCGCCGAGAGGATAACGAATCAACAGCGGAATAGTCCAGCATTGTGTGAAGCTCAAGCGAGTGCTGAACTGCTGTGTGCAAAGTCCTGGGGTTTATTGTAAAAGCAGCGTCGTTTCGTGTGTGGAGTAGCAAGTTTTGTAGTAGTGAGTCGGATACAGCTAAAGCGAGAAGACAGTGAAGAATATCAGCCTTTTGGAAAGACCGTAGAGCGAAACTCCGAAGATTCCCTCTCCTGCTGAATTCTGTTTGGCCACTTTGTGTACTGTGATCGATTACTACTTGTGAGCTACTGTTTGTTGTAGTGTGCTGTCCGGTGTTTGTCTCGGCTGTGTATTTGTCGTCTTTGTATTAGTGTCTTTGTCTTTAATAAACGCCGTTATTGTTTTCTACTGAGATCTGTTGATTGTTTTCACACCATACAAGCACTATAAGCAAACTCTGTGATTTTACATACTTAGTAGTAGTGAAATCCGCAACAATATATAATTGTCCCATCTATGCCTCTATTTTCTATTCTTAATTTCTCGTATATGATATATGTATATATATATAAAGAAAATGTACTATATTCGTCAAAAAAAATAATTCAAATCCGAAATTTTGAGGAATTTTACCAAAACTGGTTATGAGATTATATATCAGTTCCCACAATATATTTTTTTTATCCGCCGAGACCGAAAAACATATTTTGAGAACCATGCCTATCTGTGAACAAGATAAAAACAATTTGTGCTAGATCAATGAACCTGAATACAAAATTTGTAAATTTCTATCAAATTTTGAACTAAACGCAATCTCAGAAAATTTGTATATGTGCTTGTTTGAATGCAAGTCATAGTGAAAATGGAAAACGGAAAGAAATAATGAATAAAATGCATAGTTTTAGATCTAAATTGTAGATAAATATCAAATTCTTAGCCAACTCAGTTAAGATAGTAATTGCAGGTCTCTACAATCGCAAGCTTGTAAACGAAATAGTTCAAGAACTTAATAGATGTATGTAAACGAAAT
>JAPMOR010085035.1:531283-545491 GCA_026543865.1 Argiope aurantia
AAGAACTTAATAGATGTATGTAAACGAAATAGTTCAAGAACTTAATAAATTAGATAAACAAAATTTGGTGTATGATCTAGTTACCACAGAATGTAGCTCCATGCCAAATTTTGGATTCAATCAGTTTATAAAAAGATGTTCAAGATGCATACTTGATTTCCTTGATTATACAAAACGTAAATACGCGGAACTCTCAAAATCAAAGTCTGAGCAGTCACTTAATTAGTATACACTGTCTCTTTCAGGGTTAACAATTTTTATATGGAATAAAAGTGTAAATATCTTTATTCGGGATTACGCGAGAAAGTTCGGGAAGTTCTTTCATCCTTATACGGTAAAGAAAGAGAAAGAGGGAAATCGTCAAAAAATTCGACATTTCCACTTTTCAGACTTTTCGTAATCAGAAAAGAAAGCATTTTTAGGATAATAAATGTCTCTTTGCAGACATCTTAACTAGAAAACTCAGTTAACTTGATGGATCAAGTTTGGCATATAGTTAAATCATTAGAATTGTTTATCTCTATCAGATTTGAACTAATTTCAGTAAAAGTTTCTTTTTACAATTGTCAGCCTATACTTGAGAATTTGAATGTGATAATTCACAAACGCAATTAATTCAATAAATTAAATTTGATATATAGTAATTACATTATAGTTCCATATATATTACCATTCTATAACCAATCAAACTCAATTAGACTCAACCCATGGTCGAATATTTTTATCATATCAATAAAGTACAGAGAAAATGTGCAGTATTTTGTGCTATGAGGAAGGCGAGATAAAACTATTCTTCCTGGTATTAAGTGAATGGGAAGTAATTAATGTTAATACTAAATCACTTATTAAGAGTTTTTTCAACTATAGGAATGAATATTTTCCAACACATATAGATCATTCAAGCCGTTTGTCCTTGCAATTATTGTATAAAATATAATAAAATAATAAAAACAAAATATACTTTATACTTTACTTTATATTTTAATTATCGCTCCCCAAACAATAAGAGATGAAGGTTATCTTACATTATTTGCATGATATTCAATAAACTTATTTTCATAAATCTCATTGCATTTTGATTATTATCTATAGTTAATCAAATTTATCATTAGCAGATTCTCAAATTAGATTTAAGATCAATTTATTAAATTTTAAGATTAATAAAAAGCTTTGGGTCATTTTCCCCCAAATCTTAGAATATTAGGTAGCTTGTATTTGTTATCTGCTTTAAGAAAAATTTTCAAATGATTTCAGCAAATGAATCAGTACTCTATCCATCATCATCAATGAAAAATGGAAAGATAAATCTGACTGTTGGTAAGGTCACGGCTTCAGAACCGGAGGATTTAAGGTTCGAGTCCCAATTTCAATGAATGACCGTTATGTAAACGGGATTGGTGCAAGCTAAATCCTCCGGGGCCAAATGTTCTCCCACCGGTGTGGTGTGGAAGCTTGGAGAGGGGGTGAGAGGTCAGGTGTCATCCACGTCATCTGACTGCCGCTCAAAATTACGAAGTCTGTTCCGAAAGAGTACTAGCGTTGCTTTAAAAACACGACGTTAATACAAACAAACTGACTTTTGATTAAAGAATGTGGCAGTAACATGTATTCAACAATCGTATATGGAAAAAAGAAATGTGAAAAAAAAATAGGATGAAGCGAAACTCTGAGCTCAACAAAGGTACCTAAAAACCTTTATTTAACGGGAATAAATATAAGATTTCAACTTATATTACCCCCTTTCAACAGGTTATCCTGAACGCCATCGAAATCGATTTATAAGAGTAGATTCACACCAAAAGTGACAGTAAAGCCTTCCTTCCTTTTCAATTGCGCAAAATCGAATTTCATCGAAATAAGGAACGTCCCTTCACCTCCCTCACCCTAAGAACACTTTCACAGTCACCGGAGTTTGTACAAACAGCATTCGGAGGGCTCTATTGGCAATGGGATCATAAAAATTGCAGCAGGAGATGTAAACATTCCCTATAAGACCCGTAACAGCTTTCATACTGGCAATCGAGCCGGAATCTCTTACAGTCGCTGAACTCGGATTTAAGCTTCTTCTGCACGACTAAATGCGATCTGCCATAATAAACTGTCGGCCCGCAGTTTCGGTATAGGTATGGCGGCTAAAAGGTTTCTGCCTCCCTGACTACTTTCGAAAGATGCGAGTCCTCCTCAGTTTCGAGTGTGTGGATCATTACTTTTAGATTTCTTGGTAGATTATTTTCTGTACAGATTTCTTCTCCGAGCGAAACGAGAGTATAAATAAAATCGCTTAAGCTCTTCTTACTTATCGATATCATTTTTTCCGCTTGAGGAACTAATTGGAAATGGGAGCGTAACAGGTGAAATCTTTCCTCTCACTGCAAATAAGATGTCGGGCAACAGCGCATTTTCGAAATTTTATTTCATAATTTGAATGACGTAAATGAAGCGGATATATCTCTTCAGGGAACGAACTGCACATAATAATTCGGGATTTTTTTTACATGAACTGCAATAATAACAAGAAATGCTTTCCAAAGAGTTAGAATAAATCTTTACTTCTTCAAATTATATTTATACATAACAGTTTTGCTTTTGATTTTCTAGATACATATATTACTGGTACGAAATAGCTTACATGTATGTAAAAATTATATCTAAAATGCATAATTTAGTTTCATTTATGTTTCCACAGCAATTTTAAACGAGCCTCATCATTTTGGATCATAATCTGATAGCTAGGATGTCACCTGAAACGGTCGTCAAGGTTCCACTCTATACCAAAAGAAGAATCTTTGATCATTGAAAAGTTTCTTGTGCATTCATATAAGGATCTTATATATGTCCGCTTATTAATGAGAAAAAGTCACGAGCCTTCAATGCTTCGATACTGAAATAATTATATGACAATTATAGGATTAATATGACAATTATGATTCCATAGTAGTCAACCACATTAAAAAAGACAAAATGTCCCCTACGCTTTGCTCGTAGGCATTTGGAAAAATTGAAGGATAGAGATGCCCCGGCAGAAAAGGCGGAAATTATGATTAAATCCTAAAGGTCACTACAGGCCATGTTGCAACTTCTCCCGTAGAAGGCACGATAAGAGAAAGACAACACCACACCAATTTTTGCATCCATCAGGCGATGATTCATCAACCGCTATGGCGGAAGCTTCTCATCTCTGTTTTTGAGTCTCCTCTCGGAAGGAGCAGTCCCGCTGATAAGATTAAAATCCGATATAGCATGGTTTCGTGATGTGGATTTCCTAAAGATTAATAGCTTTCAAAAGATATATTCGATCATTAGCACCCAATTAGCTGTTCTTTTCCGAATTTTTATATGTACCCTGAACATCAGAGGCATAGCATAGCAAAATATATTATAACATAACAGATCGTATACCTCCAATGACCATAACACTGAGGTTATTTAATCAGCTAGACGCATCGTTGAAGACAGGGTATCGTTCCCATATGCTGCTGATGCTCTATCACGAATTTCAGTTTGTCTCAAGTACATTTTACTAAATGGATTTTCAGTATATCCCACGTTATAAAGAATCAATAAAGATTATTCTTGCATCTCAAAAATCCATTGGCCGTAATGCGACGATGGACTTATGAGATCAGAGATCAAATCATGAAGAAAGCGTTTTTGAAAATATTTCATTTCTGAATTCATAATTGATATTTTGATCCAATCTATTACGAAAGATTTCACTGGTAACAACCATGAGGGCTATTGGGCAAGAAAAGGTCACAGACGAGTGATGAATGCTTGAAATTGTAATTCATTAATAACCCAAATAAGAACAGAAGACAAAGAGAAAAATTAGAATCAATAGGAACAAGTGCGGACAGCACCAAAGAAGAAAAAGAAAATGAAATAATTCCTTGGAAATTTATACTTTAAAAGAATTGGAAACAGATCTTTACTTAAAATAAATATTTAGTGGATACGAATCTTTTACAATAAATGAGGAATACTTTTTTGGGGGAGCAGTTTCATGATATTCGAGGCAAAACAGCTGGATTAGCTAAGCATGCAATGAAATACTGTGAGTTTAGAAGTGAGGCAAGGATTAAAGGGACAATGAATTAAGAGAGCAGAAAGTTAAAAAATTTGATATTCAGTTGATAGATTGAAAGGAATATTAGAAAAGGCAAGGATTCTTAACAGTTGAAGTAGATTCGTAATTAATTTTGGGGTTCAAAATTTGATGAATGTTTACAACATGAACAAGAACATGAAAAACATGAATAAAGTTTTTCTATATATTATTCGAATACGCATTTCAGATGAGCGAGGCGAACTTCAGACGGTTATCAACAATGAGGAAGTGCGGGTGTAATTTTATGCTGGATAAGGCTGCTTTGCAGCTGAATGTTGTTTTATTTTGCAGGGTTTCGGACGGAATACATTACAAGAAAGTTCCGCTAGAATATTTGTTTCATTAAATAATATTTGATAAAAAGACCCTTAACTCATAAAATTACACTCTTTGCTCTCGTTCGATTCTCTTAAAAAACACAAACGTATAACAATCCTTAACGATAACAACAACAAAAAAATCCTTACTTAAAGGAATTCTTTGTTCAAGTAATTAAAAGGCAAACATTGAGAAAATTAAAATACAGAAGCAACCATATGAAATGGTAAAGTTATTCGTATTGGTTGTCCATAGAACTGAAAGTAATTTGATATATTTTACATTATAAATTAAAAATTTCTTTAAATGTTTCCATTATTATTGAAGCTTATAAGTCGGCCGGTTCTTATATTTAGCCAGGAATATCATGATCCCCAACTTTTTCTGCATAACTATTTACTTATCTGCAACATTTCAAAAATAACTACTTACTTATTTGGTTTCGCATGTAGTATCTTAGTTCAATAATAATTTAATTTTGAGACATTTTGCCGAAATAAAGAGGAAAAATGACTAAGTTTACTTGAAAAAAATTTTAACTTTCCGCAGTATTTTTCCCTACATGATGCAGTATTCCTTTCCGAATTCTAGGAATTAATTAACTTGGTTCCAATATGCTGCAGTATGCACGATTACAAAGTAATCCTAATCTTGGTGTTTATCTCAGTAAGGTAATTAACAGAAATTGTAAACCATCCAGCATCCAGTAAAAGAAAAGCAATAATTTAGATATTCTTTCATTGGGGAGAATGTTTTCGGGAAATGAGGTTAGGAGATGATCAGAAATAGAAAACTTCTGGTCAAACTCAAAAAATCATTTCAAGTGTCTTAGAAAAAGTTACTAATTTTCTAAAATCAAATCAAAATACAGTTATATCAAAAATATATAAAGATGTATTAAAATATATCAAAAATTTAATGCAAAATAAAAATCTTAAGATATAAAATATATTAAAGTATTTAAATTATTAAAAAAAATATTTTTAATTTTTTAAAATCTTAAAACATTAAAATTTTCACAAACGTTTAAAAGAAGCACAAGTATATTTTTTCCGGCAAAGCATTTTTAATCATGAAACACATTGCAGATGTAGCAGCAAATTTTGAAAAATTTCTGTCAGTTTCATTTGATATCATTTATTAGTAATTAAAATTTTATTTCATATCATTCTTTTTTTGTATGTGTATATCTACTTAAGGAAATTTCTCTATCACAAATATAGTTAAAAATATAGTGATCCGTATCAATTTGTAAATCATATATACAATTTGGTGTGCTCTTTAAAAATATATAAAAAATAAATAAATCGATCAAAGCTATTGAAACTGTGAAATATTTATTATTAATATTTAAATTAGGATAAACAGGTGTATAATCCTTTACATAGAATGTGAGATCTGTTGACACATCTATACAAATCTACAAATACTACACATCTATATCTACACACTACAAATCTATCGAAATGATTTCGTAATTGGTTAACATAAATTCTTTAATTCTAGTTTAAAAAAGAGTAGAATGCAGAAATATTAATTTTTAAATTTTAAAATCTAAATAAAAAAATCAAGTATTTCCTTAAGGGCATATAATTTAATATAAGAAAATTTTCTTTTATGAATAACTTATCCACAAGCATATTAAAATTCAATATAAATTCTATTTAGAAATCCTTAATGGTTTTTTTTCTATAAATTTCTTCAAGAAAAGTGAAATCCGTTAAAACGAGTGGTAATGGCACAAAATACTATTATCTCCACTTAAAATAAAAAGCTCTAAAAACTTTATCTGTATCTTTACTTCATATTTTTTAATGAAATTTTTGTATATGCTGAATATGTTGGAAAATCGACTCGGTGATATACTGCTGCTCAGTATGAGATTCATAAGAAATGTATGTACAATTTACTTGAGCGAAAGGAAAATGAATACTGTTTACAGCAAGCAGAATAATCATGATATTTATAGAAATAAAATTTCAAATGGTTACAGTTAAAAGAATGAATATTTACATGAAAAAAATGAAATCGTATTCAAACAAAATTAAGAAACGGTAACAACCCAATGATGAGACTGGATTCGAATAGGACCCGAATAGGTTGCCACATCCATTAACTTAAAGTCTCTTATTCTTACTTTCTGGTATACGATGTACTGAAATCGTCAAAAAAATCCGAACTCGAAATTTTGAAGAATCTTCCACCACATTTCAATCCTTTTTGTGTTCGAAAAACACGTTTTGGGCATTATGTTTGTTGGTTTTTGAACCAAGACTGATGGAATTTGTCATAAGTGACTTAAAGCCAAATTTGTAGATTTCAGTCAAATTTTGAATGAAATCCATTCTCAAGAAATCTATCTATCTGGCTGTTCGGGTGCAAGCGAACTAGATAACTCTAAAATACAAAGAGCTAGGAAATTTCGTTTTAGCACTTAAAATATACATATTTTTCAAAATTTTGAACTAAATCTGTCAGTTTGTAGATTCGCATCCTTGTAACCGCAGTAACCCATAAACGGAATGATTTAAATCAATAAAATTCAATGCTATCTTCTGATTGTATTTGCAGTTTCATTTTAAACTTTGGTTTCATTCGGTTGGCAAAAGGGCGTTCAAAATTCATATTTACTAGATAGATTAAATGATTAATTTACTCGATATTAAAATTGTTATATTCATACCAAAGATCTATATTTCTTAACCTTTGTTCGCCAACGACTGTAAAGTATTCGCGACCTTACCCAAGGTTTCTAATTTTAGGCGGGGGGGGGGGGGTAGGGAAGGGAATATAAAAGTTATTGAAAAATAAGTGAGAAAATTTGGAAAGACTACGCCATCTAGTTTAGAATTGATTATCACAACACAATCCGGTAAAAAGGAACACTTGTTACAATAAACATACATATTAGCTACATATATTTCTTAAATACCCAATATCTGAAAAATGAAATATAATAAAAGAGCTTAAATGTATTTGAAATCAGATTATGAATTAGCTGGATTTAGATCTTTATTGTAAAGTTAATACAAAATATTTTCTGCAAAAGCGCTAATTTATCATGCATAAATATAACATATTTTAATGCATTTTGTTATTGAAAAAAAACATTTTCTTTCTGTCAGAAAAACCTGACAGTGTTTAGAATTCACACTTCACTAGTTTTATAGTTACGTGTCTGTTTCTTGAATATCCAAAATTCTATACCATAAACTTCTAACTACAAAAACAAACAGATGCTGAAACCTGTACTGAATAGTCTTATAGGAGTTTGTAGCAATCGTTCATTCAGATATAAAGTATTCAGTAGAAAGAATTCTGCTGCATTTCTATCCTCTAGTATAGAATGTTCCACAGAAAATGCTAGAGCAGTATGAAAGTTTCGAGAGAAGAGCTTTTCACTTTATTGAATTTTGAATTGCATTTCAAGTTTTCAGAATGCAAATTCTAGGCTAAGAATTATTCTAATACGATCTCAAGCTGTAAGCTTGAGGTGTGTTTGAAGTATCACAGGCCAGAAGAGGATTCAGGAACACAGGAGACCTGTTTCGAGCTATATTTATTTCAACCCGTTTCAAAAAATAGGAATAACAATAAATGCATTATATAAATAAAAACATTTGAGTTACAGAATGTATCATAAAGGCACTTTTGCAAAAGTATTTGAAAATAAGTGTTATTTTTGAAATGGAAAGGTCTCAAAAAATTATGATATTTTTTTCAGCGGAGGCTTTTTTAGTAAATCAATTTCAATATGTATTTTCACTCTTTTGAAATATAAATATTATTAAACTAAAAAAGGTCAGAAATTTATTGCAGACTAGATAAAATATCTGACATTGTTCGAAATGAAAATACTTTCACGTTTAAAATTTTTAATACAAAAATTATTTTTGTATAAAATATTATAATACACAAAAATCTTTTAGTCATTTGAATTTTTTAAAAATTAAAATTAGCCTATAAATTGAAATAGATGATTTTTTAAAGCCGGTGGTAGATGTTTTCTTTAAAAATTATTAAAAAATTTTATGTAACAACTTTAAATATAAGACAATTTTTATTGAACGTTTTGAGAAAATAATCAGTTTTCCAAAAAATTATTCAATTCATTGTCCATTAATTTTTAATTAACTGAAATTTTGATTATAATGAATATAACTTATATGTCGAACAAAAGCTGTGTTCATTATTATTAATGGCTTCATTATTATATACTACTTATTCAAAATTCAATATTATTTTCATTATTATTACAGTCTCACTTTGTGATGGAGCCTCAATAAATTTCCTTATTTCAAAATAGTCTATGCTTCTTCAGTTTTTTAATAAAATTTTGAAAAATTATTAGAAATTTAAGATAAATTTGCACAGAAATGAAATTAATATAGCTGAAAATTGCAAAATTTTGAATTTTGAGATGTTATAAAAAGTTGTTGTGGGATAATTAACTCCAATTTTGAAAAAATGGAAAAATTTCGTTGAAAACAACTTGATCAGCTTGATTATAACAGCTTGAAGAAGAGCGAAATTTTCATGTAAATCAAAAAGTTTCCGTACTGGATTTATTGACAAAATTATTGTTAATCACCGACCGTTGTCTTAAGTGACAACGTACTATAGCTCTAAGTGACAAGTCATTTTCAAATTAAGAGTTGAAATCAGATATCAACGAGAAAGGATAATCATCTAAAGTCATCATATGACATTCTAATCTAAAAGTTTCATCTAAAAGTATTTAGAGTTGTATTTTTTTCTTGTGATTATTTTTCATGGAATAATTTAAACTTTTTTTAATAATACCAGTATAATCACCTACTCTTGAATATAAAATACTTGTATGGAAGAATTTTTTTTATCAATATTGTCTCATAATAATTGTCTTGTTGACTTAAAAATTTAATAACGATGTCTGCTGTTAGATTATTTCACACATAAATATCACTATAAAAATTTCAATTACTTTATGTATTAAGAAATATTTGTTTTAAGAAAAAATAATTCTTTAAATTCGATAACTATGAATATTATTTCTTTCTTACTATAGTCTGAAAAGAAAGGATTTCCTGAATGCTTAAGAAACATAAATTGAAATTTGACTTTTTTTACCAACAACGGTGACATTTTTTTTTTTATAATTGTATATTTCAAAAGTTTATTCTTGACGAGCAATTAAAAATTTAATATTCAAGTTTAAATGTAGGAATAGAGAATAATTAGAGAATTAGAGAATAAAAAAAAAGTAAAATAAAGGTTGTAAAGATTTGGTTGTGATTAATGTTTGATAAAATGATTAATAATGATTAATGAATAATTTGAATAAATGATTCATGTATTTATATTCTTTTTTCAATTCTTTTCACAAGCACTAAAACAGCCCAACTTTATACTTTGCTGGAAAAATATATCGGAGTTCTATTTGCTTAAGTAACAATTTATATGTCTATTCTATACACAAATTCACTTATATATCCATATTGTGCAATATCATATTTCCTTTAAACGGCGACAGAAAGCCACAAATGCTAGAGTTCCACTGCGCCTCTTAAGACTGGCCACCAGGACATAAATTGTTTTTCTCTTCTCATCATATTTCGCATAAAAAGCGGCATAAAGCGCCTAAATACTTTGACTTTATTGTGCCCCTTAAGATTGGTTCTCCATGCATCTATACTTCTCTTGCCAATGGTTATTGTGCCATTGTAGGAAAGATATAATATTTACTCTCTTACTCAAGTATTTATAATCAGCCCAACTTTAGCGGAGCTTAGAGAAATATATCGGAGATCTATTTCCTTAAGTAATGACTTCTATGTCCATTCTATACCCAAATTCACTTACATGTCCATATTGTTACGAAATTTTCTTTACCGGGGTTCGTTTGGATAGTGGAAGTGATATGGTGTGTAGAAGGCTCAATTAGCAGGCAGAAGTAGAATAAAAACAACGACGTTTATTTACACGAAGACACACAGGACAGCACAAAAGCGACAACTATATACAGCACAGAAGACGATTATCTTCACCTGAGACGTGTAGCATACAACAGCACACACAGCAGCATACAACCAGAATCTACTGCAGACAGTAGCGCACAGCTCAGTTCAGCACTAGCTTGACTCAGTCGCTTCCGACTCCTCCGTCTTCTACTTCTCCGACTCTGGCTCGGAATACTGACTTGACTTCTCTGGCAGCTGCAGCCCCTTTTATAGGTCTCAGGAGGCAGGGCTAGAAGCTTCTCAACCAATCAGGAACTTTCGAGGCGTATCTCGGTTCCTACTGGACGGATCGGGAAAATTCTCGAAGTTTCGGGTATAATAATCTATTTTGGCGCCTAAGTCACCAAATTGGTCGCCAAGTCGCCAAATGGTCGCCAAGTTTGTCGCTAAGCTCTGGGACCCCCGGCACGACGCCCAGACTCTGTCCCATAGAGATGACTGTAAAACATTCTTTCCAATGATGGAACCAACTATGCTGGGAAGCAGCATTACGGATTCGTAACAATATTGTATAAAATATCTCCGAGCATCTGTACTTCCCTTGCCAACGGTTGTTGTGCCGTTGAAGTAAAAATATACTATTTACTCTCGTAGTCAAGTATAAAGTACTTATATTCACCAAAATGGCAGGATTTAGTAAGAAAAATATCCACTTTCACGTATGTAAACTTATGAATGACAGGAAAAAATTATGCAGAGAGGAACATCGCTGGATAATTGAAGAAGTAAAGCCATTGCCAACATTAATGATATTGTGTTAAGAGAACAGTACAAGAAATTGAGATGAGAATTAAATATTTACTGTGGTCATCAGGTCTTTTATAGAAGAATATTAAATGAGGATGGTAAAAACTTCAGTTTACACTTTATTTAATAATCATTTCCCCATATTTACTTATTTGTATGTTTTGAAGTTGCAAAAAAGTTTGATAAAATGTATTCAGAATTAAATTTACATTCTTAATGAAAAGCTTTTTAAGATAATATAAGCCACAAAGGAGATTAAATATACATGGTTTTTCTAACATCATGCAAAGGATCAGATAACATGCATGATTTATCCAGAGCTAGATCTGTTCGAAAATAGGAAGCTTAATGTGATGAGAATTAAATTAATGACCTTTTTAATCCGAAAGCCAATGAAATTGGATAGCCGGAGCTACTAATTCGGAAAAATTGTTTCTTTTACAGTACCTGAGAGCCGTGGGAAATCATTTTCACTCTTGCATTTCGCCCGAAGCCGAGGGTTGAGGATAATTGCTGTGACTTATCTTGAAGTAATCTAGCAAGGTTTTTCTTGATTGGATTTGGAAATAGCTGCCTAGGTTGCTGTGATACGGCCAGTAGAAATTCCGAGGAAGTCGCTTTCGATTAAACTGAATCTGTTCAGCTTTCTCGGGCAAGATCAATATTATTCTTAAATTCACAGACAATTAAAAGTTGGATTTGGTCTGGTAAAAAAAATGGTATTTCTCTTCTAGTAAGATAGTAAAAAATAATTGTTGGGATTCGAAATTATAAGCTACTTTCAATGTTTTAATCCAATGAAAGAAGTGGTTGAAATGAATATAGTAACTTTTCGCACAGTAATGAAAGGATTATATAAAGTATATAAATTGTTTATTGGTTTTGAATCTTATTTTTATGTTCTTTTATTTAATTTCACTTGTTTCATTTTTGTGACAACAGAATTTTCAATCGCTTCTTGATGTTGCAGAGCTTGAATTCTATATGACGCTACATTATGTTTCTAAAAGATATTAAATATATTTTCAGATTTCAATTATCATTTACTTTTGAATGCATATATACGGAATTACTTCGCTTTTAAGTAGACAAAAAAGATTTCAAGTTTCTGTAATATTATAAAAACGATTTGAAAATTAAAGACAAAAAATATAGAACATACATAAGATTTAAAAAAAAATCCTAATTTTAGTACAGCAATATAATCCTGCTCTTAAAGAATATTGAGAAATTTAATGAAGTAATCATATGTTCAGGGGTTTAATAAATACTAGCCGCCTTTGGCGACCAGCCGGTTCGCCAGTATTACCTCTCACTACAATTTTCAATTAAATATTTTAAGTAACTGGCCTCTTAATAGATTCTCAAACAAAACATTTTTAATCATCAAATTTTGATAGTCTTACCAAACTTATACTGTTGTTTAGATCGTTTCGTTCAATTTACTATATATATTTTGCTAATTTGTTGTCATTTCCGGTAAAACTTCAACTTTAATTTAAAATGGAAATGACAAAATTGCAATTAATATGAAGATATTTTTTAATAAAACCAAGCGTTTATATTACATTTATCATCTTTAGTGTTATTTATTTATTTATTTATTATTATTATTATTGAATATGAGTATTGTAAACAGAATCGCTCGGTATTTAAGTCTTATGTGAACTACAAAATATGTAATATCTCAAAGAATTATTCAACAAAAATTTCTCAGATTCAGCATAAAATTCAGTTTTTAGTTTTGCTTTCAAAAGGATTGAAATGAAATCAATAATAATATTTTGTTCCGGACTATAAATATACTTCAAAAATTATGAAGTCTAAATTTAATGCAATGAGGTATCATATTCTGAGAAATATTCTGGACACACCAAATTTTAAATAAATGAATGAATGTTTCTATTTTCCACGATCAACTAAGACTTAATTATGAAGTTTTGAATGTTAAAAATTTAGAAAAACTCAACATTTTCATAATCTTAGGCCAATTAATCTTGAGAAACCTGCACGCTTATTGGCGTATTTTCTTTGAAACGATCGATGGAAAATCTAAAATTATCCTTTTTTTATTGAATAGTAATATTTAAATTTTCATAAATCAGTCAGTTTAAGTGATTGATTTAATTGATTGGAAATTAACTCTTTTTATTTAAAATATTAGTGTTTCAAGAACATTTTGTTATTCGTGAT
The DNA here is from genome assembly GCA_026543865.1 of Argiope aurantia. Lineage (NCBI taxonomy): Eukaryota > Metazoa > Arthropoda > Arachnida > Araneae > Araneidae > Argiope > Argiope aurantia. The sequence continues at coordinate 544,649 of JAPMOR010085035.1, forward strand.
TTCCACTGCAGAAGCTTTATGTAAAATCAAAAATTCGTTATTTATTAGAGCATTTATTGAATCAAGTTACATAAAATCTAATAATTTTCTATTTAGACCATTTTAGCAGATCTGTGTCTTATTAAAGGTTTACAAATTAGCTGTGTGGCCCTGATTTGAATAGATATCCTGTTCATATTAAACAAAATTTGCCTTAAAAAAACTGATTTATTGGATTAATAATATAGAGTGTAAAAGATCATAAAAATTTTTTTCTTGAATTTATTTTTTAGAAAAAATAATATTTTATATTTGTTTCATTTCCTACAGACACGTGTCGAAAATTATATATTTGCAGATTTCATTTCCAAAAAGATTTAAATTATTTTTAGTTGGTGCTTTAATCCATGTGATGGCAACATTTTGAAAAAAGCTAATTTTTTCCCATGAATGCGAAACATGCTCGTGCAGCTGAAATTTTATTTTTATTTTGTACGAAAAAATTTGTTGAAAAATATAATTAATATATTTGTTTAAAAATTCATTAAAAGTAGAAATTTAATTTTAAGGTTAAAACATTGGTATCATTTAAAAGATAAATTTTTAATCTTTAACTTCATGTAAAAATCGTTTTTGTGCGGTAATATTTTCAGAAGTTAAAACAGAAACACGCCAAAATTTTGCTTAATTTTTAAATAAATAAAATTCTAATTAAAAATTCAAAAAATAACCCCCAGGTGCACATTTCCGGCCTCCAAATTATACACGTGCCAAATTTAGTAGCTGTAGGTTGAATGGCCTGGCTTGTAGAGCGCTAACACACACACACACACACACACACACACACACACACACACACACACA
>JAPMOR010085035.1:545501-570224 GCA_026543865.1 Argiope aurantia
CACACACACACACACACACACACACACACACACACACACACACACACTGAGCTTTATTATAACTATAGATTACTATTAGTAGCAAACAGAATATGAATATAAAAGATGAATAGAAGATAATCTTTTTTTTTCATGAATAAATATATCTATTCTTCTATTTAACAAGATTGTAAAAAAAATTAAATATTTAAAGGCAAATTAACTATAATTTTTAATAAATAAAAAATACATAAAAACTGACATAAGAAATGAGCTTTTGTGAAAACTTTTATGATCATATCTATTATTTTAAAATAAAATCAGCCAATTTAAGGTATAGAAGAAAATTATATAAGGGTTCGATTTCAATTATAAATAAAATCATTATGATATGAATATTAAAAAAATATTTTTATCTTCTTTCTCTCAGAAGAAACAATTCTCCTCGTAGAGCTTTTAATCTGGAAATAATATTCATCAGTCAGAAATGTAAAAAAAATAATAATTGGTATGAAATTCATTCATTGACATTGGTTTCATTTGCGTAAAACTATATGTTTTGAGGAAAAATTTTCAGTCTACTAATATTTGACGAAATATGTATAGGCTAAAATATAATAGATGGCACATAAAAATAGGACTTGAAAAATTTGCATAGCTATGATTTTTTTTCATGTTTTTAGTAAAGAATTTATGGAAGAATCTGACTTTTTAATGTATAGAAATTTTAAAATTAAGGAGAGATGAAAAATGCAATCAGGTCTTCATACTATCAAAATAATATTGCTAGCAATTTAGAAACAAGATATCTTTTTATCTTTATTCTGTCTGATAGAATTCATTAAATCCAATCCTCCAATTCGCCTAAATACATTTTTAAACCTTTAAGAGAAATGAAGAAATAAAATGTAATAAATTAAATAATTTTACTCACATTCTTGCAGAATCATCAAATATATAGTCCCTTACACATCTGGACAAATGAAAGGAATAAAAAACAATCATAGACTTAAAACTATTAATGCAATGCAAGAAACTGTGAGATAAGAATTGAAATATTATTTATCGAAAGCATTATGGTGAAAATTTAAGATATAGAGAGATAATTAAGAACAAAAGCATTTCAAATGAAGTAATTTCACGCAAATTCCAGATTTATTTCAAATACCATTCTAAAATTCGACAAATATTTTTTTACTAAACTATATTGATTTGTTTTTGATATAAAAATGACACAAAAAATCGATAATAGAGATATATAGATTATAAAGACCTACTGTACTACTACTACTACACTACATGTACTGCACTGTACTACTACATGTACTTTATATATTTTTAGAACTTTGAAATAATCTGACGGGATCTATAAGAATATTAATTCTAAATATTTTAAGTCTATGTACTAAGTGGTAGTTTTGTTGGATTGGAGCCAAAATGTTAGACTTTTTTCGACGATATTATTCAAGCAGAAATAATATTCCAATAGTGCCTTTATATTTTTCTTTTAGTTTAGTTTAGCTTTAGAGATAAATTTCCCATTTTTATTCCGCACAGGTTTCGGAATTTATTATGGCTTTGTTTACTTCCCGAATTTAACAGTGTTCTTTATTTATTTAAAAAAAACATACTTTTTCTTCCAAGAACAGTAATTCCAGGGATTTTGCGACGTACTTGAATGAGCAAACTAGTTACATTTCTTTTTGGAAAAATACTCAGGAAATATTGGTTGCTATACATTTTTAATTTACAATTACTATTTTGTAAAATCAGATTATAATTAGAATATGTATACTAGTTACTCATCACATTAGAATATGTATGTCTCCAGTTTCTCATCACATGCAAAGGACAATGTTTTTTTTTAAATTTAAATTTGAAATATTACTAATTATTTTTTGGCAATCTTGTAGTATCGACCCTTCAAAAGTGAATGAAACGAGAAAGACATTATTAAACATGTTATGAAACATTAATATTTTTATATCATTTATACATTATTCAATCGTAAAAAGTTATTATTTCACATCTTTCTTCGTAAAGTAAATTAACAAGTAATACCACTATTTGAATAGCATTACAATTTAATAACCATAAATTTTTAGATGCTTAAATATGAAGGAGAGTATCGAAAGTATTAGTTATAAAAGTTTAATTGAATTTGTTAGTAAAAACTATTAGCTAATTCTTAAATGCAGACGATTTAAATTTTTGAAATTTTAAAATATTTCGTAACAATTTTGCTAATAATCATTTAGAAATATCGAATAGGATCCTTTAAATTTAAGAATAGCACAAGTTTAAAAAGAGAATAAAAATGTTGAAACTAATAAATTAATAAATGAAAATTAGTAATTAAACTAAACTTGTTGAAAGACAAGGTATTTTCTTTGCATAATTCTTTTGCAATTAAACAAACTCTTTTTTTTTCTGCCTCATTTAATTATAAAGTTTTTAACATAGCGCAGACCTCCACAAATTTAATAATTTCCAATTTTTACATGAAATATACCTTATAGCATTGTTTGTCTTGAAGAGATACTTTGTAAAAGGATTCTTCTTCAGATGAAGCGAGTCGGAAAAACGTATATTGATTGGCTGTATCGCTTCGCTCAAATCCCATAAGTGCCCCTGAAGTCCAGTTACAAGAAAATAACTTATATTTTATTTGATTATGTGTCACTTTTCTTGCAGATAAGATTACTGGATACGTCCGCATTTCTGCTTGCAGGAGAAAGAAGAAAAGCGACACCATTCGGCATCAACCCCAAAGGCTTTTCTTTACCAAAAGAAATAGATCGCTTTCTTATCTAATTAATTGACTTATAATATTTCCTGTCTACTTTTTCTGCCTTACTCGTCTCAAATAAGAGAGAACAGTTTGTTAGGAGTCAACGGCAAAATAATTTTGAATTGTGTCCTTTTTAGAGCAGATCAATTTAAAAAAAAAGGGTCGCATTCACAACCAGAATATAATATTTTATTAAAGGACAATAAATATTTTAATACATAATTAAAAAAATCATTCTTTAATTAGAGTATCAAATAAAGCAATAGTAAGAAAGTTATCAAAATAAGCATATGTGTGGTACTATCATAGATATCATATAATATTGAAATTGCTCTTTAAAAAATTTGTTACCAGATGGTGCCATGAGTATGGAATAAAGTTTAATTAAATTAATAGATTAATTGACAATAAAACTCTAAAAATATTTAAAAAATGTACCATCACAAAAAATTGTACAAAATGTTAAAAATCTGGTATATAAAGAAGTGTTGATGTTTACAATATCCGTGTTGAAGTTTACAAACATAAAACAAATCAAGTTTAAAAAAATGCATGCTAAAGTTTTTTTTTGTTCATTAAGAAATGACTTTTTTTACTGGTTCAAAATTTGGATTTTGTTTTGAAATGCAAAATTAAGGAGCATCTAAAATGTAAGGAACATATTTTATAGTGTATAATAAACGTAAATTAAAATTAACGATTAACGCTTATATTTTGAAATCTGCTGACTTCTATATTATCAGGTCAAGCTTTTTTTATAGTCAGATACTGCGTTTTGATCTCCAAATTGATCAAAGATATGAGAAGCAAAATTAGAAATATACGAAAAAAGAAACGATAGACTACTTTTTTATATTTTAAAAATATATGTAGATGCTATGTATTGCATAATATTGCCTTACATATCCCCTGATTTTATGTATAGCATTAGAATTCGTTATTTTTAAATGCTCATACTTAACATTACTAGTTTCATCTTTGAAAACAATGAATTTATATATATTATATCTTTATTATCGCTTTCTACTGATATATTAATATTCTTAAAATCTATACAATTGCTTGTTCTTGATGACAACATAATGTATAATTTTTTCAGAATTTAATTATCACTTAATCGGTTAATTTCATTTAGTTTTTCACTGAATAATTTTTACTCGTCATTTGATAACCAATTTGGCAAAAAATAATAACAAGGTTGTGCAATTAATACATTAATAATGAATGATGAAATATATTAACGGTTAAAAAAACAGAAAATGATGAAAATATTTATTAATATATAAATATTATTAATGTATCAAAATGTAGATTTTTTTTAAAACTAAAATTTAGCTAGAAAAGTAAAAAGAAGCCAAGCGTCGATATAGAAAATATGAGAAAATCGGATTAAGCTTAATAACATTCATAGAATATTTTAATTTCGCACTAATGATTAATAATTTTATTTCTTTTGATATCCAATTCAATTTTCATTTTCTTGTTATACTTTCATTCAGATCCTTAGGAATCAAGTTTTTTTCACCATCAGAATTTTAATAAAATATTTTCTATATTTAATATCCTAATAAATATTGATTAAAAAATTATTATATTTGTTATTTTTCAGCAAACTTTCTTTTTTATCAGAAAAAGGTATCAAAAAGATATTTTTTTAACCTGTTTATAATATTGGATAGTGCAAAAAGATATTTTTTCAACCTGTTTATAATATTGGATAGTGCAAAAAGATATTTTTTCAACCTGTTTATAATATTGGATAGTGCAAATTATCCTAAATAAAAAAAAATTGAAAGAAATATTAAATTATTTTCGTAAAAATGTTTATTTGGTTAATTTTAATCCATCTAATTGAATACTCCCTGAAAGGAAATTGAAATTAAGTGTTCAATTTCTCTTTAGTTACATTATACACTTAAGAAACTGTGAAATGATTATATAATTCACTTAATTAAATGAAGTCCATAAAAGCTAAATAGGCTCCATATAAACCATTTTGCATTTCAACTGGCAGCATCATGCGGATAAATGATATGAAGTTTTAGCAACTTAAGCAAATAAGCTTCTACAGTGTTTGTTTTTCTACTTTTTTTGTATTTTAATATATCTATGCAACACAATTCAATAAATTGATCACGTTTTAATCTATGCGTATTATAAAAGGGTGTATGATTATCTATAAAGCGAAGATTTAATAAATACGTTTACTCGCTTGTAGAAAAGTTTTCTATCTTTTGATTGTTATGATTTAGAAATTCATCTTTTAATGATTTTTCTGTTTTGAGCTTTTTTTCTTTAGTATTTATTATATTTCAACTACAAATACTGAAAATATAACTAAGAAAACTGGAGTATTTAAGAGCGTAAAGTCATATGGTGATTTAAGAATGTATACATTCAGAGGGACTTTTTGAAATTTTATTTAAAATTTTACTTAATTTAAAATAAAATAAAATTTTTGCGTTTTTTTACCGTAGGTTCCGGAAATATATCACAAAAATGATTATTAAATCATCTTCTAATTCAAAAAACTTATTCTTTCAGTGAAATAATATTCATTGAAATTCTTTCAAACTTTAATAATTTTGTAAAGTAATCTATATATAATTTTACCTAATTTTCAACAAACAGAATTGTTGCTTAAGATTATTTAATTGCGTTATTTTCTTATAATGTTGAAGGTTAAGGGAAAAGGATTTTGTTTAATATCTGTGTAATTTACGTGACGAATAAAAAAGTCAAGTTGTAAAATCGCGATTAGTTTAGTTATATTAACGTCCCATTTTAAAGCAACACAAGGGCTATTTTGAGGCGAACCTAGTACTTTTGAACCGAGGTCAGATAATGAGTACGACACTTGAGCTAGCAACCACATTCCAAGCTTTCGCACCACACCAGCAGGACGATATTTGGCCCCGACGGTTTTCAAGTGTACCAGACCCACTTACAGAACGGTTCTTCAGCGGATGAGGGTCTCGAACTGAAGCTCGGTTCCGAATCCGAGGCCTTACCATCAGGCCACCGCAGCCGTCTAATAATAAAGATGAATGTGTGTATGTCGACGTTACACGGATTAGATTATTTGATTTAAAGCTATTGAACTTGTTCATATCAATATTTTGAGTTTGGGAATATATACATTCAGACGGGCTTTTTGAAATTTTAGAAATTTTGTTAATTTAAAATAAAGTGAAATTTTTACGTTTTACCATTTTAAGTTGCGAAAATATTACAGCATAAAATTACTATTAAGGCATCTTAAAATTCAAGAAATTATCCTTTCAATGATATCAATTTAATATTCATGCAAATTCTTTTGAATTTTAACAATTTTTTACAGTAAACGTTTCCCCAATTTTCAACAAACAACATTATTGCTTTAAGATTCAAAACGTTTTCATTATCCCATCAATTATTTAATCGCGTAATTTTTTTTATATTTTTCAGAAGTTTAGTTAGAAAAATCAAATTAAATATATATATTCAAATTACTTGAAGTATAAAGTTACATACTTTTGCCATTTTGTTGTTAATCTAATTATTTTGTTTGAAGAAATCATGATTGGTATAAGATTCTTTAGTATGTTTTATTGACCTTAAAAATCTTACACAATAAATTCATATCTCTAGCATAAAACAAACAACTAGTCATTTTTAAAATGCACATTGCGGTAAACTAGAAATAATTTATGCAAAATAAAGAATATATATATATATATATACGATTCATATCTGAAATATTTATTCGAAAAATAAATTTCTATTGATACTTAGCCACAAGCTATTTTATTTAACGTTTCACAGTTTTAATGCTTCGGTAATAGAAGATGATTTGCTTATGTTAAAAAGAAGCAGTCAATAAAAAAAAATCTTTAGCCTTGCCGACAGCAAGTTGTTTAAGGATGGAATTCCCTTTTCAAAACAAAAACTATTGGTGTATTTTTCTACGAAAGTGAAACGCCGCTGCACAAATTGCATTTATTTAGAGTGAGATTAAATTTCTTTTCCGTTCGTTCCGAAAGAAAAAGTGCATTTAAATTCTTGATATCAGGCGAAATCCACAGAAAAGCGCGGATGAAAAAAAAAGAAAAAAAGAAAGATAAGAGTTTTCCGTTCTTCTAAATTATGTAGAAATGTACAATTCGGAAAAGAAGATATATTCTTAAACTAGAAAAAATCACACCATTTCTAAAATTGAAAGAAAAAAAATAATTCAGTTGTATTTTAAGGTAAATCAAGGTATAATAGGATTAAATTAGAGATTATAATATTCAGTAGAAATTAAATTATAGGTATAAAATCAGAATTGATAATATCCCAGGGCTTTAAGTGTTTCCAAATTGTGAAGAAATATATACAGATCCGAATTTTTTTTCCTCAAAAGAAATCCGTATGATATTTATAAAAAAATATATGCATCTTAAAAATAAATTAGATAAGGGGGCATAAAAGTGTGCAAATTTAAGAAGTTCTTAACATATTTAGAAAAATTACTTACTTAGATAACATATAATCTATTTTGTATTATTTAGGAAATGTTTACATTTTTGCTTTTGTTAAATGGTACAAAATAATAGGTAAATAATCAGTTGACAAAAACACTATAGTTATGAACAATTATGAAATTTGAACCAAATCTGAAATTTTTTCTTATGGCTTGAAATTTCAAAGCTTTATTTCTTTGCTGTTTCTGCATAATCAATGCAAATTCCATAAGAACGGACCATGTCGTATTTTATTAGAGAGTTATTTCTCTGTTTTAGTTCTGTTTGATATTTATTTATTTTGCAAAAAGTCAGTAATAATTTATTTTAAGAATTTCTATCTATAATTGAACAACAATGAACTGAAATGTTTTTACACACAAATATTTTTTTCATACTTGATAAAAAATAATTAAGTTGCTTTTCTATGATAATTCAAATATTATAATTTTTTAAATCAATTACAGTATTGAATTCGAATATGCAAATCTTTAAAATAGTATTATTTCGATACAAAAAAAATGAAACATCTTTTCTTTGTTTGTGTTTTTACCATACATTTAATTTATAAATGAAAAAGAAAATGTATAATAAGAGGAATGTAAATTTGTGTAGGATAATAATAATTATCATGAGATTCAAATTTACTGAATTATTAATTATATAAATGATTTTTTAAATTTAAATTTTGGTGGAAAGTTTTCATTGAAAAAAAATGCCCTCTTTTGTAAACAGAAGGAATTTGTGAGAACAATAATTTCCATCAGCGTTTTGGGTATGAAAACCAAATAAGACGCTTCTTTATCCTACGTATGAAAAGCTTCTGACAAATACGAAATTCCATTTTCCATCATTACATTCCAGTGAGACTTGTTTTATGATCCCAAATGAAAGAAATGAGCAGAAAGGAAAATATTTTATTTTACTTTTTATGGTTTTTTTTCGCTTAGGATTTTTTTATGTGGGTTTTTATTCCTTCGTGAACCCATAATTTCATAAAGAGTAAGAGAAGTGTGTCACCACGAGATGTCACTGTTGACTGCTGTCTTGTTGCCATGACAACCACCAGAGACATGGTACAACTTCAGGGTTGCCACTCTCTTCATCAGGTGTGTTGTTTGTCGCCAAACATTTTACACAGAATGCCTTCGGTGCATTTTTTTCTACAGAAAATTTCTAGCGGACGGGTAATCATCTTTTTTGAAGCAAACAAATATTTTTCAAACGAAAAAAAATCAAACATAAATTTACGAATGGTAACAAAAAATTTAATGAAATAAAAACATCCGAAAGATGTTTTTTTATTATTAAAAGCACTTTTTATTTCTTAAAAGATTAAAAAACAACAACACTCTAACCAGTTTTCATTTTTTTTTGCGGATGCAAAATATCACAATTTTTATTCATTTCTCATGTATTTATTTCCTTTGATTTTTTAGTACATACTTTTTCATTTTATTTGTAAGGTTTTAGTATGCATTTCTTGGAAATAAACATGAAATATTTTAATTGGCATGCTCGTAAGTTTCTTCTAGCTTTTTTTTATTTTTTTGTATACAAAGTACAGAGAAAATATTATAATCATTAAAAGAATTCGAATTCGAAATTTTAATGAATCCCCACTTTCCAACTTTCACCGAGGCGAAAAAAAAAGTTTTGGCATTATGTCTGTTTGTCTATAAACAAGATAATTCAAAAACACTTTGAGCTGGGTGACTTAAATTTGTTTAAAAGAATCATGATCAAATTTGTAGGATTCTATCAAATTTTGATAGAAATATATATTCACAGAAATTCTATCAGTCTGTCTGTTCGATTGAAAGTGAATTCGATGACTTCAAAATTCAAAGAGCTTGGAAGATAAAATTTCGTTTAACACATTTATCATTTAAAATATGAATTCTTAGGAAAATTTTGCACCAATCTGCCGAAGAAATAACCATCTGTCGGTGTGTAACTTTGCTTGCAAGTAAATGCAATCGCACATACACGTGACTTAAATTAATGAAATTCGATTTATCTTGTGGCTACTTTAGTTTCATCTTAAATTTTAGATTCATTTGATTTTCGAAAAGGCCTTCAGAATGCATATTCACTCGAAGGATTCAGTAAAAATGTTAGATACGGGCCAAATATCTATATTTCGTAACTATTTTTCGCTAATGCCATGCAAGGTATTTTCTTCCTTACTTAAGATTCATAATTTTATTTGAGAGATGAAGGGGGATAAGTTTGTAAGTGAAAAGTATGTGAGAAAACCTCGAGGAGACCAGATGGTTTGATTATAAAATAAGAGCCAAATTGAGCTGATTGAAACCATAAATTTAATTTATATATATGATTTTATGCTTAAAAGTTCTTAAAATTATGCTAAAACAAAAATTAATTCATTGCTTTTATGTTTTTTTAATGTTTATTAATGTTTTAAATCATTTTTATGTTTATATCATTTTCTGTCATATGAAAGTTAAAATTACTATTTGAAAGGATTTGAATTGAATGTTTAGGTTATCAATTAGATTTTTTTTATTTAACGAAATTATATCATTAATATATATAAGGTGGTTATAATTAAAGTGACCCTATTCAAACCCCTCTGGAACCCCTTACTGCCTTTTGGATTTTGATGAAACCAGTGATGGTATATACGTTATACGGATTCTTTGGATGGATGATTTTGATGGTATATACGTTATATGGATTCTTTGGATGGATGATTTTGATGGTATATACGTTATATGGATTATAGGAAAAAGATTTCTGCAATAAAAATAGTTCAAATTTTGAACACCAAGGGAAATTGTGGTGCCTAAAGAAGCATAAAAAAATGCGTAATCATTAAAATTTATTCATTTACAGATTAAAATTTATTCATTTACACAATGTGTGCTCCATTGGCATCAATTGATGTTGAAAGTGCATTATAGCGCCTTAAAATGCATTATAATTCAATGGTATCTCGGAGAAACCCTTGAGGTTTTCAGAAACATGGCGTGTAAAACTGGCTTTCAAAGGTAAAGTCCTAATTTCTCCTCCATAAACACAGTCATTTGGAAATCCTCAAAATCAGAAATGAGAGGGATTTAAGTCGGATGAATAAGGAGACCAGGCGTCCAGAAAAGATCTGGATATTATACGATTCTCGTCAAATTTAGCACGAAGCAGTTCTTTGACTTGGCGTCCAATGTGGGGTGTTGCTCTATCTTGCATGAAGACAATGGTCTGAAAACACTGCCGTTCCTATAAGGCAGGAATGACCTGCTGTCGAAGAAGTTCACTGTATCGTGCACTCGTGCCAGAACATGTTTTTAAGGTCTTAAGGAATGAGAGTTACCAAGAAAACGGTTCGTGATAAAATTAACAGTAAGTCCACACCATACAGTCAGATATTCATAATACAGTGGTTGTTGGTGCAAGGTATTAGGTGGTGAAGCATTCCATATGCGGCAATTTTTGGATTATGCACAGCTCCAACTAAAGAAAAGTGCGCCTCATCTGATATAGAATTCGCCAAGGGCAAGCGTCATCAACCTCCATTCTCGCCAAAAATCGGAAAGCAAATTCACAGTGTATTTGGAGGTCTTGAGGTTGCAGTATTTGCATCACGTGGATCTTATACGGATGCTATTTTAAAATGGATCGCAGAATTTTTCGTACTGCCGACCACAGCACGGAAACTCAAGTGGTACCGATCGAGCACTTGCTGAAGAATAGCCGGATCTGGTGGCTCTTTCAACCACAGTAGTAGCGAATTCTACAGTTTCATTCGCAATCGGTTTCCACCTTCTTCCTGGCAGCACACCCAAGTTCCCAGCCTCTTCAAATTTCATAATCATCTTCATGAAACCAGACGTTTTTCTAATTGATTGAAAAAAAAATCTGACGCAAAATTGTACATGTAGTCACAGAATCTCATAACAGATTTGATATATTTAAGTTTTCGCGTTTACTTGATATAGAATTCGAAAGTACAGACTTACAGACAATCAACCCATAGTCGGATTTAGCTCAAAATTTGAGAGGCTACACTATACACTACTATATACGCTATAAATGGTACCGAATTTTATCTATCTAGCTCACATTGTTTCGAAATTATTGTGTTAAATTATATTCGAACAGATGGACTTTTGAACAGATTTTGTTCAAAATTTGATAGAAATCTGCAAACTTGGTGCAAAGACCTTATAGCAAATTTCTGCTGTCCAGTTCAGAGCGCGTTTGATTTATCTTTGCCACAGACAGACGGACATTTTTCAAAAATGTGTTTTGCGAAAGTCTAAAATGTGGAGATTCGTCAAAAGCTCGGGTTCGAATTTTTTGACGATTAATGTACTTTCTCTATACTAAGTACAAGGGAAAATAAAAAAAGCTACTGTAAAAAACGTTTAATGCATCAAAATATGTGGTTTTTGATCTATCAGCAGAGACTTTAATTGGAGGACGATACATTGAATATATGTGTTATTACTCCCAAAATGTTCTATTCTGTTCTAACACATCACTTCATCAACAGCGAAAATCCCCTTCTTGTGTAAATGGTAAAAACAAACAAATACTTTTTTTATGATAACAGATAAACCTTATTTCATTACTATGCCTTCTAAACAAATATAATTATTTCATAGTCATATATTTCTAAATTATTCATTATTAAAATTGCATTAAATATCGAAAATATTTCCATCACTCAGCTTTTTCCGTTTGAATTGATAACATACTCAAAGTCTAAATATATTCCTGATCTTTATATTATCCCAGACTGAATTTTATAATTTTCTATTTTAAAATTCACAGAATATGTTTTAATTTTTATATGACAGTCATTTTAAGTTTGCATATTTTCAAACTTTCCTTCGAATTTCTTTTCCAAAATAAACTCTAGAAAGCAACCAAATACTCAAAATCGCTTTCAAGCCGTATGGATTAAATGTTTCAGACATCATCTGTTTAAATTTCAAATAAAAGTTTCAGATAAATTATCGAAACGTCCCTACTGGGAAAACTAATACGAAATAAATCCTTCCTTCCTTACCTACAGCTCATGTTTCAGGTTATCTCAGTTATTTATAGACCGCCTTTATATTTTTATAACAAGGAATTTCTTTTACCGTATTGATTTTTAGCTCCTTCTTTTCTAATGTGAATACATTCGGGATCTTCTTTCTAATGTGAATACATTCGGGTTTCTTTTTGTATCATTTTTAGATTCTTGTGAAGATAGAATATTAAAAAAGGTTTTAGCATTTGTGTGAATTTTAGCTGCCGATAACATAGCAACTAATTAAATTGGGAGAATAATATTTATTCTTGGAATATATTTATATTTGAAATATATTTTTATTTGGAGATTGTATAAGGCTTAGTTACAGAATTGTGAAATTTTATAAAAGATCTGATCAAGATTATAAACAGCTCTTTATTATTGCCAAATTCTGGTAATTCGATAAAATTCTGAAATAATGATCAATAATATTTTTTAATCAAACAAATGGTTTTTGATATAAAAATAAAATAGGGAAGTTCCTTTTAACATTTTAATTTAAGTTAGCATTTTATATCTGTATTAGCATCGTTTATACATTAATTCTGATTTTAAAAAAAGATCAGTTTATTATAAAAATAATCTTATTCAAAAAATGTTGCGAAAATGAGTTCATGTTTGCCCATTATTTCAATAAGTCAAAAAAAATTAAATGCTTTTGTAATTTAAAAAAAAAACTAATTTAAAGCTTCTTGGCAAGTTTTTGTGCCAATATTTGGATCCTTTTCATGAAAAAAAAATCTTCGAAAATTGATTTTTCTGCAAAAAGTAATGATCATTAACTAAATAATTAAAAAACGGAAACAATCAGCATTACAGATGTAACTCTGATAATTATATATTTCTCAATAAATATAGGGAAAAAATATTAGTATTCCTAATAAATACATAAAATAGAAATTATATAATTCTTTTCTCCTAAAATATATACAGTTACACAGTATAAATAGTTAAAATACAGTTACAATATATACAGTTACAGTTTTAATTGATAATTTCAGAAATTTTAGATTTAAGATTTGCACACCCTTTTGTAGACATAAAAATCCAATAGATTTAAAAATATCAATATATTTTTAATAATTTTGCCAACTAAGTGCTTTTAAATAGCGATACCAGTGAAATTCTAGAAGTAAGCAAAGAATAATGGTGAAACCAAAGATCCCTTTTCGTATAATATTCACGAGTAGCCGAGTTTCTTAGCAATTTCTTAATATTATTGTTTAAAATAAATAGATAAATGATATTAATTTAATTTTTATAAAAAGGAAAAAAAATTAAATGCCTATTACATATATTAAAAAATATCAAAATTCCAAAACAATCCCATCTTGATCATTTTTAAAATCAATAAATTGTAATCAATAAATAAAGAAAAAAATCTGCTTGCTCATTATCTGAGGTATTTAAAAAAGAAAATGTCTCATAAAGTTCCATATCGAATCTAATGATACTTAAAAAAAAAAAATTCACATTTTAGATCTACGGAATTTTAGCTGACTACATTCAAAAGCCTATTTTATGCGCAAATGCGAATTTTTTGTTTAACTTATTTAATATTTGAAAAATTTTGTTTATGAAACCGAACCGATTTTCACAATCAGGGCAAAAAATAGTATTACAGAGAAAATTTTTTCTGCTAATTTGCAGTAAAATTAGAATGAAAAAGAAAGAAACCTTGTACAAAATTGATTAATATTTACTGAATTTTTTTACAATATTTTTTTAATAATGTCATTTGTATTTTCATTATTTGCAGTTTATCTTTTGCAATGAGAATTATGAAATTTTTTTCGTTGGTTTGATTTTAAGTCATGGTAATTTTGGATGCATTTAAAAAAGAATCCGTTTTCTGTAAATCATAATTTAACCGAGTTGTAGAATATAACAAAAGTGCATATACGGCAAATAAGACATAATTCATTTTACTACTGATAGAACTATTTTTAAACTAAATCTAATATATCATTTTGAAAGAAAACACAAGGAACATATTTTACAAACAATTTTATGAAGTGGCAAAAATTCAGAAAACTTAGTCGTGAATTATACAACCGACAAATGAATTGAAAGTATGTAAAAAAGCGGGTAAATAATAAATGAAACATAACTGCTCTATCATTATTTCTGTAATAAAATGCCGATTCAATTTTAAACAATTTCATGAAATATTCCTAAAAGTTTATGTCTATATTTCCTCATAAATTTACTTGCAACACCATTTTAGCCTAGTGAGGAATTAGCCTGGAATTGATTTGTTCATTTATTCCTTTACAAATCAATCCCTTTAGTTTTAACAATTTATATGTATACGAAATGATGCACTGTTTTCTAGGTACTTCTTCATAAATAAATTCCAAACATCAACACTTTTATTATGATCAATATTACATCAATAATGTTAGAAAAATGATTGATTATATGAAGAGAGGGAAAATTACAAGTATTGCTATCCTGTTAATTCCAAGAAACAGAATTATATGCCTGAAATTATATGCGTGTTCGAAAAAGTATGAAATATTATGTCATTATGAAATATTATGGACATGCAATATTTCGATCTACCGCTAACAACTAAAATGGCAAATGGAAGTAAACAAAAAATTGAAAAAAAAATGAAACGATAGAAATTGGCAAGCAGCAAACAAAATGATAGTGTCAAAATACACATACACACATATTAGCAATTTATCAAAATCAAAGAGAATTTTGGGAGGAAAAATAGGATTTATAAAATCATAAACACTTTGAACTGCGAAAAAAATAAAATGGGTAGTTAGTTCTATGTAAATGTAATGTGCTTTAGTTCTTAGGCAGTTAAAAAAATGTAGTTACAGGTTTGTTATAATTCTTAAAAAATAGTGCAAGAGGTTTTGTTATTATAAAGCTTTTATAATAATCATTATTTAGCAAGAATGTGAAAACGATGTATCCTTCTGAATGACGAGTCCAACCTGATTGAAGGGTTAAATTAGAAATTTATCTCGTGTAGGTTTTCCTCCTCGCAGTTGACATGGTCGCATAATTCTGAAGCACAATCACAATGAGAAGACAGACATTTGAAGTGCACATCGCTATAATTTTCACATCACATTAATTTTAGAATATTTGATTCTTGATGAATTTAAAGTGCATCAAGGCATTCACGAGAAATCTTCAATGAAACCTTATCTCACTCTCACGATCTTTCCATTCCAAGTCGTATTTACATCAGCCTTCAGGTTCTTGTATATTTGCAAGAAAGAAAAGAAATTTAGGGAAATTACATTTTTCAGAGCTTTATTCAGAGCTATGAAATGAATTCATAAGTGACAAGATTAAAATTCCATGAAAAAGCTAATAATTGGTTAAATACCAGGACAACTTATCAATATTATTATATTTATATATTATATTAAACAAATTTACTGAAAATATTTTTTTATTGATGCAAAATATTTGATTAGATTAGTTATTGTGGAGTATTTTATTGCTTGTTGAATATTATCACAAAATACCATATTTCTCTATTGATTCAAGATATTGCATCAAAATATCTCATGTTTCGTAGAGCGTAGTTTTTGAATTACGATATTTTGTTACAACAAAGATGTTGTTTATTATACAGAACAAATCAAAACGATCACCATGGATACCAATAGTTGCAAAGTCCTGAAAAATGGTAAGATGAATAAATGTTGAAGGAAATTTAAAGTTTCCTTTTTCAGTCGTAATAATGGCTTTCTGTGTCTATCCATTATCACGCGGAAAATATGCGGGTGGTAGTTCATTTCAACATCCTATGAAGCATTCTATACTGTGGGAAAGAGAATTGATATCTTCATATAATAAGTAAATGGACTTTTCTTTCAGTCATTCCATTGCACAATCAATGTTTTAAGCTAAGAAGAGGGTAAGATAGATTCTATGGCATATTTCTTAAAATAAAAAAATAATAATAAAATATTCAAAAATTTAGATTATTACAACCAAAATTACAATATTTTAATATTTTTTTAAATTTTAATTCATAATTTATTTTGTATGTGCATATCATATACTAGTAACGGTAAAAATGCTAACGATGCATACAGAGAGTGAATTGATATTAACACATATGTGGCTATCCATTATCACGCAGATAATATGAACATAAAACAAAAAGAAGTTTAAACAGAGAATGCACTGATGTTAATAACTCAGAACATGCGATGTACTTACTCTACATAGGATATTGTTTGTATGACCAAAAATAATGGTACAGATAATTTATTATCTACGAATTAAAGAGTTTAAGCTTCTTTTTGTTTGTGTTCAAATTTCTTTTACCCATTGTTGTTTAAAAGAATAGTAAAAAGTTTTTAGCGTGGACAATTATTTAGAATTATTTTATGTACTTTTTATTAGAATAATAAGAACAATATTCTGCATTTTACTATATTTTAGTTCCAATGCAATTGTCAGTGTAAATATTGAGAAATTGCAATTTTTTATGACAATTGCTTAAAAACAACTTCAGTGAACACCTCGGTTTATCTTAGAAGATTAAATTTAAAAATGAAACCACTCTTGTTCCTAATGAATTAAAAAATGTGGAACAAATGTCTGTTAGATCATCTAAAGAATACTATTGTAGGAGTTTACTATGTATACCTATGCATATAGGGAAAACAAATCCGAAAAATTTCATATTTTCCTCCATTGTTTCCAGGTTGATTAACTTGAATTAAACGAGAAGAGATCAAATTATAGAAATTTTTGAATGAAATAAATTCTTGCAGAATGTAAATATATAATCTTACTAGCTAGTGGTGACATTTTAGCTTTGAAGCTTCGTTTGGTATTTTGGACTTGTTAAACCATCCGATTTTAAATTTAAAAGTCAAGTCAAATTTGGTCACTATAAATGGATAGAAATGTATAGTGATCAATTGGCAAAAAAAAAAAAAAAAAAAAAAATTGCAATCCCAGATAAAAATTATGTTGAAAGAAAATATTATCAATAATTATAATACATCCGTAAGGGGATGATATGAGGAATTATCATAAATATAAAATAATAAAAATTACAGACCTCAACTCATTAACTTTTGCTACAGTTCAGCATAAAAAAGCTTAACAAAATGTAAAGCATACGATTACAGTATTAATTTTTATTCATGTCATCTTTATTTGTATTTCGCACATAAATTGACTAATTTAAACATTAAAAACTGTGCCTTCACTGTTAGATGCCTGAACGGAGGTTGGGATTTCTTATCCGATAATGTCATAGACCAAAAGTGCAATGATATTTTTGACTGTACCGAGCAGTATAGACGGCGGTGGACAGTTCTATATATATTGATTTTTTTCACACTTTCACAGTTATTAAGAAGCATTACTTCTTTTACATTATATCTTGCACATGTGACGTTTAATCTGTACTCAAAGTTTAATCTATACTTTAATGTGAACCCATTCCAAATACATGGCATGTCTTTGGTAGAATCTGGCCTCAAACTGATAGCCCTCTAATTCTGTAAACTGCATGAAAGAAACTTCTGAAATGCAATAGATGATGAGCGAAGTGGCAAAACATTAAACGATTATGACACCTTCATTTAGAAATTTCGAATTCATTAAACGATAAAGACGCCATTAGTTTAGAAATGTCGAATTCCTTCAACGATTGTGACATCGTTATTTCAGAAGTTTTGAATTCAGTCAACGATTATGATACCTTCGATTCAGAAGTTTTGAATTCAGTAAATCATATACATCGCCATCAATTCAGAAGTTTTGGATTTCAACACAAGAGAAGTGAATATTTTTGCTGTAGACAAATCATTAGTTAAACACCACATTTGACAATGGTAAAGTTATTTGAAATATCCTCAATGAGTTTCAAAATTTCCTTTCGATAAATATAAATTTTTGAGATATACTTTGAATTTAATATTACTGATGGACTTTTATTAAATTCGTTCATTAAATCCAACTTCCAATAACGAAGTGGAAATGTCATGAAATAGCACATAATAAAAGAATTACCAGATGATACTAATACTCATATATGCAATACTATATACTTTCTAATATGAAGTCCATCATTTTCATTTGGCATTTGAACAAACTCAATAACCATCTGACAATCTTGTCTGTCCTGAGATTTCTGGTTTAAACAGATACAGGTGCAATATTAAGAAATTCTTTTTCTATTTATGAGATGATACAGACATGTTAACATTAGGGCATTAGAGTTTATTCTCCTTTGCTGACCATTTCAGCTCGAGCTCTAACATTACCTTGCGGATTGTTTTAATTCAAGTGAGTCCACAGATTGGTTGCTAATGAAAATTGCCAAGAATAGAAAGTTCTACGAACAGAAGAAAATATTTGAATAATTTCAGAATAAGCTAAAACTTTATTTTCCTTACTGAAATCAGAATTATATGTGATATCAGGGATTTCATCGGCTCAATGAACAAAAATTTAAGAGCTTACAAGATAATAACAGTTGGAAGAGCGTCACAATAGATTTTACTAATGTTGTCAAGATTTTCCTCCCAAATTAAAAAAAAAAAATAGAAGGTTGAATCCTAAGTCAGATTTCTCTTCAAAACCACTTTGCAATTACTACTTTCTTCTAAAATATCCTAGAAACTGCTCTCTTATGATCCACATTACAATAAAGCTTTCTTTTTATTAAAATGAGCCATAATTAAATCACTTTCGACGCCGCAAGTAATTGGCATCCATTTAAAATATCCGAATAAGCTAATTGGAAAGCAAAAGTTTGATCAAAAGGAATATTAAGGATAAGTCTATTCTTTAGAAGTTGGAATTAAAATATCGGACTATACTTTCAGATCTTCATCTACTCATTCTAAGAATCACAACAAAGAGAAAAGCTTTTTTCTTGTTCGCTAAATGATTGAAATTCACCGTTTTCCGTCCACTAAGCAAGTCTGAGAATCCCATTCAACCAGTTCATTTCAATGTTTAATGGAAAACTCTGCTATTCAAATGCAAATTTCTATTACGTTTGCAAGTAGTATTGTTATGGTCTGCCTTTGCAGTGAAAGGAAACTTTTAATATCACTTTTGAAGCTACTGATTAAGATGATGAAATTATGAAGAAGGAATTTGAACAACACAGGATTGCATAAAATTATAGTAAGAGACATTTTCCTATTAAACACTCCTATTAAAAAAAATATAAAAGGTATTATAAAAGTATTTGCTGTAGTATATATATAAAAATTATATTAAATGTACTTGCAGCTTTTGGCGACTAGATGACTGGCCTATAATATTGGATGTGTTTAACTTCAATTTAATCTGCTATGCATAAATTGCATAATTTTATTAATTAAACAATTTAAATCATAAATAATGACAAATAAAATTCGGTGTTATTTTAATAACCTTACACCTGTTCTATGTATTATATAAATGGGCCTTCTTAATGGTGTCATTCGCCATGATATCCCAATATAAATTAAAATGTAGCTGTTCGGCTCTAATTTCGCTCTGTCATTCATGGCACTGTAAATTAATTTTCTTATTTTTTAACCCTTTAACTGTTTTATTTTTGACACCTTCTATTTGGGAAAACTTTCTTATTTTGATTCAAACGGAAATCCATTGAATACTTTACTTATCTATGTATTCGAAGTAATTTTAATATTGAATTATAACCGTTATGAATGGTTTATTTTTTGCTTACAACTATCAAAATGCCATAAATCGATGCACGAACGGCACTCGGGCAAAACAGTTAAGCGGTTAATGCAATTTACACATATATTGTACAAAATCCTTCTTCCTTTGCTTTATTATATTGGAAGAAAATAAAATAATTAATATTTAATATGTAATTTGCTAATTTATTGATAGATATTTGATGAAATAATGAAAACCGCTTCAGTTTCGGGGCAGCAAGGAAATCTATTTTTCAAAGTTACGCAAAAATTATTTTTTTATTAAATATTCAAAATTTAGGAAAAAGTAGTAATGCAATTAAATTGGTATCCTTAAAATAAGATTTTTCTTGAATTTCCAAAGACAAAAAAAAAAAAAAAAATTGTGCAATAATATTTTTTAATGTTATTGTGGGAAAACACCAAATCTAGATCATTTTTAATAATTGCAAATAAAATCACTCTGAGGTGCACATTCCTACTCTCTAAAGTATATTATGTATTAATTCTAATTTCAATTTAATTAATTTCCAAGATTTTATCTTAATTTAGCCTATAGAAACTTCATTCTAAAAATATTCTCATATTTTGTGATCCAATTCCATTTTCGGTTTAATTAATTCCTCTGTAAAAATGATAATTCCTCTGTAAAAATGATGCGCCACGTATCAAATGAAAGTGATACTTCCGTTGCCCTTGTCAAAGGTCAACATGGTATTCCATCTGCGCGTGGCCGGAAATCCTATGTTATATAAGACTTGTGATCATTTGTTCGTCGCTTCTTCCCTTCTTTCTTACTTCTGCTTGTGTGTCGCGCTGCGTTTTCTTGTAAATAATTATGCTTTCCTAGATCGTGGTGGGCAGAAAATAAAACGAAATTAAAATTATAACATGCACTTCAACGCCTTCGAACCTGCATTCTGCTTCAACCAAAATAATGTTATATTATATATATATATATATATATATATATATATGCTAAATATTGTAGCAATGAGTTGAATGATCTATAAAGTAGAGCTCCAACATGACCCCCCCACACACATGTATCTTTATTAATATGCAAAATATAAATTTAAAAAGTATTATAGATAATTTCTTGTACTCCCGGGTTTTTTTTTTCGCGCAGCTATTTAATAACATCACAATATTGACACTTTAATGAATGCTAGAATTACGATATTTTTAATTTTATAGATTAAGGCAACTTCTTTTTATTCGATGAAAATTCCGAGTTAATCAAGATCTTCATCCTTAATGCAATGTATTTTTGTAAAATATTGATATTTATTTGTAACTGCACAAACGGTGGTTTTAAGTAATGTGATTGTTTTTAATTTACGCCTAATATATTATTTATACTGTACATAGTTTCATGATAAATCTTAAATTATAAATTTAACTAATAAATAATATTTAAAATTAACTTAAGCGAACTATTACATTTTTCGAATAAATAGCTCGCCTTAAAGAGAAAGAAATTAAAAAAAATTAAGTTCAAGTTTGAGATTTTTGATTGAAATTAACAGCATTAATTTTGTCAGATCTAAAAATATGATTTAATTTTTTTTCTAAGAAATATTATAAAATGAGCATTTATAGTATAGGAGACAATGAAATATTTTTTGAAATACGAACATTTTTTTGCTCATTTTTGATGTCTTTTAAATATTTTATAAATTATGTATAGAAAAAATAAATGTAAATCTAAGTCAGTCATCATTTTATCCAAAAATTCTTCTATCTAAAATTTTATTTGAATTGTGTGTATAGATTTTTATTCCCTCAATGTTTGATTGATCACTTCGGATTTATTCATACATCATATTCCTCTAATATTTTTGAGTGGTTCCTCGTTCATTTTTTATTTTATGAAACATTTAAGACACACGCCTTATTTCATTCGATCGAAAATCATGACTTCGCTCATATATTATCCGATTTTGAGGAAGAAATAAACTATAAATAAATGAACAAAATTCCATAAGTATTGTTTTGAAGGATGAATTATATTGCAGCTTCAAATTGCTTTCTTTAAAGTTCAGATTTAAACACTTTTACTTAGTTTGATTTGTTATATTTTTGCAAAGATAGAATTTTGAAAAGAATTTGAAGAAAATTTCAAATGCGAAAGTTCTAAAGTTTCAAATACTTGTGAGTTTCCTAGAAAAGTACACCATTTAAATATAATCAGAACTTATTTGATAGTTAATTAATTCATTTTAAATAAATTTTGATTTAACACGGGTTTTATTATAATTTTGCGAATTAGAGGAAAAAAATTGAAAAAAAATGTTTGCAAATATTTATAATAATAATGTACTACAAGATTTATTAAATAATTTTTGCCTTCAATTTCTATATGCAGAAGTTTCGCTACTACATTCACTTGTGTGTTTTTTATAAAAAAGTATGCTATTTAAATAGGACCACAACTTATTTGTTGGTTAAACAATCAATTAAAGTTTTATTCAAACATGATATATTATAGCGACATGTGGTAGCGAATATGAGGAAAAAGAAAAAAAAAACGCATTTACATGAAATTTACTTAGCATAATGACGAATGACTTTGATTTTGCATAGTAAATCTTCATGAAATTTTACAATACTTCTTTTGGTTTCTTCCATTCAACTTCTTTCTCTGTGTGACTTCATTACCTCCTACTTCTTCCTCATGATTATTTTTCTATTTTCGATCACGTCAGTTGTTTAATAAAGAATGATGATAAATAATAAAGAATGATAACAAAATAAAAAAATAATTTCCAATAATTATCCCCTAAATTTTGATGCATTTCTTAAAATATTTGCCATTGCAAATGTCATGGATTTATTCCAATTTTCTTGCAGTCTTTAAACACTTGCTGAGAGAACTTTTAGACATATCCTTCAAAAATAGTTTTCACAGCTTTTGTCACTGTATTGTGTGATAGAAAGTACCTACCCAGGAGGTATTTTACAAATTCTTACTATGAAAATTAAAAAAAAATAATCGGATTTTGTTAAAACATTGCCATAATAACTATGGAGAAAACAAATGACGTTATTTTTTGAAATATATTCATTAACTGACTTAGAATTCACGGCACACAAGCATGTTTTATGTGCAATTTTTATATGTGAAACTTATGAATGGTATCTAAATGTTCAGCCTCTAAATTTGATGATAGGTGTCTGAATGCAATTCGACCCTCTTACCTCTCAGTCACAACAATTGTGTTGATGTTTATTTCCATTAGAACAACAACTGAAGCATTGGGTCCACTTTCGTTTGTAATCGATTGAATTATCGCTTTAAATAAGCTGCATGTAAGGGTTGGCTCCTCATGATTTTTCTGTAGCATAAATAGGCGTCAGCCGACAATTATTTTGTCAAAGAAAAAATTCAATATGTTAGTCGAGTTTCACCTCCATATTTGTCGTAGGCGAAAGCAATACAATGCGTACTTGGCTGACTGTTAGTGTCACAGGAATGACATTATTACCTTGAAACCAGAGCCATCTGTTCTTCAATAATCCTTCAACACATGAATAACATTAAATCAACTTATCTTGATTTTAAAATATTTTATTTAAAAATTATGATAATCTTTTATGAAACAGGTCTCCAATTTGGTCGTCAGTACAAGAGAATGTATGGCTAAAAATTATCTGCATTCCACTCAAATCTTTACTAAGTATAGTTTTTTTACCGAGTATACTTAAATCTTGCATTTAAAATAATACTTTCAAAGCGCTGTTATTTTGATTTTGCCGGTATATTGGGTTCAGTTAAGAGAGATTTTGTAGTAATATTAATGAGACTAAGATTATAATTTACTTATTATATTTCAAACAGCGTTTGATGCTTTATCGATTTTGTTTTAATCTTCAGAATTTTTATAATAAAATTTCTGGCTTTGGATATACTAATGGAGCGAATTTCTCTTTAAATATTGATAAATATTTTTGTCAATAATGAAATTCATAATCTAAAGTAACCAATACAGGCTTATTGTGCGAATATCTTATAGATTTGATTTAAAAATATTTTTATTCTTTTAAATCGAGTTAAAACTTAAAAAAAATAAATAAACAGAATGTGGAAAAAAACGATGGTTTTTTTACCTTCAATTTGAAGAAATAAAAGAAATAAATAAAGAATAAAGAGAAAAAACTCTTATTCTATAAATTAGAATGACAAAGAATGCAGAATTATGAAATATTATTTTAAAAGAAATTTTTGACACTGAAATATTAAAAAGTTTATATTTCTCTGTGACTAAACAGTTTGTTATAAAGAAGTTTCCAAAAAGTAGAACAAAAATTTATTTCCTTAACTTTTGGAGTTCGATATATACTTTCAATTGTAAGGTTTCATGAAATTAGGAGTCCAAATAATTACTTTGATTTCTGCAAAGGGAGATAGTAAACAGGCTAGGCAATTAAATTTTTATTCGCCCTTTATAGAGAAAAAAATGTCAACGAATAAAATGTTTTTCCCCCCTAAAATCATCAGTATGGAAGCACAGTTTCATACTTTTATCTGTAAAATTTGAGGTGATATTAAAAGATAAACTTATTGATTTATCCCATTTTTCCATACATCTGACAGCTATTAGAGCGAGACTTTTATTGTAATTATTGCTGATGATATAACATCACCGAAGATTATTAAAAAGACAGAATCAAAAAGCAATAACGCATTTATTAATTTTAAATAATTGATTAGGCAATAAATACATTCATTAAAGTGCTAAAAATCTTATTCAATCAATA
>JAPMOR010085035.1:570234-584694 GCA_026543865.1 Argiope aurantia
AGTGATTTAAAGACAGGTCTTTTTGAATTCATCGACAAAGATCGAAAGATGAATTGGTATAGTTAATCCATATTAGTCAGCTTAGATCTAAGGAGATAGTCAAAATTAACTAGTAATATATCGGTCACTATTCATTATACTGCAATGCAAAATGAAAACATCGAAAAAAATCTCCAGACATTACACGCTACACATTTATAGAAATTCCACACATTTATAGAAAATTCTCACTGTTGATAAAGTTGTTCTATCACTCTTTGGGCTCCACGAAGATTGTGCAGTTACCATTTATTACTCAGCAATATTCACTGTACTATTGGTTTTGAAATATTGAGTTCTAGATTGACTGTTCGTATATTAATTAGCATGGAAGTAACTTGAAACGTATTATCTTCCCGTTTTTATTTCTGTATAACATTTCAATCACCTTATTCTTTCGTTTCTCGTAGGGAAATAAACTGTAGTTTTTAAATGTTGAACCGTTCTGTAAACACATTTCCTAAATGGATTCCGGAAATTTGGGAAACGATATTTGTATTCTTCTACAACTACGCTAGCATTATTACATATAGTATAGTTCTGTTAACACATTTCCTAAATAGATTCCGGAAATTCGGAAAACGATATTTGTATTCTTCTACAACTACGCTAACTTTATTATTACATATAGTATAAAGTATTACTTAAAATATATAGTATAGTATAAAGTATTACTTAAGTGCGAGCAAGAATTTTTTGTTCTTGCTCGTAATTCCATTACTTCTTTGAGATATCATAAATAATCAGTTTCAGAAATTTCTTTTCCCTTCTATATGAAGTCGAACTTGTAAATATCGATCAATTAAAGTGAGCAACATTATGCATGAATAACAAATTCATTTAACGTCATGAGGATCTGACTAGATAAATATTTGCATATGATAGTTTTTTTTCCTGTTTTGCATGAATTTGCATTTTTGAAATAATTGTTTTCATCTAAATATGCGATTTATCCTATTAAAATAAGCATATATCTACAAACTGCGGTAGACAGTATTGTGAAACGTTTTGTGGGCTTAGATGAATACATGATAAATATTTTTGCAATTAAAACTTTTAAACTACGGGAACATATAAAAATTAAAATTTTAAACTTCTAATATCAACGTCGACAGAAGCCAAAGGATTTTCATACAGATATCCGTGTTATTTAATCATATTTTGTAGTCAAAAGTATTTATCTAAATGCAATGTTTCACTTTTTTTAATATCATATTTTTTGAATGTAATAATTCCTTATAATATTTCTGATATTATATTTCAATCTCTCTTCTTCTCAACTCATTTAAAGGTAGCAAAAATAAATTCGGACAGTGCTTTTTATTAATTTCAAAGACAGTATACTACTCATTTAGAATTAAAACTCATGGTTTGTTTCAAATTCGAAGTTAATAAAAAAAATCTGTTTGTAACAAATTTAATAAAACTCGGGTGACGAGTGTGTGAAACTCAAATTAATTATTTATTTGATCAACATTTTTCAATATTAAGAGATGTTGATGTTTGAACTATGTCGCGCCTATATTATTCATTTTCAATGATTGTTAAATTTGTTTATTGCTTTCTGGTGTTCACAATGCTGCTCAAGAATTCTATTTTTATATTTATTTATTTAATTTTTACAAGTTTTAGTATTATATGATAAAAAACGAAATTTTCTGGGGAGTTGGTAGTTTAATGAAAGAAGGTTCTGAACTACACTGATTACATTTCAATTATTATTACACTATTACATTACATTTCAATTCATCATACTGAGCCAGTATGATGAAGGCGTGAATCTAGTTTGTTCAAACCAGTAATAGTAAACAATGTATTTGTATCAATTCATTCAATCAATTTAATTTATGCATTAACAAGAATTTTCAATAGCTATCACAAATTTCAACCTAATTTTCACACGTTAAAGACAAACCTTATTTCTGTAGATGTGTTTGTTATTTTTATTTTTCATACTTGATTCATATTAGCCAATTTACTAAAAATATTAAAAATTCAATTTTGTGAATCTTTTTTGCTAGTTTTTAAATTTCAGATAAAATTACCTAAGAATTTCCAAATAAGCTCTGAACAACCTCATAAAAAATAATAATGAACTACAGAGGGTCACTATGACATACTGACACTAATGGCCACACCCCGGCATTTCTTTGACATTAGCTGACACAAAAGCAATTCTTGTGATCGATTTCGAAGCTTTGATGAAGCTCTGGACTACACAGGAAGAAATGTTAAAGAACTATTCACCTGGCAATATTTTCTTCATGTATATTTCTTATATGTTAAAGATTTTGCTTAGTAAGTGTTTCACCTTAAGCATTTGGACTTTTCTGCTCCTTAATAACATTCCAACAAGTCTAAATTACTCTTCTTTTCAGAGACTGTAAAAAATTGAAAAGGATTTAGCCCATTTTCAAGTTGATTCACTGCAATCAATGTTCTAAATAAATGAGAAACAAATGGTCGTTAATTCAAATATTTTACCAAAATTATCTGTTAATACCCCCTTCCCCCGTTTCCATCACCTTTACATTCTCATTCAAAAATTTCGCGAAGAGAATTAACTTTCAAGAGATCGGACCTTTAGATAACAATGAATAAAATCTCAAAATTCCTTAAATAATATGTTTCGAATCATACTTATTTCTCAATTTATCCTTGTATCTGTGAACATATAATCCCAAAAATGCGAACATTGTAAAATTAATTTCGTGGGGGGGGGACGAAAATTGTGCATGGTCTTATTATGAAATTCGTAGCTTCTGTCAAATGTTAGTCGTTATCTATGAGTTTGTAGGCCCAGTTTGTACAAAACCAATAAATAAAGAATAATAACAGATTAATAAAATTTGCGGTAAGGTTTTATCAAATTGATGGCCGTTTCTGGGTCCAAGCATAAATCAAAAACACAATAAATTAGATCAATGTAATTCAATATATATCTTTACAACACAATTGTAAATCTATGTGAAATTTTTAACTTAATCTTTAGACATACTAAATTTTTAACACTATGTTACGAATTATGCCCGATTCCTATCAATATACCGCATTTCTTTCTGAGAAAGACGAAAGAGAACACTACAGAATGTTCTGTTTAAGTATAGAAAGGGAAAATCCTAAGTCAGTGGACATGGTGATTTTTGATTGAAAGGATTTTTGAAACAAAACGTGTAATTCCAAATTATTAATTAAACTTGCATTCCAATTTCTTGAATTTTACAGCCAGCAATGAGCTTTGGAAGTTAAGCAAGCATCATGCTCAAATTTTCTATTGAATTTAGATAGAAAGGCTGATAAAAACCGGCCCTAAAGAGGTATATTTTAATTTACCCTAATCGGCAGAGAACCGTGATGACTTTATGGTAGAGTTATTGCTCATTGACCGGAGAGTTGTAGTTTATGACACGATTTTTCCAAATATCTGTGGTAACACTCTTTGGTCAAATGCAATGAGTTCAATTTTAACAATGAAATGATTTGATGAAAAAAAAATCGGTTTACCCAAATACTTCAAATGGTTTGCAGGAATTCTCATTAAATATAAGGATCAGATAATGGAATCTTGGCATGAAGATGGAGACGTTCTTCATTGAAGATACCCCAAGTATGTAGATTTAAAGCACATTAAATATGACTTCTTTGTGGAACGTCTTTCTTTTTAAATGGAATGAGAAGTTTTTGAAAGGATACAGACTCGAGCGTCTTTCTTTTCGCCGCGATGGCAAAATATTAAGTTATCCCGAAATAGTTCTTTCAGTGTTTCTGAAGTAGGACGTTAATGTAATTAAAAAAGGCAATTAAATATCCATTTCCCATTGGATAGAAACGTATTTGTCTTAAAAAAGGATGTTGTATAGAAATGACTATTTCTATAAGAATCAAAGCATAGTACTCAGAATTGTTTTCATACCATAGTACCATCATACCATTAAAAAAAACTCTAGGATTTTTTTTTGATTTTCTATATTATAAAACTAACATTTGTATATCTTATGATACACAATGTGGAGAAAACAAATTCAAGTGTATTTACCACAGGTGAACATTAAGTCGATCGCGATCGACCAATGGACCACCAAGACATTTTGGGGTGACCACCTTTACTAAGACCTAAGACGTGTATGCTAAAAGGATTTACCTTTAAGAGATTAAGAGAATGCAATGTTTATGAAACATTGTATTATCTTTATCCCTTGAGAAAAACAAAGTTTTTCTCCTTCAAAATGACATAATTTTAAAAGCACATTGTTCAGAACCTACGAATAACTTTTGGAATCTAATGAAAGTGTCCTAATTTTTAAAAAGTTGCATATCATTTAACATCGTTCTTTGATTCTACCTACCTGTGTGAATCTGCATTTTCAGAAATGAATATAAGTGAGACAACACATCATTCCCGTCTTACAGAAGACCACTTAGAATCCAGTCCAAGATTAGCAGTTACTAATTATATACTGAAATACTGGCGGAGAGCATGTAACTGAATTCTTCTACTAACTATGACAGCGAGAACTAACTTTAGATGAAAATACTTTTGATACTTTTTATTGTATTTTGAATTCTTTAATATTTAATGCATCATTTGGTTCTATTTTATTTGTGGCAATTATTATTATGTTTAGTTAGGTAGGTAAGTATATATTCCGTATTTATTATAATAAATATTGTATATCTACGCCACTGGGTGGAACGCAATACCTTGAAAAAATTAGAAGTAGCCCTTACCCTGAAGAAGTCTGCCCAACCCTGGTATTTACTAATTTCGTTTTTCCCATTTATTCGGAAGCATTTTTTTTTGATTTTTTTAAAGTTATCCAGTCTTTTTGATAGCAAATATTTGACCTCTCCCGATTCTATTACCCAACAGAAATCATAACTCTTCCCAAAATGCCTCTCGTAACTTTAGAAACTCGAATTAAATTGCTTTTAAGCAAATTGGCTCAGCAAGAAGCGATAGTCTTACCTTTTGGGTAACCCGAAGGCCCTCCTCTGGTGCGGAAACCAGCGCCCTCTCCAGGCAGAGACCCTACACTGGGCCGAAACTTACCGGATACCTTGGAATGATTTAGTAGTCGGCCGAAGTACGAAGACGCAGACAGTGAGAAAAGCGTTCTCGTCTACCCCTCCGATACCAGTTGCTCTTCGTTGTGGTGGTTTTTATTAATTTGCATTCTATTTGAATGACTTTCTTTGCAAAACATACAACTTCCTCTCGTTATCGATTATAATACAGATTGCGTTGAAAATTTTTTATGAAAATCAAACTGGATTCTAGTTTTGATTTGTTTCCAAAACATATTTTAAATTAATATACGAATTATACAAAACTCACCGTGAAAACAAATGAGCAATGTGTGTTAGACAAATGTGTTTTATGAAAGAAGCAATTCAGTTTCTGCAAAAGACGTTGTGTGTTAATTTCATCGTGTGCGAACTTAATTAAAAAAACAAGTGTTCGTGATTGAATAGTCAAAGAAAATATATTCTTGTATATAAAGAGATAGACGGTGTTTAATTTAAAACTCATTTAGTGTTTGTTCAATATTTATATATATATATACATATATATGAGTGCACTGTTTCATGCTAGTACATATCATTTTGGAAAATGAATGTCGATACAGAATAATACTTTTTATTCTACAAGAAACAATCGGATGTGAAATAATTAACTTTGTATGAAATTTACGCAACCACAATAATTCTCACCAGAGATTACAATTAATATATCTGCAATTACATAGATTAATGTGTGAACAAACAGTTTAAACTCTAAATAATTTTGAAGATCACCAAAGAAAAAAAAATATTTAAGATATAAAGAAGCATATCGGCACAGCGAATTGTGATATATGTAAATAATTTTATTCTAAAAAATATCATTTACCCAATATAAATGTAATCAATAATCACAAACTGTTGCAGTGATAATTTTTATGAGCGGATATTAAATAGAGTGAAAACAATACTCTGCTTTCATACTCTTTGAACTGAATTTTTCTTTCAAGTTACCCAAGAGCAAGAATAAATCCTTCTTTCGAGTTTCCCAAGAACAAGAATTAATCCGCAATCATGAAGATATCTCCATGCTTTAGTAAATTCAGCAGGCAATTTTACTTGTTCATCTTCATCCTTTCATTTGTTGTTCCGTATATCGGACAGACATTATCTCTCGTAGCTCCATGCGTCAACTGTGAAGAGCTTCACGTGAAATTAGGACAAGGCTCTCGTCAGAGGAAGCAGGTAAGCCTGTATTACTCATTAAATATTTCTCCTTATTTCAGAAATATTATAAGGTACATTAACCAACAGTTTATAAATTATTATTTTCTATCTGAATTTTATAGGGTATATTATCCGAAAGTTTATAAATTATTATTATCAATCTGAATTTTATAAGGTATATTATCCGGAAGCTTATAAATTTTTATTATCTATCTGAATTTTATAAGGTGCATTATCTGAAAGTTATTTACCTGCCATATATGTGACAAATGCTGAAAAGCGGCATGATTTATGAAGGAAAATTATCCTACACCCATGCTGCTGTTAGATTATAATTAAAGTGACAGAGTAAAAATAAAAATCTTAATTTAAAGGGAAATATGAATTAAAGCTTCCGAGCGTTAGAAGATTGGATTATTTTATTTATATTGATTTTTTCTGCATTTTTTATTTCTCAATAATATTTATTTTTTTAAATTCAAGGAATTTAGGAGATTGAAGTTCTGAATTAATCACTTATGTATTCTTAATATAAAGCGAGACAACTATTTTTATTATGATTTTTTATTTATTTATGATCAATGAATACAGTTTTATTGCTATATAAAAATTGTAATTTAATGACAAAAAATTATAACTGCTTTATGCTCTAATTCTTTATTTTAGCTTTTTTTAGTTTGTTTTATTGATTAAGATAACTTCTTAGTAGTAGCTATCAGCTGAAAACGGTTGAGTTAGTTGCTATTATGTAATCAGTTATTTGCAAGTGAGAATGGAAAATCAGGTAGTCACATTTACATGCAATTTTAATGACGAATTATTATAGCTGCTTTATGCTATAAATGGTAATAAAATTCACTACATTAGCTTAGTTTGTTTTATTAATTAAAATAACTTTCGTATAGTGGTAGCTATCAGCTGAAAACGGTTGTGTCAGTTGCTATTATGTAACCAGGTATTTGCGGGTAAAAATTGAAATACATATTATTTACATATAATTTGTAGATTACTTTCGATTATCATATGAAAATGGTTAAAATTAATTCTTTCAGCTGTAGAAATCATATTCTATATGTCTATTGGTTCCATCAGTAAAATTGTATTACAAAGCAAATATTTTTATGTAGGGTTTCTTTAATTTATAAATAAAAGTTTTTAACTACTTGATAGTGCATTCAAGCAGTTAAAAGTATTTTATATTCATAAAGCCTTCTTATTTTTCTTACCGATCCTTTTTAATATCCCTGATGATTACGGAAATCAAAAATGAAAAAAAAAAACTTTTGTTAAACATGGTAGTTTTGTGAAAGAATAGCGATTTGAAATAAATATAAATTTGAAACTTATTTTGGATAGAAATTAAATAGGCAAAAAGCATAAAGAAAATAGTTTTGATAATGGAAAATATTCACTCTGATTATAAATTTTCTGCTACCTGACAAAATTAGCAAATTTAAAATCTTTCTATTTTGCGATAATTAAAGAAGCTAAATAAAAATTGGAAACAATATTGTTTCGAAATATAGTTACATAATTATATTTTTTATCTTCCATGCGAAAATAATAAAAAAAAATCTCAGATAAAATAAACTGCAATTTTTTTTATTTTTTTTGCAGGAATACCTTTAATTTGAAGGAATCTGCATATAAAATGAAAAGTATTTATTTAAGGATATTACTTAAGCAATTAATATATTTAACGATCTAATTAAATAAAATGTAAGAGAAAAATAATTTATCGGTTGATGATAATACAGTTTTTAGCATCAGATATATTTTTTTGAGTTTAATGAAATTCTTTATTGCTGGAAAACTTTTATAAAGGCAAAGGTAAGAGAAATAGCATAAATGAATATAGCCATATATTAGGTTTTTAATTTTCTATTTGCTAAAATATTAATTTACAATTTTTAAACATCAGAAAATATTTCATTAATAATATGTATTATCATTAATTATTTATAAAAGATTAAGATAGTAAATATTTTATACGGATAGAATTTCTAATTTTTCCTTTTATAGTATTTAATTTGGAATTAATATTTGCACAGAATAAAAATCACATGCTATAAAATGGTTTTGAAATAATTATAAATTTAATTTTTTATTCTAAAAAATAAATTTTTATTCACTTAAAGTTAATTAAAAAGAATTGCAAAAAACTTTTATAGGCAGTATGAAAATTATCTGTCAAATAAGTGCATTATCAAACTTATCCAAGTCGAAAACAACATACTAAATATGAAACAAAATTCTATTTTATGTAATAGAAATGAATTTAGTACAAATAAAATTGTTGTTTCAAATTAGTGAGAATGTTTTTAAAAATAATTTTGCAAAATAAGTTTTGAAGCCTTTCTGGTTGGCAACATCATATTTTTCAATATATTAAGTATTTTTAAATAAGCACGCAACATATACATTAATATCAGCAAAGTGACAATAATAAATCTATGGAATAATATTAAAAAATTTTTTTGTAATCCGTAAATATAATAAACAGTTTTATATTTTAAAATAACACAATAACTTAAAAATATTTAAAATAAAAACAAAAAAGCAATATTCTACAATATTTTGTTTGCTTGCCTTCTGGCACAGAAATGTATCTTTCACTGCTAAAATTCAAAAATAATTATAGAAATATATAATCGTCTAGTGTTATTCAAATAAAAGGCACTTTCATTAAATTACAGAATAATAAGTGCATCTTGATTTGTATTGTATATAGTTATGACTTTAATTCAGTTTATCAAACTGTAGTCGAGTATTGGATTTAGAAGTTTTTATTTTATACAGGTCAAGCAAAACGCAAAATTATCAATTTACACTTTTTTACTAATGTTAATAAGTATATGAAAATTAAATCTTTATTTCATATGGGTGTAATATAAAATGATTTCATTCACAAAATTTATTTATTGTAGTTAAGTTTATATTACATTGTTTCATATTTATTTATTAATAAAAACGTTATGCGTAATCTTGTAAACCTCTGATACATATTCATGAACCACGTATTGAACGGATTTGAAATATATTTATTAATATTTGATATATATTTCTAAGTTCTTTCACATATATTTAAGTTTTTCTTCAAGATTTTAAATAAATAAAAATAAAAACAAAAATGTTTAGTTTTAAATTAGAAGATATATTTCTAAAGCCATGACATTTTATTTGAAGAACAATGCACCTACATGAGTTGGTATTTTAAAATAAATAAAGCGAAAATACTTAAATTAGGAATTAGGAAAAAGAAATTCATTTTTGCTGGAATCTGGTTGCAGATATTATTTAAAAATTGAAGCGATTATCGAAACAAATGAATAAAAGGATTATTATTTCCTTTTTGTAACGTAGTTAATTTTTGTACTTTTTAATTTCTTTTTTTAAATTAAAAAAAATTCACAATACCGATTCTAAATCTGAAAGAAAGGCCGTATTAGCACGAGTAAGTCGTGAAAAGATTTAACTGAAATTAGTCCATGCATTTTTTTAAATGTTAATTCTCGTCTTACGAAAGAATTTTTTTTTTATAAAAAAGTATTCATGAACGATTCATTGTCTAAAAACATTCATTGTCTGTAATCCCAATAATACTTCAGTATTTTTTCCCTTTTTTAAAAATCTGGGCCAATGCTGTGAAATGATTCAACCATGAAGATTTAATCATACGAATGGAAAATGAAAATTTTGAAGAATTAAGCATTTATGCTTTACATTAAATTCCCCCCAAAAGGAATTACTCTTTTAAAAATGTTAACTATATTTATTCGCTTTTATGAGAAAGATTTCTAGAAACAAATGTTAAATAATGTACATGAAAAACTCAATTTTAATAGAAATATATAGAAAGAAATACATCTCTGCTTGCTTAGTGAAAGAAATGATGATTGAAGATTTGGTTTACAAAGCAAGCTATTAAGCATTGCGTGTATAATGCTTCAAAAGATGCTCGAACATAATGAGTGGTGACTATTAATGAATTAACTATACGTAATAATTGATAAAAATCCAAACAATTCTTAGTGAGGCATATTTTTTTTTAGAAACTTTCATGATAAAAATGCAACACTTATTGGTCTTTTACATTAGTTGCTCCATATACCAAAACAGTAGTTCCTAATCAATGGAATTTGGATAAATTATTAATAGGCAGCAAAAAGTCTTCTCATATGTGTTTTAGTGCTGATTTCAGAAAATTGAAGTAGAAAGTCAATGAATGAGAAATACTTTTGAAGAAAACAGTCAAAGAAAGTGTCATTAAAATAATAAAACCATTAAGTAAACTATCATATAACTTACTTCTAAAATCATTTTTCAGAACATTTTTATACTTTGAAACATTTTTCATTTGTGTATTTTGGAAAATATTTAATTAATGTATTTTAAAGAAAAAAATCATAACATAAATATGGTTTTTTACTGTTGTAAATTTCAAACATGTATAACTACGTAATCAAAGGTACAGAATTTCAGATTGCATCTTTAATACATCTTTATTGTTTAGGTCTAATTTTCTATTTATTTTAGTAAATTAACAGAAATAGCGACATTTACGTCGATTAACAACTCTGATGACATGTTTCTCAATATCAAAACATAATTCATGTTGTTAACATCCATTAATCGATTGAAAGAATATTGATAAACTGTTCGTTTGCATTCCAAGTATTTCCAGAAAAACAAACATAATCTCATTTCTAAATATCCTGAAACATATAATTTAACTCCAGATTTCGAGCAATGATGTTTGATAACAACACCCACCCACCTTGAAGACATTAATTACCTCTGGCAAATGAGCATTATTACCCACTTTCTTGCTCCTTTTTATTTTATTTTCATGTCTGAGAAAGGAGCAGCTGACTCCTGACGTGCCATCTAATCAGTGAGACCTGTAAAGGCTTGTAACATAAAACGCTAATGTCAATTAGTTCTCTTAATTTCATTTATTTTAAGTTTGAAAATCGTTACATTAGGATATTCGATACGAAGATGTTAAATTCTAGTGACTCGTTGTTACAACATTTTCTTTTCCGCCAACTATTCCTTAGAATTCATTCTTTCCGATTCTTATATTTATATGGCGCGACAAAAGTGGACCTGTTCCATTTCAATCGTGGAGGTTAATAGATGCGTTACGATAATAGTTTGTGTCACCTGAGAAACGGCTTAGACAAATGCTGCGAATCGCAGCATTTGTCTAAGGAGAACACAAACAATTTATTTGCAGGTATAGTATATTCTGTTTTATGTTAAACATGCATCCCCTAGTTGTTATATGTTCATCAATTTAACACTTCAGATACTATTAAACACAAATTCACTTAAAAGTATTTAAAAGCTGTTTTATATATTGTTTTGTGATTAAATTTGTTCGTAGTTATTAAATTAAAAAGAGTTCTTAAAATTTTTGGTTCATTTGAAATTATTTATTACTATTCTGAAATTTGATTAAGATACAAGTTTAAATAATAAAATTGGATATATGTAAAGGAAATCATTTTGAAAATAGGAAGTTCTTTAATATTGTGAGTTTTCTCAATTTTGAAATGTTATTTGGGTCATTAAAAACTATTTAATAATATTACTTGGAACTTAAAATTTTTTATTTTAGCACACAGATTTGTGGAATTTCAACAGAGTTCCCATATCAGTCATTGGGGTTAGACTAGACTAGAATCCCGCACAAAAAGGATAATCAGAAATTAATGCAATATTATGAAATTTAACCAAATTATTTTTCTTTAATCTCATTTCGCTGAAAACTAAGAAAAATAACAATAAACTGTGATTGTGAGAATTAAATATAAATGGCATGCTATTGAAATAAATTTTCTGCATGGGAAATAAAGCTATAATAATTTCCTTTTTCTACATTTATATCAATGAGTTAAATATAACTATTTATATAGAAAAAAAGGTTTTATATATCTTACATTGAGAATTACATATATTATTTCTGTGACCTGAAAATTCAAAAGGAATAGCTGCATGTTTTCTTTTTTTTCTTATTAATTAATGCGACCTCTTTCATTTGCTACGTGGAATATGTTTTCGAAATTCCATTTCATCAACGGCAAATCTGAAAACATCTCTTGCGCCTCTTCCAAGCAGAGTTCAATCGATGCTTTTCCTGATTTAAACGTTACATAACTGTAACAGTTATTAATTAACTTTTCGTCGTCTTTCGTAATGACGAGAAAATATTCTTTCTCAAAAGGAAAGCGAGGGTCTCAAATTCACCCTTGAAATGCTTTATATATTTTATGTAATTAATTTTCTCAAACACGTAAATTTTTATTTAATTTTAAATCAGTATTTTAGTTGAAGTGTGTATATAAAAAGAATTTTACAGTATCCATAATCAAGCAAATATTTGAAAGTTATTAAATAATTGTTGTAGAATTTAAAGATCTTTAAAATTTGACAACAACATCCATCCATTTTTGTATATTATTATCTTTAAACAGCATGAGTGAAAAGCAAATAGACGAAAAGTGTAAGGCAAAGAATCTTTTTTTGAAGATAGCTTAAAGTGTTAGAAAAAGTTATGAAATGAATAACATCTTCACAGAGAGTCACAAGATGAGAATTTGAAATTCTGATTAAAATGTAAATTCGCTTATTTATCATATAAAAAGTTCTGAAGAAAATGCGAATCCAAATATACGAAATCTTTTATGCCTTGAATTTTTTCTTTCTTCCATGTTTAGATTTTAAAGTAAAGAAAGAGTACTTTTGTGCGATGATATTGTCTGAAGTCTTGTGAGAAAAGATTGGAATTACAAACAGTTTTAAACTGAATCAGCTTCTGCGTAAAGCGTGGTATAGTTTAAAGAAATCAAAATGACATAGTTTATAATTGTACAAATTGGTCCGGAGGGTTGATCATTGAGCTTAAAGCTACACCTTTAGTAGATAGCAATTGCTTGTACAGTAAGAGGTCCTTAAAGAAAGATTTTAAAGTTATTTTAATTAAATTTCTAATTAGTTTAGAAATACCTGAAATAAAAAAAAAATGTATCTGAATTTCAGACAATATCATTTTACGAAAACATTCTTACATAAATTAAATATATATATAAGAAATTTCCATTATATTAATTTTTTTTTGCAATTCTAAATTTAAATATATGATTTAGAATTTTTTTAAATACTCTTTATTTATCATACTTTTTCTTTATATGATCGAGTTCAGTAAAACAGCAAAAACATAACTAATCAATGAAAATTTTTAAACAGCTCTTTATATATATAGCAATAACATATATAACTTAATAAATATAATTCTTATATAACAATGGAAAAATAAATATTAGAATTTGGAATTTAATAAGAATTAATTCTTTAATACATTTAAAAAATCAAAGAGTGTCTTTTAACATGATAATGTTTTGGATGTAGGGCATTCTAATCGATAATACTTTGATGTATAAAAATCATGAAATACATAAGGCACTGGTTGATAAAATGATGCCAAAAGAGGACAAGAAAAACGAATCAGATCTATCAAAATTATCTTTCTAAGAAATTTCCGAATAAAGTTCCGAATTTCGGTTATCTATTATTTTTTTAAGTTCTTAATAATAGAAATTCTATAATTTATGATAGACTTAGAGTCCGATTTAAAATTGCAAATGGAAACGTGTATATAACTGTAATATCTGACCATATATAAAAATAATAGATAATACATCTTGAAAAATGATGATTCTCATTATATTTTTGTTACTTTAATTTTAGTATTATTTTAAAGGAAAATAGAACGAGAACCATTATTTTGTAAGATGTATTATCCATTATTACTATTACTCATGCACAAATCGCAACACATTGATTTAGGTTCTCATCCTAACACACAAATGGAAGTCCATGCCCTATAATTGCTTCAAATTTATTGTTTCACATTTCGATGCTGTATAAGTTTCACATAAACGTTAATAGACGAAGCTAGTTTAAATCACTTTTAATCCAAAATTGGCATTTGATATTCATACAATGCTTTATCGGTGCTTAACTTATTCGCAGAATTAAATGAAATTTAATGAATCCATGAAACTACTGCAACATTAAACAGTCTGCATCCGATTTAAAGTACTTTCCCGAACATTACATATCAATTTTGCTTCATTGAATATTCATATCATATCCTATTTCCTTTTCGTATTTAAAGAGAATTGACGA
>JAPMOR010085060.1:0-19327 GCA_026543865.1 Argiope aurantia
AATGGTATATCTCTTGGGCCTAATTTCAGGGGATTT
The DNA here is from genome assembly GCA_026543865.1 of Argiope aurantia. Classification (NCBI taxonomy): domain Eukaryota; kingdom Metazoa; phylum Arthropoda; class Arachnida; order Araneae; family Araneidae; genus Argiope; species Argiope aurantia. The sequence continues at coordinate 37 of JAPMOR010085060.1, forward strand.
TCGGGTCACGAAAAAATCATTATTAGACTTAATTGTCTGATTTTCCTTAACAGAAAAAATCCCTTTTTTTGAATCCCTGCCAGAGGGTGACCCTTGAAAAAGTCTTCAGGCCGGATTCTTTTATTCCATATTTTTTTTTATTTGGTTTATTTGTTTTTCCTATTAACTTGGTTTTTATACTTTTGTATATATATATATATTTGCGAATTGGCTGGCCAATTCGCGTTTTGGCCAAAGTCTGAAGTACTTGCAATTAATATTGTATATTCTACTTTGGCTGGCCAATTCTCGAAGTGGCTGGGAATCCTTGGCCAAAGTCCGAAGTACTTGCAATTAATATTGTATATTCTACTTTGGCTGGCCAATTCTCGAAGTGGCTGGGAATCCTTGGCCGAAGCCCGAAGTGATAATCTATACTTATAAATAAAGCTCAATGAGTGTGTGTGTTGGCGCTCTACAGTCCAAACCATTTGACATACAGTTATCAAATTTAGCATATATACCTTGCAAGTTTGCAAATATAACAAATTTACCTTGGATGTCGGAAATGTGCAACTTGGAGCAATTTTTTAAAATTTTTAATTATAATTTTAATTAATTAAAAATTAAGCGTAATTTTGGCGTTTTGTCTCTATACCTTCAAAAGATATTACAGCACAAAATCGATTTTTGCATCAAATTAAAGCTTAAAAAATTATCTTTTTAATGATATTAATGTTTTAATTTATAAATTATTCTTAGATTTTTAACGAATATTTAAAAAAATATTTTAACTATATTTTTAATAATATATTTCGCTCAAAATGAAAATAAAATTTACTCTGCATGAGTAAATTAATAGTTAATTTTTTTTAAAAATTAGCTTTTATCAACGTGTTGCCATCACATTGATATAATTTTAAATTAAAAAATAAATCAACTATTATTGCAAATTTAAGAAATAAAATTGTAATTTCCGTCAGATGTCTATATAAAATAAAAAAAAGGGAATTAGATATTTCCTGATAAGTAAAAGGAGGAAAAGTTTTCTATGAGCTTCGACAATACTTATATTATTAATTCAATAAAACGATTTAATTTAAGGCAAAGAAGGTTTAATCTACTCAAGATTATCATTCTAATACGCGACCATCAGCTAATTTGGGACATACATTTGCTAACAAAATGGCGTAAAGAAACTAAATAACTGTATTTAATGTAACTTTAGTCAATAAATGATCCGATGAATTAGGAATTTTAAATTTTTACATAGGTTATCTGCTCCTTGAATCATATTTAGCAAAATAGTCTTGAGACATCAATATTTTAAACAAAACTTATGAACAATCAACTAAATCAATCACTAAAACTGACTGATTTAGGAAATTTCAATATCACTCTTCTATGAAAACTGTCGATTTTAGACTACTTCACCGACTGTCTCAATGAAGATACGCTTATCTTCTGCCAGGGTTTCTCGACAGTGATTGGCCTGTGATTATAAAAATGTTGATTGTTCTAAAACTGATACATAAAAACTTCATATATTGGTCAGATTTATCACAGAAGATAGGGACGTTTATTTATTTATTTAAAAGTTGAGGTGTCAAGAATATTTCGCGGAATAGGATTCCTTGGAACCAAAAAACTGTGTAAAATTTAAAATTTGTAATTTTTATAAGTTTATTTATTGACTGAAATAAAATAAAATAAAATATTTTTATTTGTATCATTTAAATCTTTTTAAAGTAAAAATAATTAATTTTACGATGAATCAGAGAAATTTTTATTGAATAATTCTTTAATATATTATATAAATTATTCTGCAGTGCTCATATAAATTCACTGCCGAACGACTCTGATTTCAATTTTCATATTTAAAATAAGGCATGGTTAGCTTCAGCATAAAAAGCTTTTATATCGATTGCAGTTTAACATTTCCATTTTAATTTAAAGTAGAAATTTTATGGATGCTGACAGAACATTAGAGAAAGTGGTAAGTAGTACAATGAACAGAACTGTTTAAGGCCTACATAAAAGTATGACTGAGTCATATAACTACCAAAATATGAAGCTCAAAAGTCTTTTGCAGAAAAGTCCACTAAGAGAACAAGTAACATTAATTGAAAATTTTAGCGATCATTAATAGTGCTAACCGGTTGGTCGCCAAAGGTGACTAGTGGTAAATAAATATGATGTCATTTATGTATAAAATATAAATAAGAACATGTTGTAGGTGAAATTCAACAGATGGCGCCAACAAAGAAATGTCTTTAAATGATATTAACAACAAAACTATTTTTCCTTCATATTTGTTTTAATTAGCCCCTATATTTGCTATTTGTCTTTGCAAAAAATTTCATATTTTTTGAAGCGATATTTCGGGAGACAATGTGATCTGGGATCTTTAATATTAGGTCCAGGGAGCAGAAAAAGACTAAGTATCAATTTTAAAGGTAGTTGAAAATTGAGTACTCAATTTGCTTTTGTATTCATACACAATACGCAACGCCTGTGCTCTAGTTATAATTCGTTCATTTTGAAGGGCGCAAATCTAATCTTCACGCTATCACGTTGTTACAGCTTAAACGTTCACTGAATAATTTCTACTATGGCTTTAGAACAGAATTACACGAGATCATATTTTTTTTAGAATATAATTACACGAAATCATATTTTTATATATTACAAGCTTATTTTTAACTCAGAGGTATCACTTATATTGAACTCGTTTCTGAAATAATTGTACTTAAAAAAAATCAGTGCACAGAATTACTCATTTATGAATATTTCATTTTCAATAGTGTGCAAAACAATCTGCTCCTGAATCCTTTCTTCCTACTTTGGTCTATCGTCCCAAGCCACTTCGCGAAATGGTCGGCCAAAGCCCGAAATCAAGAAAAGATCGGACATTGGCCGGTAAGTTTATAGCAACGTTGGCCAAAACGCAAATTGGCCGGCTGATTCGCGAACTGACCGATTTCGGGTTTTGGTCGTAACATATATACTATGTAGTACTCATAAGATCGTAATGCGAATAGATTTTATTTTCATTACTCGTTGATTTAAAAAGACATACATGGTGGTTTCAGCAAACATGTCTTTGTATAAATTAAGGTATATTTACTTCCATCTCAAATTAAAACTCAAGTTTTACTAGAACTGAGAGAAAATGAAAGAAATACATAGTGCAAAGAACAGAATGGTGTAAGGTTTTTCTACTAATATGAGTTGTATAGTTATCAAAAGTTGAGGGTTATAAATACTTTGCTGGGGAAGATAATATTAAGATACATAAAATGCTTAACCCTTTCGTGAAGGGAAGTGCAAACGTGTGCTTATCGCTGAGACCGGCAGTCTCTTTCGAGAGTACCTGTCCAGGGTTGGAAGGGTTTTTGCTATTAAGACTAAATCCAAGAAATTACCAAATATCAACGCGTTATCTAATAATAATTTTAGTATCACTATCACTACTATCCGAAGTTTCAAAATCATTATCTAAGATATTTTGCATCATTTCTGCTACTTTAAACTCAGTTAAACATTTTCGATGCTTCAGCATTCTTAAGGCAAAAAGAGCAAAACTTCAAGTCTACAGGATGTAATTATCCACTGAAAACTGGACTACAAAATGAAATATCGATCGCTGTAGCGGAAATAAACTGCCTACTATATACAAATACCACGTGCGAATTTCAAGGAATCAAGGAATCAAACTGACTGATTTATGAAATTTCAATATCACTCTTCTATGAAAACTGGCGATTTTAGACTACTTCACCGACTGTCTCAATGAAGATACGTTTAACTTCTGCCAGGGTTTCTCGACAGTGATTGGCCTGTGATTATAAAAATGTTGATTGTTCTAAAACTGATACATAAAAACTTCATATATCGGTCAGATTTATCACAGAAGATAGGGACGTTTATTTATTTATTTAAAAGTTGAAGTGTCAAGAATATTTCGCGGAATAGGATTCCTTGGAACCAAAAAACTGTGTAAAATTTAAAATTCGTAATTTTTATAAGTTTATTTATTGACTGAAATAAAATAAAATAAAATAAAATATTTTTATTTGCATCATTTAAATCTTTTTAAAGTGAAAATAGTGACTTTTTAAAGTGAAGAAGTATTTTGCATCATTTCTGCTATTTTAAACTCAGTTAAACATTTAAGATGCTTCAGCATTCTTAAGGCAAAAAGAGCAAAACTTCAAGTCTACAGGATGTAATTATCCACTGAAAACTGGACTACAAAATGAAATATCGATCGCTGTAGCGGAAATAAACTGCCTACTATATACAAATACCACGTGCGAATTTCAAGGAATCGTCATAAATCATGCCATTTGAAAACATGCCTTTTCCCTTATGTTTATATAATCAAAAACCAAATCAGTGTATGTGAGTCATTTGAGTAGAAGAACAAATTCTCTCAATTTGAGTAGAAGAACAAATCTACATGTATCTGAAACCATATGGACTGATAATGTCAGCTTGTGTAAAAAGTTACAGTTTTTAAAACGTTCCAGGACACTGGCACAAATGCGTACGGACCCCGGGTGAACGAGGAAACACTGGTAGGCCAACGTGTCGGCCGGGAAATGGGTGCGTTTCTTGCTACCACGTATATGTCACAACTGGCATGAAAGGGTTAAGTGACAATTTTAGCAGTCAGCTATCCTGGTGAAATTGTCAAAGACGGCTAGTTGACAATAAAATTAAACTTTTATGGGAAAAATATCAAAAAATAATGTTTATATATGCTTTTAATCAAGAGTCTGCTATTTATAGCATTTTAATTCTTTCTAACTTCATAAATCTCTATCTATGCTAATAATAAATATGAATGTGTGTTTATGTGTATGTGTGTGTGTGTGTGTGTGTGTGTGTGTGTGTTGACGTTCTAAATACTGAAACGTTTGATTTAGAGTTCTCAATTTTCACATTTATATACATATATACACTTTGGAAGATAGCAATATATATCTCGGAGTGATTTTCTTAATATTAAGTAATTAAAATATTAAGGATACATATAAGACGGAATTTTTTTGTTTCTCCGTAATAACTTTCAAAAATTTCAAATTTTCCAAATTTTTAAAAAATTTTCTTTTTAATAAGTACACTTTAATAATCGCGACAGCTTTCCCTGAATTTTGGTATTTTATTAATTTCCCTAAATTTTTACAATAAATTAATTACATAGTTATCTTGAAATTAAAACTGCTTTCATTGCTTCGTTAAATATTCAATCGCTTGATATTCTTCCTATATTCAAATCAGTAGAAGGATTCTGTTTAATATCTGTACGAGATGAAAAATTTGAATTTAAAATATCTAACGTTTAGTAGATCGATAAATTCTGTATTTATGTTTTTTTTTTCTGAATGTATGGAAATTCCATAAGAAAAAAATCATGCATACAATAAATAAACTAAGTAATTCATTTACACAATAAATATAAAGTAAGGCTATTGAAATGACGTGGTGTTAACATCCAGAAATCTAGTGGAATCATGGTCATCTATACATGGAAAAAATAGCTGATCGCTTGGGGCATCTATTTAATAAATATAACAACCCCCAAATTGCTAAAATAAAATAATTTCCTTAGTATGCCCAAACATTTTCAAAAGATTTATAATATTCTAATTAAAATTTTCTGGTTATCAAATAATGCATTTATAGAATGAGTTTAAAATATGATGAGAAAAAACAATTCCATCATGAAATATTTTGTCAAAGCAATAATAGTAAATCGTTTTTCCTTAACAATTGTTTTATAATTATTTTAAAATATAGTTATACAAAGTTTTTTTCTATCATCTTATCTGTAAAGTTCTCTTTATTATCATTTATCTTAAACTATTTTATTTCATATGGATAGAAAAGAAATTGTAGATAGATAGATAAATAGAGAAATTGTATTAAAATACATTTATGTAAAAAGGATTAGATGATTATTTCAACTATTGTTAAAAGAAGGCTTTTATTACACTCTTTTCCTACTAAAGAAAATCACTTTAAGTGTCTGCTTAAATTTTATGATGTAAGTCTATCCAGTTATTTCTCAAGAGGGTAGAAAAGGAATTTAAGTTCAAATCCCTTAAGTATTTTTGGTATTGGAACAATTTATTTTATATGTAACATCGAATTTCATTTACTTAAGTCATATAGCATCTAAAGGCTCATAAGTTTGATTCTCAGAAAGAATCTTTATTTAAAAGGATTGTACAAATTTCCCCCTTTAAAGTAACTTTGCAAAATCGAAATCTCGTATATTTACAATTGGAATGCTATTACGTTTTGTGAATTAAAATGGATATATTTTAATAAGTTTTTTGTGTTGTGTTATAAAATATTTCCCAATAACCTTGGAATGGAGGGGCTGGCGTATAAAATTCGCCGATACAGTCTTTTGGGCTGTAAGTTTTAAACAACCCCTTCCTGACCTTCCCCCTTTCCTCTACCCTCCTAGAAACATTCCGTGAGTGCAACGCATCTGGAATTTCCAATCAGTCTGGTTTCCGCTTTCTCCCCGAAAGCTGCTATTGAGAGCTTGTAGCGTAGGCGAAAGCAGTACGCCGCCCTTCCAAGTATGTATAGAAAAATTATTGTGCCTCCCGAAGATTATCAGCCTTTTTTTCAAGAATTTTCGGATGAAGAAGACGCCGCAAATTTGGAAAATGCATCTGATGTTGATGAATCAGAGATAATTGAATATTCTGATCATGAAAGTGACTCAGAAATTGAAGAAAATATTTCTAAACACCCACATTTGCCTTCGACAAGTGCTGTTTCCCCAGAAAATACCGATTTTAGTGATGTTGAAAATGACGAAAGCGATATAAAATGTGGAAACTTTTTTGTAGAAACAGTTTACAAAAAGAAGAAAGTTAGAGGAAAGCTTGTGAAAAAAAGAGAAGGAAACTTATAAGTGGAATAAAGTTCCCTTCAAGAGCAAATTTGCCAGAATGCCTCGAAAAAAATTTACTGCAAAAAAAAATATTTACACTTGCCAGAAATTCTGACGATGTAATTGATGAGCTCTCTGCTTTCCAGAAAATCATAAATACAAATATGATTAAGGCTATCGTAAAGTATACAAATATTTATCTCGAGTGTAACAGGGTTGTGGATGACCCCCAAAGCATCTCAAAGAGAAGCTCGTATGATACAAATAGAGCAGAAGTATTAGCCGTTTTAGGTATTTTATTCTTATTAGGGTGTAAAAAAATGTCAAAACTCAATTTGGAGGAAGCATGGGCAAAAGACGGTACTAAAATTTTGCAAGGGGTCATGGGTCACAAGCGATTCAGAAATCTGTGTGCTGCCATCAGATTCGACGATAAAAGACACAAGGTGTGCACGAAAACAAACTAATAGGCTTGCTGCATTAAGAGAATTTTTTCAATGTTTCAATCAGAACTGCGAAAACTTTTATACACTTGGTGCCGAACTCACAATTGACGAGAAGTTGGAACCCTTTCGCGGGCGATGCTCATTTATACAATATATTCCCAACAAGCCCACAAAGTATGGTTTGAAAATTTTTGCTATAGTTGACTCACGAACTTTCTACACATTAAAGCTGGAAATTTATTGTGGCAATTAACCCCCTGGACCTTACGAGGCTTCTAATTCAAGCACTGACATTGTCAAAAGACTTATTAGTTCTTATGAAGGTTCCAACCGTAACCTGACCACCGATAATTGGTATACAAGCTATCAGCTAACTAAATATCTTCTTACCAAAGGAATACCGCTTGTGGGTACGCTGAAAAAAACAAAAAAGAAATTCCAAATGAATTCTTACCATCAAAAATAAAAGAGGTTGGCAGTTCACTATTTGGTTTCCAAAAGGATATCACACTTGTTTCATATACTACAAAAAAAATAAGTGTGTAATATTGCTGGGTACTCAACATGATGATAACAAAATCAACGAAGAGACAAAGAAACCTGACATAATCATGGACTATATTAAAAACAAAGGTGGAGTTGACACTGTATACCAACTTTACAGCAATTCTACTGTCACTCGGAAAAACAAAAGATAAACAATAGCAATTTTTTTTTTTTTTTTTTTTTTTTTTTTGCGCTGCTAAACGTAGCGGGCATCAACTCACAAGTGTTGTTGAATTTTGCCAAATCTGATGCAACCACCAAGTTCAGAAGATATTTTTTGAAAAATCTAGCTACATCACTAACGAAGCCACACCTTCAGAATCGCCTAAAGTTGCCATTTCTGCCGACGCATTCCAAAGCTATTACAAGAATGTTGGCAGCAACGGAAGAGAATGAGAAGTCCGAAAACAACGTGGAACCACCTGCAAAAAAGTTGAAAGAACGTTGCCATGAGTGCGGACGAATGAAGAATAACTACACTACAATAAAGTGTTCTGAGTGTTCTAAGTTCACCTGCAAAAATCATCTGGGCAAGACAGTACAAATGTGCAAAATTTGCTGCAGTGAACAGGAACAATCTGAAGAGGATTAAAGTAGTAAATCTGATTTGTGTTCTTAAAGTTTTCATACAATATATATATATATATATATATAATAACATATTATGTAACTTGCAATTACATTTCTAGTTCATTATAATTCTTTAATTAATAACGTATTCATATTTTCTACCATTTCTGCTTTATTCTGTTATTCTTATGTTTTACTATGACTAATCACTTTATTAACGTAATGGTAATGATTAATAAGTTTCAAATACAAAGCAAAAGCTCTAAAAACGACCTAGTGTACTTCATACTCAGCCCCTCTAAAATTGTACCATACGCCAGCCCCTCCAACTGAGGGTTAAATAAAGTTTTCGTGTTTGCACGCCCTCTGAATGAAACATTTGATGCCTGAAATTAATATTAAAATCTATGATAAACTCATATTTAATTATATTGATAGATGATACTTTGACATACTGATAGAGGAAAACCAAATTTTGGTAAGTGTTTAGTCCAACAAGCACAATAACAGCTTTATCAAGACAACAAGCCTTTATTTAACAAGAAAACAAGTAACAAAACTCATTCGAAGCCTACACAAGGACAGCATTTGCAGTAAACAAACAGCACGCAAGCACAAATCGCCTTCAGACAACAGAAATAGCATAAGAAGCTTAGAGAACTAGCAAGAAATCAACACTCCAAAGAAAGATTTCACTTTATATCATCTCAGTTATTTCTACCCTGATTCCACTACTCTTTTTATTCCTTCCATTACAGGGCAAAGAAACTTCCAGATATTGTATCTTTGCTCTTAACTGATGTATCGTCAAAATTCTCATATTGTCTGGAAGTTTCGAGTTTGCTATGAAAGCCGTCAACGGGTCACAATCATTGCCTCGGCATCGATTCATCATCCGTTAAAACTATATTCTGCATCAGGAAACTAATTGCGCAGAGTATCAGCACTACAGATTGGTAGCAATAACAATGAAACCTCAACTGTGACTCATCGCAGTCATTTTGGATAAATGATGCGGTGATATCAATATAATAAATGGTTGTTCCAGAATCGTTTTTATTCATTTTTTTTTGTTCTTTTTTTTGGTTTTCCTGCGTTTGTTTTGATATTACTTATAAATGGCGAACAACAAGTTTCTTCAGTCTTTTATTAAACAATTCAGTTGAAACATGATTATCCGATTCTCTCTCAGCTGCTACCTCTATTATTCAAATCGGTATCAGAAAATAGTGCTTGTCCTTTTTAAATAAATTAACAAATTGGTTTTTAAAAGAAGATGTTGGTGTTGATCCTCGAGTAGATTTTCATTAATTTCCATATGAGAAGGCTTCTAAAAACTATTTATGGTGATCTTTTTTTGTTCAAGAAGTTATTTAGCAGAAAAAAAAATAAAACTAGTGCCCTTTTTCTTAAATAATTCAATTTTGATATGAATCCACAAATTTCATGAAAAACCAGCGACAGTGGTCTCCCCAGAACTTTCCATTATACCTTCCAATAAAAGTGTTATTTCCCCTTGTTCATAAAATTATGTACATTTGAAAAAACTTTAAGTCCCACGAGTGCTCAGATTTTTATATTCAGAATCTCTAATGAGAGTTGTATTGAGGAAAACGAATTTTAATTATAAAATATCTATCTTACATGCAAGTGTGGAATTTTTTACTGATACAATTTGAACCGAGATTACGATATTTGTTTAATTATTTGGCAAGTACACTAAATAATACACAGGTAATACACTAAAGCCAAAATATCAAATATGTATTTTGAACATTTTTATCTTTTTTTTTTCTTACCAACTGACACAAACTTAAAAAGTAGAACTACAATTTGGGTCACAGGGTCCCATACCAAATTCCATAGATTTAAATTATTGCATTTTTGAGTTATCGCGTTTGCACGACCGCAAAAATAAAGACAGACAGGTAATTAATTTATTGACGGATTTGATTTCAAATTTAAAATGTATCTATATTGTAGAAGCTTAATCTGCTAGCTAATTTTTTTCTATCTCGCTCTTTACATTTTCTAATTATCGTATCAATTGATACTGAATTTCGCTCAAAATTACGTGCAACTCTACAAATTTGTTGTACAGTGTATAATCACACTTCATCCGTTTAACTGAAGACATATTTAAATTGTCGTATTCAAGAACAGAGAGACGTAATTCCGAAAATATATTTTCCGGACTCATTAAAGATTCAAACACGAGGAATCGTTAAAATCCAGTATTCAAAATTTTTGACTATTCTAATATTTTCCCTTTTTGTACTTAATGTATGAGAAAGTTAAGATATAGTACCATGGATGAATGCGTTTCTAAGGATAATGATGAAACAAACACAACACATTTTGAAATTCAATCATGCTGATGGTACTGGTGCTTATCATTTGATAATTTTATTTAAAAAACAATAACGTTATCTAGGGAGGTTGATTGATTTATCATCTATCTACGATAGTTCTTTCGAACTAATTAAGGTCTAAAATAATGTTTGCGAGAAACTCAATCGCTTATAGGAGAGGTTTTTTAAAAATCTTAATAATTGATAGCAGTGGACACATTTGTGGATAGAGAAGCTGTTTATTATCCAACCGAATTTTTAAATTCTCTTAATCCACCTGGGTTTCCTCCACGCAAACTAATTTTAAAAGTTGGTGCTCCTATTATACTATTACGTAATTTAAACTCGACAAAATTGTGTAATGGCACTTTATTGTAAATAAAAAGCGTGAAAAGATTCTTTATTGTGGCAGTACTTTTAACTGGTTCTGGTGTTGGAGAATCAATTTTAATACCAAATATCTCCCTCATTCCAACAAATTTACCGTTTTCCTTTTCAGTTCATGATCAGTTCCCAGTTAGGCTCTATTTTGCCATAACAATAAAGGTCAAGGACAAACGTTTCACACTGCTGGCATTTAATGTGTCCCGGTCAAGGTTGGATTTCCTTCTTTTGGGAGTAATGCGATTTGAATTACAGTTTAAAATCAGACGTAAACAAAGAAATGTATTGCATATGAATATCACAGCTCTTGCTATTTGTACATGTGAAGTTTGAGGTTTTCGCGGATCAGTGTAAGGCAGATATTACGTGGATATAATAGTAATAGGAAAATAATTAAAATCGCAATTATAAAACTCCTTTTTTTATTTTGATATGATTTCAATATACTAAAAAACTTCACCAATAAATTCAATTTCAAATGGTGCAAATATCTCCAATATCAATTCTAGTTATTTTTTCTCTTTCAAACACATAGACGCTTTCAGGAGACTTCATTTCATTCTATGTATAAATGAAAAAAGCAAGAGACAGCTTTAAAAATTGATAACTTGTCGAAAAATTGTTTATAACATTGTAATTTGTCGAATTAGTTTATCTCTATATTTGCAGTGATAACATCAACTTACAAAATGAATGAATATGCTCAATTATTGAAACAATGAATAACAGTGGTGCAAAGAATATTAAAATATCTTTATAATTTTCTGCAATTATAGAGGTAAATTGTGCGAAATTGAAACTAATATCAAAGAAAAAATTAATCATTTATTATATATATATAATTAAAAATCTAATTAAAACTTATTCTTTCTTAATAGAAACTGCAACAAAAGAAATGACTATGTGCGAAAGGTTATGAGCTCTGTGTCCTATGGAAAGATTAAAGTGCTTTTTTCGTTATTTGAGTACAATGACTCATGCTGCACTATATTGATAGTATGCCAACAAATTCATAATTTTTGGCAACAAATTCAGGATTATTATCTAGTTAAATAAATTCCTGATCTGAAATAAGTTCTGTTAATAAAGATTTCTATTGTTCAAGTAGATTACGATAGAATTACGATAGAAAGCAATCTTTTGGCACTGTAATGCTACATCGTTTTTATATCACTTAACGTTCCTTCATATAATTTTATATTAACGTTATCAGCTCTTCCATAATTGATAAAATTAATATATTTTATTTTAAACATTTTAAATATAAAATTTAATTACTTTTGTGTTTTCTGAAAAAGAAATTAATCATTTGTATAATCCAGGCATCACATTATGTAATTTCTCTAAGCAAGTGATTTTTTTCTTTTCTTTATAAAACATTTTCTTTTTCATATCTATATACTAAAAATATTTTAAATTCGAAATTTAGTAAACATTCTCCTTATTATTGTGAATTAAAATTTTATTCAATAAAAGATGGCAAAAGAAATAATTTCTCAGGATTTCTTTTATTAAAAAAATAATTCAATGCCCATAATGGAATAAAAAATCTAAGTGAATGCAAGCACGATGCATGACAGTAAGAAAAGATTTTAAAGAATTGTTTAGTAAATTAATGACCTTAATTTTTATGAACTACACAAACGAGTACAGCAAAAATATGCATCAATGAACAAAAACTAATCCCTCCCATATATTTAGAAACATGGATAATAACCAAAAGATAATTTGTGGAAAGAAATCTGGAAAAAACTGTGATTAAAGTATTTCAATTTCCGGAACAAATAGCAGCCATGTTTCTTAGTTGTTTTGTAGTTCTTTTATTTCATTGTGTGTTGTTATAAAAGGAATTGATAATCGATTTCTCCAGCGGATATGCATTCAGAAATCTAACCCCCCCATAAATTTAGTAAAGGCATACTCAAAGATATCATAAATTGCTCAAATGTTTCATTGAAATCACTTGATGATAAATAACTTGTTGCCTTAACTATACACTTTTCAATGAGATACAAATTTGAAATATTTTTTTTTCTGAAAATTCCAGAAAACATTTCTCAAACTAAAAAAATATGATGGTGTACACTTCTAGTGAATATTATCATATTTTTCAGTTTAATCTCTTATTTAGATTTATTCTACATATATGAGGTAATCATAATTCTTTAGGAGAAAAGATAATTACTTAAATTAAATATTAACACGAATCGCATCTAATTATTTCATTAAATAAATTGCATGTGCTTTAGTATATAAAATCATTTAAATTAAAAATATTTACAATTATGTCTTTTGTTGATATAATTATTAAGAATCAAATATTTTTTTCTAAAGATTACTTTTCCTTTCTTTAACAATTAAATGAAAACAAATTGAAATATGAAATACGAAATGAGATTTACAACTATGACGTTAACCTAATGGTGGGTATGAACAGAATTTCAAGATACAAGACAAGATTATTGTGTGAGAAACGTTTCATGAAACTCATTTTCCTCATGCGAGATTTTACATTACAAAATTAATTATTAACTGACGAGGAAAGATAATTCTTAGAATAGAGTCGGAAAGTTGAAGCATTTATTTTCTCTAACGCATTTAGTGGCGACAATATGATGTCTTAATCACATAGTTTTACTTAAAATTAATAAAAAAAATTAATGTTCTTTAACATCCTTCAATTTTTTTCAATTAGTGTATTTTTTTTTTGTTGAAAAAATCATGCTATGTTATTTCAGTTATTAACTGTTTATTTATTCCTTTATCTTTCTCGTTTTATTCAAATATCATAATATTAATACGGATAAAAACTAAATAATATTCAATGAAACAGTTAATTACATCATTTTTATTACAGCATATGTGTACGTAGATTTCAGGTAATTACTACATTGAAGCATTATTTTTTTTAAATTTATGCTGACAAGCAGCAGTGCGAAAGAAAATTTCAATAATTCCAGGTTAAGTAGTAATCTGAAAAGAAATCTCGTCTTAAACGAGCATTCTCTAACCCGAAACTAGATAACCACATCCTCTGTTAATGGCATCAAAATTTTTAACATATTTTCTGATTCTTTTATTAATAAGTAGAGTTATCGATCCTAAGCTTTCGAATGGACGCATGTATATAAAAAGTTTACAAGAAAAGTTGTTCATTATAATGGGGCAGTTATTCATTTAATTTAAATGGCAAAAAGGAAACAAAAGAATTGGTTTATCAAGTGCCGCATTCTAATAAGCTTCAAAAGGTGCGTGTTCGCATGCTGATAAAATGTTACAAAAGTATCCTTTAATCTACAATTCGCTCTAACGATGTTATATTGAGAAAATTTGCAGAACAAAAATAATATAAAAATGTATCTAAGAAATTATAAAGACTACGGTTTTCAATTTTTAATGCTAGTTAAGTAATTTACCTCCTTTTCCTGATGGGAAATATAATCTTTAAAAATCATGCGCCTCATTTTCAGTTGTCTTAAAGTGATTAAAAGGGAGTAAGTGAGCATTATCCTAGAGCAAGATTCAGTTTCTGAATAAACTGCTGCAACTAGATAAGAACTTTAACGCTACGTATTAAAACTTTGTATAAAATGTTTATAATCAGATATTAAAAAGACAACTACAAATTAAGCAACAATAAGAAGGAATCAACATTTCATATTTCCTTTATAAAACCCGTTAACCCGATAAACCAGTTAAATAAAGGGAAATATTAAAATATGGTTTATTTCCAATTAAAAGCGGATAACAAGGACTAAATAAGTTAAAATATTTGAATCGTAATGAGTCCGGTGACTGACATTCAATAGAAATATGTCGGACAGTTAAACTAACACCACAGAAGCTACGAGTTGTAGGTGGCTGCTTAAAAAGTATATACTTATTATGAGTTACTCGAGAATGGTCAATATGTAATTGCGTTAGAATAATATCACATTGGTGATTTAGGGAAGAACTCCAAAATCCAATAAAAGATTTGACAGTGTGTAAGTTGTTTGTGGTCTCAAAGCTCCATTGGCTCTTCAAATTTTGGAAAAACCATTTAAGAAGGGTAGAACGTACATTAGCATAAGGAATAGCCTAGTTGTAGGATTCGTTTGCTGATTTTGCCCCATTTTCAGTGTGCTCAACTAGGAATTAACTAGGGAAAACGCGTTTTAACTGACAGCGCTAGGGAGAAAGCGAATTCACTAGAGAAAACGCGTTCTAACTGGCGGCGTCAAAGAAAACCCGAATTACAGCGCTAAAGAGAACGGATTTTCTCTAGTTATTTGCAGTTTTGTCCAGTTAAAACCGTACGAATCTAGATTTTTTGCTCATGAAATATCCAAAAGAAAGTGCAGTTGTCCAATTTTATTCTTGTTGGAACGTGTTTGTGCTGATTGATTCAATTACGATGGGAGAAGAAAATGCTAGTGCTTTTTGTGCTAAAAAGTTTAAAAATAGATTTCTTGAACAATTACAATTATTACATAAAAAACAGAATAATTTGAATGTGACGACACGTGATGAATAAAACACTCTTTTATCTGAGGTTGAAAACAAAATCTGCGGTTAGCAAGATTTCTCTTCAGTACCGCAGAATAAAAAGCTTTGACATTCTTGAAATAAATGGAATAAAGAAGCTATTTTCCTCAAATGAGCCCATCAAATATTATTTACCAGTTGAAGAAATTTTTGATGTCTTCGAAAGTGCCCATATGGCCATAGGACACGATGGTAGACAGACTTAAAATTGAAACTTCAACAAAATATGCTAACATAACCCCTGAGATTATGTAATTTTTTTTATCAATGTGTGAAACATGTCAACAGAAAAAAAATATGAAAAGGAAAAGTTTGGTTTCTAAACCTATCATTCACTCAGAAATGAATAGTCGCTGCCAGTTGGATTTGATTGACATGCAATCTCAGGCAGATAATGAATTTAAGTTTTTTATGGTTTACCAGGACCATTTAACGAAATTTATGTTACTACGACCACTTCAGAGCAAAAGTGCGGAAGAGGTTGCGTTTCAAGTACTTCATATCTCTTTGATATTTGGGGCTTCTTGTATACTGCAATCTGATAATGGAAGAGAGTTTGTAAATTCAGTTATAGAGCAGTTACGTACTTACTGGCCAGAATTGAAGAATGTTCTTGGGAAGTCTCGTCACAGCCAGTAGCAGGGTTCGATTGAGAGGGCCAATCAAGAAGTAGAAAACATGTTGGCTTCATGGATGAAGGATAATAAAACTACAAAGTGATCCTACGGTCCTCGTTTTGTCCAATTCATGAAAAACAGAGCTAAGCATTCGAGAATTAAGCAATCACCGTACAAATCTATGTTTGGATTGAACCAAGAGTTAGAATAACAACCACAGCTTTGCTATCAGATATTATGAAAACTGCCGAAGACGAGGATGAACTTCAGAAAATTTTCGAGGATATGAACGCAGAAGAACAAGAAACTGAACAAGAATAATCAGGGGAGCGTATGCTTGCTAATAAGTCGACCAACATTTTTCTAATTAGAGAGGAAACCAAAGAAAATTTAATAAAGCAAGCCAAACGAATGAAAAATATCTCCGATGAAACAAATCCCGAGGTTGATATTAGAGGTAATGTTTTTCAGATGTTGAAAGAGCAAAAGCTAATTTGCGAAATCTCATCGATGTAGGGTTTGAAAAAAATGAAGATGGCC
Organism: Argiope aurantia; assembly: GCA_026543865.1. Lineage (NCBI taxonomy): Eukaryota > Metazoa > Arthropoda > Arachnida > Araneae > Araneidae > Argiope > Argiope aurantia. The sequence goes on from JAPMOR010085060.1 coordinate 16,916, forward strand.
TTTACAAAATTGGTACGAAAGATGGAGTTCTGAACAAACTGTATTCGAGTTAATAAATGGTATTTAAACTTAATTAGTTCAGTATTTATTCAATAAATATAATTTATTCAATTTACATTAACTTTAAATTTTATAAGTACTTATATAGTAGATTATATCTATTCAGTGTGCAAGTTTTATACAAAAGTTTAACATATTCCCTGATTTTTAGATCTGAATTCGATGTCTCGCAGCAAATTTTCTTGACTAAAGAACAAGTACCGAATCAGGAAATTTCTCTGAGAACAACAGCAAGAAAAGGAGCTATAGGAATTGGGCAAGGGTTCTTCCACTGTTCTTGCAAAAAGCACTGTTTTTCAAAGAGATGTTTTTGTATGAAAAAATGGTTCTCTTTGCAATTGTAAGTGTCACATTAGTTTGCCTTGTCGAAATAAATAACCTGCAATAACATTACTGCTTTAAACAATATCCAAATAAAGTATTTTTTCTTCAATGATGCGATTTCTCCTCAAATACTGTTTTACTAAATATAATTTAATATAATAATTTTGTACAGATGTAAATAATTTTGTCTAACAAATCAGTCTAAACACGAATAAAATGGTTATCCCTATTGCTGTTAGTGAGGAGGCATTTTTCCTTGTTAATTTGGGTTTTCCCTGGAGCTGCCAGTCAGAACGCGTTTTCGCTAGTTAATTCGCGTTTTGACTGATTTCGGGTTTTCACTGTAACACACACACACACACACACACACATATATATATAAGTATATTGGAAATGGGTGAGGGATATACGTTGTCGCAACCTCTTGAGATAAATCAGAAAATAGAAAAATACTTCAAACATATATAAAAAAATTATTACTGGAGTATGAAGTTCCACAAATACACTTTTAGGCATTTTTTTTTTAAAATCACAACACACTTGAAAGGCTTAAATGCCAGACTAGAGAAAAATAAGAGGAATCAATTTAATATAGGAAAAGTATTTGATGACAGAGAAGGTAATTTTATCTTAAAAATACAAATCGATAGATTATCAATTGTTTGACAGATTTTGTTATAAAATTTGATAAGAATCTACACATTAGATGATGGACCTTTTTATCTTATTTTATTTATTTAGCTTTTTACGTTTTATAATGATCCAGTTCCCTTACACTTCAACTGTCAGTCAGATAGATGTATTCAGAATAGATTTCGTTCAAAATTTGATGAAAAACTTTCTACGAAATCTGTTGAATGTCCGTATACCAAATTTTATCTATTAAGCTCAAAGCGTTTTTGAGTTATTGCGTTCAGAAGGAAACTAACACAATGATAAAAATGCACTTTTCGAACTGTCAGAGAGTCTGGAACCTAGAGATTTATGAAAAGTTTGTGCTCAAATTTAACAATTACAATGCTTTTTCTATACGTATACTAGAAAGTATGATTTAAAATGGAACATAGCATTTAATTGCGCTGCTTTTTGCATGGTCAAGAAAAATAGAAAAAAATTTCTCATGGATGATTGAATTAGAAAATGTTGATAATTTTGCAGTGCGATACAGGAGAGCTGACCTCAATGTTTTACTATTAACAAGACATAGACTAATCATTCCTGTGTTTTAGAGCAGGAAATGATATTGAAAGGACCTATCACGTTTAACAGATATTAAACTACAGATATTTTAAAAATTTGGAATTAACTAATTTTTTAGAAAAAATTTAGATGTAAATTCAATTAAGGAAGTTTATAAAAGAAAGATATATACTTATAAATTGTGAAGACGCATGCAACAACAAAGTAGAAACTTAAGGATAGGCCAATGACATAAATGGGAATTTACATATTTTAACACAAGAAGCAAATTTTAGAATCCGCTTGTAAATTAACGAGATTATTACAGAAAGTCCTGGTGTGTACTTGAACAAACACAGAAACATTTTAGTATCAACTACTTCATTATAACAGTGCCCATAAGTCTACATATTCACATGCAAATAACCTTCATCGCGTTAATTCAAAGATTAAGATAAATAAAATTTTACTTTTGAATTTTACAGCTGTGTGCTCTTGTTTGTACATAATATCACTATATTCTATTTGAAAATGCTTGCTTGATCTTAATTTTACATATTCAATGCTGATTTGAACATATTGTTTGAATATGAAGAATAATGAAAGAGAATTTCTAGGTATGCATGTCTCCCCTAATTATCTTATATAATATTCCCTGAGCATACTTTAAGCATATTCTGCCAGAAAGGATTTTATTAACTTATAAAATACACAACACACACACACACACACACACACACACACACACACACACACACACACACACACACACACACACACACACACACACACACACACACACACACACACACACACACACACACACACACACACACACACACACACGCA
>JAPMOR010085060.1:29040-46681 GCA_026543865.1 Argiope aurantia
TATATATATATATATATATATATATATATATATATATATATATATATATATATATATATATATATATATATACACACAAGGTGTTGCCGAATTCGACTGACAAATTCAGATGGGTGATAGTAGGCATCAGGAGAATAAAGAATCACCATACAAAATAGGTTCAACGAAATTCTGGCTTCATTTGTCGGTGTTCCCTGCAGTAAATCCGGAGGAACGTCTGGAAGAAAACAAACGCCGCTGAGACGTTCGGGCAGAAAATACGTTCCAAATAGATGACTATGCCCAGATGTTAATATTAAACGTGTGTTGTACGTTCCACAATAGTGATGTGGTGATTTTCGAATGACCAAATATACTTTTTTTTGTTTACAGTAGAGTGGTTAATGTAATATATATGTGGGTATTAATATCCTTTGCAAATTCAAGATTTGAAATGTACAATAATATTTATTAAAATTTAAATACGTTTAAAAATGTTTTAACTTAGTTAAAAAGTTTACGTTTCACTTAGAAAAAACATGTGATTAATAGAATACACAAGCACGTACACTAAATGTTGTTCATATACTTAACAAATACATTTTACAAAAGGAAAGTACTTTACAAATATATTTTGCAGAAGGAAAAATACTTTTCAAACAGAATTATATAAAATGGTATTTTAATTAAATTCCCTATAAATTGAAATTATTCCAAGTTTACGTGGAATTCTTTACATACAACCTATTTTTACATAAGAAGATTTTTTTCTAAGCATTAAAATGATTCCCACAAAAATTTTTTTTAACTTTTACAAAGTTAAAAATTTAATATGTGTAATCACTTTACACCAAGTCGGTTTAGAAATATATCATGTCACTGTTTTTTGGACATCTTTTTGCACTTTAAACTTTATTATTGGCAAACATTTGAAATCAAATTGAAATTTCAATTTGTGTCTACGAGTTCGTTATATCTGATAGAATGATTTTTGAGTCTTTCTATTGCGCTTATCATAATTTTAATTCTAAGAATTTAATTTTAAATCAGAAATTGTAAATAAAATTCAAAATTTCTCATAAGTAATATGTTAAAAGCCTAAATGAATAATATAATTTTTCTTAACTGCACTATATTTTTTAAACTAATAATTAAACCGATTAGGTTTAACATTGGAGTCTACAAATAAGTCATATATTTTTCAAATAAATACACAAAATTCTGTATATTACATGATAATAAGTTTGTTTTAAGGGTTACTAATTCCTACATTTCTAGAAGGAATTAGTAAAAAGAAGCACTGTAAAATTTGTTTTGCAAGTCTAGTGTGATTTTTCCAAATGATATCAAAGATCTTTTTCCTACAGTATTCGAAAATCAGAAATTTGTTTGATTCTCCGTTTTTCGTTACATTTGACATTTAACACAATTTTTTGAATATATTTGATTTTTCTCACCTCAAGAGATAAGAACCCGTATCGAATGGGATTGTATTGTTTTATGTAAATGAATATTTTTTTAAAAAACTTTGCCTTCTATTTCAAGGGATAAAAAATAAAATAAGTAGTGTTTTTTGAAAGAAAATTCCCACTTGGATTGAATATCTTAGTGCCTGCTTACCAAAATCTGTTTCTAATGCAAATGACATGAAAAATACAGTTTAAAGAAGGAGAAGAAACTCGAACGCAACTACATTTAAGGTTTTTAGAAAAGATTTTTGTCTTCTTTAAATGGAAAATCTAAGCCAGTGAGGGAAATTGCATCAGGGTTTGTTTAAGCATTTTTTTAAAAATTTGTTCTTGAAATAGACTGATAAAAAAGCATTCTTAACATCTAAATTTGAACTCGAAGTACTATCTAGTTGCAATTTAGCTACACCTGTCTCATTCATCGTAATATAAATGTAAATGTATGCAAAAGTTGCAATTTATTAAACATACATATTGATAAATTGTAAGAACACTGAAAAAATATTTGATACATATAAAAGAGTTTTAACAACTAAGATTCATGATTTTCTTATTTTCTTCTGATTTTATTACGAAAAAAGTATTTTAAGGACAAAACTGATTATTTTTCATGAATTAGAATATCTTTGAAATGATCAGCATACTGTGGTCGATGACATTTTTAAATGAATTCTTCATTTGATTATAAACGATTGATTATTCATAAAAAAACAACGAGTGCTTAAATCTGAAATATCAATTCAATCGATTGTTTTAAAATTAATATAGCATAGATATTTAAATAATTTTATTATCTTCATAATATTTTAATCTAGATAATTTCTAGCTAATAATTATTGGCTGGAAATAAATCTTATTTTTTAAAACTTTGGACACATTTAATAAAATTGTGATTTCTGTTATTGCGTTCTGCATTTTACTTTTATTACAAAACTTTATATCATCTTCATACTGCCCCATATTAAATATTTGAGATAAGGATATTATTATTACTTTTGCGAGGCTCGAGAGAGAGATTCAGAGATTGTCTTTCAAAAAAAGTTAACAGGGATGGAGATTGAACTTTACTTAACTTTGCATACGAGTGAAAAATTCTATTTAAATTGTTTAGTTTTGATGTCGAATTTTTAGGAGACTTGGTACCCTGAGAATGTCGGAAAATCGATGAAAATATCAATTTATTATTAATCTGAAAATTTGGAAACAATTGGACAAGTATTTAATAATATATGGAACTATTTTGGCTAACAATGAATCAGGTGCCATACTCATTTTCATTGTTTACATCGAACGTATTTCATGTGCAAGTATCCAAGCCGCTTAACTTTTCCATGAGATAAGAAGCAGGACAGTTATTTGAGATTGTAAATGTTAAATCTTTGTTTGTGTATAATTTTGCAGGTTTCGCCTTTTTTCGATTGAATACCTCACTCGTTATTATAATCATCTTCAAAATGACATATTTCATTTTAATTTCAATCGAATGATTTAGAATTTTTGCTGTGTATTAAGAGATATTTAATAAACAGAACTGCAGATCATTTAATTAATATTTTGAGAAAAAAAATTGATCAAATAAAGAAAAAAGGAAATTTTTACATTTTTTTTCTGATAATTCCTATATATAATAATGGTCACTAATAATTATGATAATAATTTATTTTAATAAAATTGATGTCTTACAAATGCCATATTATTGCTCTGAGAAAAAGCTAACTAGGAGTTTTTATTTCAATTTTATTGTGTTGGAAACTTGAAATTTCTTTTTCTCAGTTTGCGCTTTTCCAAAATACTGTCTGATGCAAAATGTTAAAAGTTAATCAATTTTATTGGAATTGCATGAATCTTTTTATGCTCTCTCTTGAATACATACTAAATAGAATTGGGGATGAGTTTGTAAAAATTTGTACTTGATTTTTTTTTCTAAAAATGTTCAAAATGAAAAAATCTGATATTTTGCATAATTGGGCAAACTTACTTTTTCTCAGAAGCCAATATTTATTTCAAAAACCCTATCACTATTTCTTTTAAATACATTGGTGAGGTCCGTTTAAAAAGTTGAGGAAAAAATATTCAAAATTATGCAAGAAGAAGCATTTTAAAAAAAGCTTAATATTTTTATTAATTTAAAATATTTAAATTCAGGGCTCTTAAATAAAAAAATAGAAAATTAAGTTTCTAAACAGTCAACATTTATCTATCGCATAATTAAAAAACGTTCAAAATTGTGAAAAAAATTTTTTTTGGAACTAGGTCTCTTAAAAAAATATACAACTTCAAAGTTTATATATAACTGTGCATATAAAGTAATATCCCAAAATGGAAAAAAGGATAACATAAGAACAATTCTTAATTCAAACTTTCCTTTACAGGTCTTGGAACAGAATGAAAAGCACTAATTTAGAGTATAAAGAAAATCCTCAGTAAAGAAGTAAATAATACGCAGCGACAAAAATGAGATTAATGTCGATGGCAAAAGTATTCAAAGGAAGGTAATTATCGACTCGGAATATAATTTGTGTAGCTCGCATATAACAAGTAGCACTAATGCATGTCAAAGTTGCTTTGGCATTTTGGGCAGTTAATTACAAGCTCGAAGAAAGCGATGTCTTAACTCTAAATTTTTCAAGGAGGGATTGAAGTCAACATTACAATTGCCTCAAGATTCAACCGTATAATTATATATAATATACAATGTATATTACGTTTTTGTATATTATATATAGCTAATACTACTCTTTTATAGACAGACCATCTTGATTTAATTAATAACATTATTTCCATCCGGCTCTTAGTGTTCAAACCAGTGTTTTGAAACAAGAGTCTGCAAAGGCGAATTGATATTCAACAATGAAATATTTTTTTAAAAATGGATATGCACGGTCAATAAGATGGAATTATAAAAATAAAGAAGTTAATTTTTAATTTGTTTTCCTAACTGGTTACAACCAAAATTATTTTTATCAAACAATCACATGTATAAGTCCATTATTCTAAAGGTAGAATTTCTTCCATGCTACATAATAATGCCTAAGGTTTTCAGGAAGAGGGGCATGGCCTCCTTTGAATCCATTCCTGCTTTAATGTGACAACTATTTTGACTAAAATGCATTGGTAATGGAATTAATAAAAGTTTATATTTCCAGTTTATCAATAATTGATAATTAATGTTGAAAAGATTTGAAAATTTGGAATTAATTGCAAGAAAATTATGGAGTGAAAATTAAGAATGCAGATTCAATTGCTGTAATGAAGAATTTTACTTTAAAAATTCAAAATAGGCGTAAAAATTAAGTGAAGTTAAGTAATTCTTTAAAACTGAAATTATGCAATTCTTAGAATTCTGAAACGATATGAAATTAATTTTTGAGCTATTATATTTTCGATTCTTATCGCAAAAATACAGTTTAATTTTCAATTAATGAAAAATTCTAAAATTTCATTTAGAGTTGAAAAAGTTCCACTTTCCAAGGCATACACGTACCAAATTTAGTAGCTGCAGATCAAATGGTCTGGTTTGTAGAGCGACATCACACACACACACACACACACACACACTCACAAATACTCTCACACACATATCTTTATTATTAGTTGATATATAGAAAAATTTTCTAAACCTTGAATTATAAAATGAGATTTACGCATTTTTCGACTTAATTTAAGAATGTAAGTTAAATGTCTAAGTAAAATGTACACTTTTTGATAATCACTTTATAGTTTACTCTTCGCATAATAAAATGATAAAATTTTGTTTCATCTTGATAAATTTCAGAAGTTAGAATGACTCAATTTGATAAAATCAAAATTATATTATATCACAATACAGTCGGAGGTAAGGAGGCAAAATGATTCGTTCTCTTCATTATTAACGCAACTAATTTTTTGCTTAATTCCATTCCCAAAATATAAGGAAAGTATCCATAAAATTCGGCAGCTCGAACCTACAAGAATTTCAAACCAAATGAGTTTTCCAAAGTTAAGTTACTGAAAAAAACTGGACACATTTGCAGTTGGATTTTTAGATATATGTAGATAACGTTCTCTTCTGAGAGATCCGAAAGAAAATGACCGAAGTTCAAAAAATACGTCAGAAAAATTTAAACCATTACAAAATACATGATTTTTAGAAACTTTAGATAAGTTGCAAAGTATTTTTAATAATAATAAGTTTATAAATAAAAAGTTATAAAATAAGTTATGTTAATATACAAGTTATTATAAAAGTTGAAAAATAAGTTTAATAGCTGCAAAATATTTATAAATAAAACTTCTAAGACTACTGCACTACCGAAACATCAATCGCTAAAATCCAACACAAAAATCATAAATTAAATCTTGGAATTATAGTATATCATTTTATGAGACAATAAAATCCTGATATAAGCTTTCACTTCTCTTGAGATTGATAGTATGAAGAGAAAAGCCTCTAAAGCAAAATAATAATAATAATAATAATAATAAAAATCTAGAATGAATTTTTGATTGTTTCCTCTTTGCTTTGTACAAAACAAAGCTATACATAATAAAATAGAGGATGACAGAGAAGACATTACAATCCTTTAAATGTAAATAGATTTATTTTTTTCACTACAAAATTAATTTTAGAGTTTGAGAAACTGTAGTTTAAGAAAGAAAAAGGCACCATCTTTTGTTGTTATTATTGGAACTCATTAAGGCAGTCGTTTTGATCCGCATTGATTGTGTGTACTCCTCGACTACAAAACAAATAATGTATGGCATTAGGTTTCCAGGAGGATGAATTGCATTCTTGTTCAATGGGGAATTCTTGGAAAACAAGGGAACAATCGATTTTAGTTAGATATAGTTCAGATTTGTACACGGTTCTATAACAAATATTTCCCTCCCTCACGCAAGGAAACTTATTATTGGTATCGATGTCATGATTGAATACCACTGAAAAAGATCTATATTTGTTGAATTGTTTTGGTATAAGTAGCAATTTCAGAAATGAGTTTTATAGAAATCGTTAGAAAATTGATTTCATTTACAATAATTATTTGATGTGTAAAAAATTTATATAAAGCTGAAAAAATGAATTTAAAATATTAAATAAATATGCATATTTACAAAAATTATTGTGAAATTTATTCATTAATGGAAATTTCATTCAGTACACTTTTAATTACAGAGGATTCTATTTCTTATTGAAATATATCCATTTTAAGAAAAGTATTTATTTTTTTCGTTTAGTGATTTTAATTTTTGCTTTCAAAGTGTCAAACATGTTTAAAAACAATATCATTTACTATGTATTATAAGATTAATGTATTTTTAAGCTGGAGGAAATTTCGTTGAGTAGCTAGAAAAATTTCAATTAAGAATTTTATATTTTAAATTAGTTTATTCTTAAAAATTTATTTCCTTATATTAGGTAAAAGTTAATGCATTAAACGTAGTTATATAAAGTTATAATTTTAAATAACAAGTTTATAAACCATATAAATAGAAAAGAGGCATTTTACTATATTCTATGACTAAAATTTGTATTATATCTTGGACTTAAAATTTTGGAGTGTAATATAAATGTGAATATCTTAAAAACATTTGTTTGAAAATCGACACATTAAAGCAAGTATCTGTTGATAAAATATATTTCATTAATCCTAAAATTCATTTTCACAAAAACTCTCTTTTTTGAAGTGAGTTGTTCGAGGTTTACTGATTCCTTATAATTATAAATTTTGTTATAATATATCTTATAATTCATCAACACACGTAATCTAACTAAATACGAATTACCCACATTAATTTATAAATTGTTTAGTATAAAACGAAAATATTAATCAATTGCAAAAGTTATAGTCATAAATTTTGCACACATAAATTAATCATTAAAAATTTAGATTGCCATCTTATTTGATGTATACACTTATATCAAATATTTAATTATGAAAACAATTCTGAACTGAAATAAAATGAGTTTGTCTAAAAATTAATGGTAATACGATTTAAAAATTTTAAAACTAAACAATATTTAAAATAGGTAAATGCATTAAGAATTTTAGGTTAGAAAAAATTCAAAGTAAATGAGAATCAAAGTTCCTCCATTTAATAATTGAGAACTCTTTGTTTTTAACCTTTAACAAACAAAATAACAGCATTCATAAATCTTTTAAACTAAATATAAAGCTATTTTCTTATTGCAATAAAGGAATTGACTAAAAAACTTTGAATTGTATTTTGTTCGTAGCTGGTGATTTGCAAATAAAATACATTTTTTGGAGTAGAGGTACTAAATTCAATTTTTTCTTATGTCTAGGAAGTAGAACTTTTTTGTTCCTTATTTTGAGTATTTAGAATTGCTTTTTATTCGTAGCTGATAATTTGCTAAGCAAAATACATTTTTTGGAGGAAAGGTTCGTTCAATTTCATCTTATGGCTAGAAAGTAGAACTGTTTGTTCCTTATTTCGGTTGTTTTGAATTTCTTTTTTCTCGAAAATTATGATTTGCAAAATAAAATACAATTTATTTGGAGAAAAGGTTTTAAATTTAATTTCATCTTATGGCTAGGAAGAAATTGCAAGATATAAGAAATAAAATAATAGCAATTTGTACCATCAGATAAAGAACATTAGCTCAACAATCTTTAGAACAAACAGCACGTTGTCTAAAAAATAAATTTTAAAATAAAAGAACAAAAAAATGTAAAAAATTAATGCAGAAAATAAGAAATTAAAACTTAGAAAATTATATTTTCTCTTGCGATTGCTGTCATTAAGATAATAAATCCTTGTCCCGCAGTTATAAATTATTGTAGAGAATAAATTCGCAGATGATTCCAGAAGAAAATTGTTTCCGCAAACTTAAACTGTTTCATTCTTCTTTCAGTTCATTGGAAAGGGGGGATATATTTTATACTTTATAATTATATAAAAAATGCAATTCTTCGATCAAAAAATATGCGAAAAATATTTAGATTCACTGAATCTGCAGTTTAATATTAAATAATTAACAAACTACTTCAAAATTAAAAAAAAATTCTTTCAATATTAGATTTTTTGCTAACTCAAATATTTTCCAGATATGCCAAAAGCAGCAAACTTAACATTGGAGGTAACTAACTGTAAGTATAAACAGATAAAAATGGACGGATAAATGATGTAAAGACACCTACCTCGTAATTCAAATTCTTGCAAAATAGTCAACATTGATACGTTTATGTACATAGAAAATATTTAAAAGTAGAGAAATATTAACGACAAGTAAAACTTTTCTTCTTAGTTTATAGTGTTACGCTATAAAATCTGGAGAAGTTCCAAAAATTAAGAATTATTCTGTTTTTTATTCTATATATTGCAAATTATTACTTTGTTAAAATAATTAAATTCTTGGAGACTCATTTTGTAAAGGATTGAATATTTATTATATATATATAGGCATTAATTATATATATATTTTTCATTTTGGAAATGATTTTTATTTTTCCTTCTAGAACCTTCTTTTTTACCCTAATGGAATTAACCCCCGGGGGGCAGCTCGAAATGAGGATGAGATGCTTCCGGCATGGTGGTTAGATCTCACCACCTTGGAGGGTACACGAATAGGTAGGGGTTTTGACTCCTCCCATTGATGGCGAGACGTACTTCCTTCGGGGAGGGTTTTACCGTGATCGGTGATGACCCTTGGAACTCAACCACAGTTCCCACTAATGTTGCTGTTGTGGCGGTCCGGTAATTCAATTTTATGGTTTAAATCCGTGTGCCTTCGTGGCGGGTCGGAGAGTCAGAAGGATGGATTTAAAGGAATGGAATTTAAAGAAAAAGGTTTTCAAATGCTATTGTAAAAATGATAAGCAAATGAATATGATAATTATGCTTATATATATATATATATATATATATATACATATATATATATATATATATATATATATATTTCCTTAACGCAGTAATAAACTATTTTGAGCTATAAACACGGAACATTCTTTTAATTTAGTTATATTAATAATGTTTTTAAAGATTTAATTAACGTATTTGAGTATAATTCGTGGTGAATTATTTATGTTCTGTCACTTAGTAGGAACAAAATAAACGGAAATTCAGATTTTCTTCATTCAAATTCTGAAATTTCATCCGGAATTTGATATATGTTTATAGTATTGGTGTTAAAAAAATACCACTGATTCATTCGGCAAGCTCTTTTCTATTTTGAATCATTAAGTTCGAAAATCTAATAACATGCAGGATTTTTTTAATGAATGCTATAAGTTCTATTATATTTAGATTCTTTAAAGACTGCATGACAATTTTTTTGTCAATTATATATATATTTTTTCTTTTTTTTATATATAATACATATGAGAAAATAAGAAAGTTATACATTTTTTTTAATTAATGATGAGAGCTGAATGAAATCAAAATCCTAAATAAAAACAATTTATAAATAATTTATATAAAATTATACTTTCTTTTAAAGTAAATGATAATTTTTTTTATTAAATAAGATTAAAATTGTATGAATTTGCATAAAATTTTAATAAATAACACCTTATATATGTGCATTAAATCTTGATTATCAGCGATAAAATAGAATTTATTTAGAAATAGAAATTTACTTTGTAAAACTACATATTGAAATTCGTACTGTCTTTAACCCTCCATGCGGCAAAACCCGTCTTAAGACGGAATCTATTCTCCCTGAAAAACGGCGGACCCCGTCTATAGACGGATAAAAAAACTCCCTTAAAACTGTCACTGCCCGTATATTTACGGGTTGCGGTTTTTCCCTTCCCCCAATCTCAAGCTATGCGATAATGAGAAGGGAATGTGAGATAAGGAAAAGTGAATCGTTATCAATGGAAGATATGATTGACTTCTTCCTGTTCGCGTCCATTTATGCATTTTAAAATCTCGCTTACGTTCTGAGCCGTTACTTTTAAGATTTCGAGATAATAAATACGTAGCCAAAATTAGTTTTAAATAAAGGGAATAAAATTGAACGTATGAAAATATATACCTGGAATGAATAAATATACGTATTATTAGTAATAATTTGATCGATAAGATCTTAAAGTTTTCTAGCATAAGAAAATAGTTTATCTAAAAATATATATAATTAAAATTTGACAAGTTTCTCTTTTATAGCGTGCTTTCATTTAAGGATTGCTTATGCAATTTATTTTTCAAAATAAGACACTAAACTTATGTACAGAATTTACTTAACGAACGAAACTTTTTAATTTTTAATGAAATATTTTTTTTTTTTTTTTAGTTTTCATTAATAAGTATATTTAAAAACGGGGAGATATATAGAACCAATATATTAAAGTGGGATTTTTCGGAAAGATAAGCATTCATTATATTAAATCCTTACTTTTATAATGTAATAATCTATATATGAAAATTGAATATTTGTTTAATTCTTAAAACCTTATAGAGTTTCACACTCCTTGGCGAATTCGAACAAAAATGTAAGCATTGTAGATATATAAGTTTCATTGTTTTTATATTTTTCTCTGGTTTTTAATAATATTTTCAAAGTTAATATAAGCGCAGTTTTTAAAGGTTCTATTTTTTTTTTTTTTCTTTTCGAAATATTAATCTTATTTCACTGCTGAATCCCATATACATCGAGCGGTTTTGTTAATGTTAAACTGGTTTCTTCTGACATTTTTACTTATACATAGAATGTTGAGTAATTTAATCCGCCTGAAAGTAAATGAATAATTGATCTAATAGTGAGCATTTTTTGTTATTTTAATTAAAGTGAAATAATTACACTGTTTTTTTGAAATGTTGCAATTTTTTTTACCTCCTTGATCTAATTTTATCTCTTATCTTAGCATTTAAAAAAATTTTAATGCGTACAGCTGACATTTAGACTATTTTCTTCTCCTTTTTGTCCAGTTTGAGTTCACTGGATTTGATTTTAATTTATTTATCAAGTTTGTTAGTTTTTATTTCCTAATATGCCAAATGAAGAAACTAAAATGCTCGTTTAGTTTCCCAAAGCTTTAAAGACGTAATTAATTATTATTAATTAGGGCTAAGTTTTCTAAATATTCTAAAGAAATTGAATATAAAAATAGAAAAATTTAAATAAAAATCTAAATATTTTCTTTCTTTTTCACAAACAATAAACGCAGGCGAGGTATTTTATATATACTAGTTTGTATATGTAAAATTGATGTATCTTGTTCTGACATTTTGGCTTAATTTTCCTATTCGCTCCTGTTTTTATTGTCATCTGATATGCGTTCTTGTACAATAATCATCCGGCATGCAAATGGGAAAATAATTCTTCAAACTACCACATGCTTTGAAATCGCATATCAAACTTCAATCACTTAACATTTTCTCATAGTTTCTTTATCTTTGTTCCCACGATTAGAAACCTTAAAAACAATTATTGTTTAGCTTAAGGTTTAAAAAAAAGTCGTTTAGATTTCGAACTTGTGAGAACAAATTCGATTTAAATCGGCTTGTCAAGAAAAATGTTCGAAAAGATTTGTCAGATGAGCATCTGATAGATTGCCCTCTAACGTTTCACCACAAAGTACTTCGTTAATGGTAAAAACCACAGATGTTATTTCAAGGAGTATTTCCTTATAATTATCAACTCGTCCTAAAGAGGAGTAAGGGAAAGAGCAATTCACAATTTTCTGGAAATGGAACCTTATCTTACGCAGTGCCCTGATAGTAAACCTAAAGATGACTCATAACAAAAAAAAAGCTTTAATTTAAGAATCAATAATAAATTTTTGCGAAATCTCTCACTCAGTAAGAACATCCTAAGCATCCTTTCATTGAAAAAAGTTAACAAAAAGGTTAAAAGAAAAGCGATGTTTATACAATATCCCTCTTGACAATATTCAAAATATAAACTATTCATCAACAATTAAAATACACAAAAATACACAAAAACCATAAAAAAAATTATTCCAATATGCTAAAAAAGTGTAATACTAAAACAAGTTATTTTCTATCTATGGAATAAGAAAAATTCGGAAACACCCACATTTCAAGTAATTTGAAATTTTTTTATTCTTAATAACCTTTAGCCTCACATTTTCATTTTTTAAAAACATAACTCGTTTGAACGAGAGTGACAGATACGCAGGAATATTTCTACTAAATTAGTGAATATCTCTACTTATAATGAAAATGAGTATTCGAATTGGCGATCAAACTGTTTGTCCTAGTGCGAACTTCATCCGTATATAATTTGGAACTGGGAATGTACACCTCGGGAGGAAATTACCAAATATTTTAATTAAAATTTTTGTTAATTAAAAATTAAATAAAATTTTAACATTTATCCGCTATAAAATCCGAAATTATTTCAACACAATTTATACAATGTACAATTTTATTTATACATTTGAATGTATCATCAAGAAAATTCATTCTTTGAAGTAAAATTAAGATCTTGAACTTTGTGTCATTTAGTGACACGATAGTTATAGAACTTTCGCTTCAGCTGCATGGTTTATTTGTATTTCAGTAAAGAAATTTTTAACTCTTTGGTTTTAGCTTACATCTTTTTAACCCTTTAACTAAATCCTGATCAGTGGGATAAAAGCCAGAATGAAATATTAGGATAACAATGAAAACGATTTTAGTTTCAATTAATATATATATATATATATAATATTTGAAATATACTAAATTATTTTTGATTAATTTAAAGTTGGAAAATTATATGGCATAAAATTTCGTATCATTGATAAAAAAAAATTGAATTCACAATTAATGTTGAAATTATTTTTCTACTGCGATATTTTCGAATGAACTTTAAAATTTTAATAATTTTTATTAACCCTTTAAAGGGTTTTCTTTTCCTAGTCATGTTGGAGTAAAATGCTTTTAGAATTGAGATTGGCCTAGGAAAAGAGATTCACTTATTAGAAAAATTTAATCTGATTTATTAATTACATTTTTCAATTAATAATTAAGAAACAGTTCAAGACACATCATTTTATTTGAGATAAACAAATGAAGCTTATTTGCCTCACTGAAAAATTCGTAAGAATTTATGCCAACTTCCATAATTTTATTCAAAGATTAATGAATTTGGTGATGAGCGTAATTCCCATGCCCTTAGAAAGGGTAAATTAAAATTTTAAAGAAATGAGTTCCACTGTCCAACGTATGTAGTTGCTGATTTTGGTAACTGTGAAGTCTGAAGGTCAGCAAAACAAACAGACAAATAATAGTGCACACGCTCATACATCTTTATTATTAACAGAGACAAATGTTTGTGCGTTTTGGCACTCTATTAGAGCTTACATATTTATCTCAGTGGAATATACATCTAAGAAAAAGAAACTGTGCATTGTAGAGATCATGGTTTTTCTACTTCTGAAACATTTTTAAAAATTATTAATTAAAAATTAAATGGGATTTTGATGAGTTTTTTTTATTACAATTATTACAGTATAAAAAGGATTTTTTTTATCATCTTAAAATTCAAAAGATTACTTTTTCAATGATTCATTTGTGTTGAACTTTATTTTTTTTATTTATTTGCAATAAATTCAAGAGCATATATTAAGCCTTTTTAACAACAGCAAATTTCACTGTTATAAAATAATTCAAGCCGTTTGCATTATTTCTACACTTTTTTTTTTCTATTGTTCAAGATGAAGTTACGAAGACATGGCTTATGTTTCCATAATTAGTAAATTTCTGTTAAAGCGTGCTTTTAATATCTTTTAGAATTTTTTTTGTAATTGAACTAAAGTTTAATTTTACAACTGAGCATCGAACAAACTTTTCAACTTTGCATTCATTTTTAAAATATCTGCTCTATCTTGTAATATAATTAAAAATATAACAATATATGATTGTTTTTATAATTTGAAAATTACATTATTATTATAATAAGCTGAATTGTAGTTGAATCAGAGAAATTTTCACTGGATAAGATATATGATAGATCATCTGAAACATTTCAAAAATTAAAAAGAAATATTCTGTAATATACATAAAACTTTATTGCTGAATGTTTCTATTCCCCGAATTTAGAAATTTAATAAGCCTGATTGGTTTCAACAAAACAGGTTTTGCATTAATTGAAGTTTATTCACTCCCGTTTTAAATTAAGGATTTACTGTCGTGTAGCTGATAGAAAATTCAAAAATTATGTAGTATAGAATGGTGCATGGCGTCTGAAACAGTAGGAGTTATATGACTATCAAAATTTAAAATTCTTAGATGTTTGGCTTAAGAAACCATTTAATTAAAAATTTTATATTGACCAGCCACCTCGACACATGTGTTGGTCGCCAAAAGCAGCTGGGAAGAAATGAGTAAAAAAAGATCAATGCAACTGCATCTGCAAAGCTTTTAAATTCAGAATTTTTTTTAATGATTCGTTTACCCCAAGATATGTCGTTATCCGATTG
Source organism: Argiope aurantia (assembly GCA_026543865.1). Classification (NCBI taxonomy): domain Eukaryota; kingdom Metazoa; phylum Arthropoda; class Arachnida; order Araneae; family Araneidae; genus Argiope; species Argiope aurantia. The sequence goes on from JAPMOR010085060.1 coordinate 43,859, forward strand.
CAAAATAGTGAGGGCTTTGATTCTAATCCGAATAACTTAAAGTTGAAATTTCCTTTTTAAATTGTAATTTATTTTAAAATGGTTCTTAATATTCTGTGGGAGCTTTCTTTAGAAGAATTCGAAAAATTCCATTTGCAAATTGTTAATTATAAGTCTAAATAACCTGTATTATTTAAGACATTTTTCCAGGCCAAATTTGTATCATGGATATTACAAAGAAATATTTTGACAATTACTTTTATGTGTTGCAGTCATGAGGTGCATCAGCTGTGTAATCCAGTTATTTCAGCATTACTGAATTATTGTAAAATCTATTTAATTTCAAAATTTTAATCATGCAGATAAACACTAAAAACCAATATCTCGGAAATTGAAATATGGTATGGAATTCCATAATTATACAATCATTTTCTAAATACTGAAGAAGCAAATTTATAATTTGATGCTTCTTATCGCAATTAATGTTTTAAACGCTCATTTTAAAATATTAAAATACATTGGCAATGCGCTGAGAGGATTTTATTTTCAAGAATTAAATCTATTGTGCGTAATTTCGAGAAATAATTTCACAGTAAGAGGGGATTAAAAATTTTGAGAAACATATTACAATGAAAAAAAATAATAGACGAACTATTTCAATTTATAAAAATTAGATACTTATCAAATTAAACATAACAATAATTTATTCTTAACGTAAATTTTATGCGGTGTTTTATGAAATAATCGAAAAACCTCAACAACAACAACAAAAAACAATCACACTTTTTGCATTTTCAATCTATGTTATTGCAGCTCTCTTCTTAACCACTAAAAGAAAAATTCTCTTAAAAATCGAAAGGCAGCGATAGCGATAAGCAATAACTGTCACTCACCATGTGGTAAGCTAATGACTTAGATCCAGCAGCGCTGAACTGACCGCAAAGGGGGAAAGCCATCCCTTTGTCAAAATCCTGACACTTTTAAGAATAAACCTGTTATTCAGACGTGCCGCTATGGGTAAGTATAGCGATCTGAACGCCGCTGACAGAAGGGTTAAGCTGCTTGCTCCAAGATACTCAGTATTATTATGTATTTTGTTTATATACAATAAAAGTTTTGTATCGAAGAAACGAAAATTTTCCAATAATGGAAAATTTTTAAAGTCGATCCTAATGGAGCTATGATGTTAGGATACCGAAATAAGTTGAAAGTGTGCTTTGTCAAGTGAAGTAAAGACACCAAGTTTATAACTACTTGCTAACCAACTTTATAAGTTGTAAATATAAAATTCGGAAGATCGTAATGAAACCTCAATTTTAGTGTGGGTACTGAAAAGAAAATTCTGTAGTAACTCGGAGGAAGTTTATGAACCATTACTTCGATTTTGTGAATGATTTTTTTTTCTAAATAACATTATTATTGCAATAATATTTATATATATGATAGCCACATAATTCCGACTTTAAATTTACGTTTAGTAGAATTTCTAAAAGTATGCACGTATGTTGTTTGCTATAATTTTATTTCAGGCGTTAAATCAGAATTTTTTTATAAAATCTGATAATTGATAGCTGCTTTTTATGAAAATTACAAAAGGGATATATACGGCAAATGAAATTCTTATAATTTAAAGTTGTTGTGATTTTCAATTATAATTTCAATTTCCCGCAGCACATTATAGAAAAAATATGCTTCAAAAACCTATTACACTGTCCAGAAACACAAAACTATTCACCTTTCCTTCAGAAACGTGCATTTGAATTTGGAATATTTTTTTTCCATTTATAGTCTTTTGCTTTGATTACCTTTCTCCAAACTTATGCTTATAAAAAATATTCAGTAAAAATATTCAAAATATTTACGCCAGGTGAATATTCTTACAGAATCTATCTGAAATAATTTAAATCTAAATTCCAAAAAAATGAATTTTTCAAACACAAATTTTGAACTATTAGTTATTTTTCATTTCAATGCAGTATTTGAAAATTCAGAATTTATATTTTCAAAACATGAAATATCTATCTGTAAGATAGAAAATTTTCATCTTTATCTTACTGAATTTAGTTTAATTAGGATATAATTCATAAAAAAGAGTGTTTACAGAAAAATATATTTTATATTGTAAAATATGGATATATGACTTAAACCTATTATTATTAATCAAGTTTCAACCAAATAATTGTACAAACAATCAAAATTAATCCTACTAACTTTTATCGATTAAAAACTAGTATATCTTCTATCCAAAACTTGCAAGTTGATAAAGACTTTTATCATTATCACAGGAGAGATTTAAGTATCACTCTAAATATCACTGCACAAATATATTTATGAAGCAATGCTTTTTGAAAAATCCATAGAAAGAGGGTTAATTTATTTTTCCGGTTCTGTTGCCAGTTCAGCAAAGTATGGACATTGATCTTATGAAACTGAAAAGAATAAAGTTAACAACTTTTAGTATCCATAAGCGTGGCGATATTTTAAAGCAAAGCAATAAAAACTTTTAATCTGCTCAGATAAAACATTCTAAGTCTTCTTTTAACTTTCAATTTAGAATAAAAGATGGCGTAAAAATTCATGTTTCTTTTTTTAAGGAATTTATGTTCATGCATAAATACACTTTCGTAATGCATTCTACCATTAATACTTTACGAGGATATTTCTCATTTTTATTCTGAAGATGCAAAGTATCAAGCATTAAAACCATTGATTTACTTTTTATTTCAAACAGCTATTCAGCTAGAAAACTCTCCGTAATGAAAAAAAATCATAAATATTACTTTAAGAGAAAATAGCAGAAGAAGCATTTTCTTCACTCACGATACTGAAAAATAGTAATGTAAT
>JAPMOR010085062.1:0-27970 GCA_026543865.1 Argiope aurantia
CTACAAGATAAACTAATAATATTAAGACAAATTACTACTACTAGGTAAACTAATAATCTTATGACCAGTTACTGCTACAAGATAAACTAACAATTTTAAGACCAGTCACTGCTAGAACATAAACTAACAATCTTAAAACCAGTTAACTTTCGGGAAGTCTGAAGAGCTTTTCACGTAACAATCTTTTTCAATGTCATTATTCTTCAATTTATTTTGCTCTTAATATAAATAAATTTTCTTCACTATTTTGAGATTTTATCGAATTGATCACAGATAGTTAGTTACTTTCTCTAAACAGAAATTTTCTTATGCAATTTTATTATTGAGGATTATTTGTTCATAATCTTCAACGGGAATCAAGATTATTAAATTTTTTTTATGAAAAAAAAAACAATAAAATGCATAAAAAATTTAAGAAGTCATTATTGACGTATATATTCTAAACTTCATATGAAATTATCGCCGAAATGATTATTCGTGATATATCACGTTTTAATTTCCTTTTTTTGAACATATCCACTTTTCTCTTTTAGTGCATATAAATGCTAACTATTGTATTAAGGAAAGATTTCATTTTTAATGAAATAATAATAACAAATTCTAGCGCTATAAACATTCTTGCTAATTTTCGATAAATATAAATATGAAGTTTTTTTTCGATAAATAAAATTTGCTGATGTTTCTTTTTGCCTGATTGTGTAAATTTTTTCTAAAATTCAGTTAAATTTAGCAAAATTGAGATTCAAAATATAACATCTATCCAATCAACTGAAATATTTACATTTTTATTCTAATTTTATTTCATTAATTTCAAATAAATATCACACTTAGTTATATTGTAACTATTCCCTCAATAAAGGCAAAAATAAATCAGCTTTTCCTTATAATCTCTACATTATTTGTTAAATACCAATGTCAAATAAAAGAACTTCCTTATTATGGATAACAATAACTCCGAGCGCCATCTAGGGAAAAAAATAAGATAAATCTCCTACATTCATTAATGGACGAAATTTATAAATTCGAAACCTTCGAATATCTACAAATTAGTGAAAGCTATGCTAGATAATAACAAAAATCTGATAGAGAAATTTAAAAGATAATGCAATCTCATTTTTCATTTCTCTTTTCAAACAGGATTTCAAAAGTGATTTTATTGTGAACTACATTTTAAAGAAAAAAAAATATTTGGATGTAATATAAAGTAATTTTTTCGCTATTTCAGGATCAATTAAAATTCTGAAATTAACAATTACATTTTGAAAATCAAGATTTAGATTATAATCTTTTAAGAGCCTAGCTTTAATAACTGAAGTAATTAATTATTAGAAGTTCTTAATTTTTCAAATAAGATGTAAGAAAGTCTTGAAATCGTCAAAATATCTCTTTCGAAATATATCTTCTCTAAGAATTCGACTTTATCGAGTCAGTAAAAAAAAATATTTAGGGATAGGTCCTAAATGGCACTATTATTACCATAATTCTAAACCATAACGAGCTTCATGAAGGGACTGTGGTATATGTTTTTCTCATGTTACTTAAATATAGATGAAATACTGGATAAAATTACTTAATTGACTGACGGTTTATTGATTCTTTTGAATGTGAAAGAAATAATTCTAAGTTCTCTTCAGTTACATAAAAGAAGTTCGGTACGTAATTTTGGCAGCAAAGTGTAAATAACGTATCAAGTTTTGGAGACCATCATTCAGAAGGAAAAGTTTCAAAGGATCGGGAAAATACACTCAATTTTCTTCTGTATGTTATGATTAAGAATAAGAAAATCTATACGTAAGATAATCAAGGCTGATCAATTAAGTGTGGATACTTACATAATCATTTTAAATAAGAGAAAACAGTCTTTAAATATGTTTTAACTCATGAAGCAAATTCTATAATTGTTTGAAAAAAATTGGAAAATCATCAACTGGATGTGGATTCTTTCACATGTATTTTTCAAAATTGAGAAATCCTTTTTAAATATGTTTCAATTTAAGAAATAAATTGTACAAATATACAAAAAGTCATAGAAATAAAGATGAAAGGTGGATCATATATTTATTTTCTTAACTTTATTTAGAATGTTTTATAACAATTTTCAAGGATATATAGTATTTGTGTATGAAAAGAAAACTAGTAAAGATGAATTAGAAAGCGATCCTTTCATATATTGCACTCATGGAATCGTCGATTGATTGTACTTAATAATCATTTTAAAATTATAAACGTTTTTAACTAACTGAGAAGATGTAACACACACACACACACACACACACACACACACACACACACACACACACACACACACACACACACACACACACACACAAACGATTTGTACAGATTTCAACTTTCTGTCTGCTCTAAAATATGGGGATCTCTTCGGTGGATTTTATTCCGAAGGAAAATATAAAATTGCTTAACTAATGATAAAAGATACTTTCATTTTATTTTTTCATTATATTACAGAAATAATAACTTTTCAGGTGTCGTATCTTTGATGTATTTTGTAAAATAAGCATGAATAAACATGTAGCCAATGTTTAAAATTCTATTAACTAAAGAAAATTCAATTAAAAACATTGCTTACTAAAATAGATTAATCTTAAGTATTGCTAAGTATGCAAAAATATTTTAAAATTTATTTTTAGAAAATAAATTCTTTAAACTACAAAATCATTTCTGTTTAATTGAATTTTTCGTCATAAAGATTAAATATATTTAAAATGTAGTTTCTTATATAACGATTAAGTATAATTAAATGTATTTTCTTTTTAAAGATAAATAAACAAAAATAATAATCATAAATAAACATAAATAGAACCTTAAATCAAATAAATAATAAATAAAATTAAACTAAAATTGCAAAGATAATCAAACTAGAACTAAAATAATAATACTAAATAGACTCTCTAAGATCAAACTATTATTTTTCTATTTTCTAGTATTTGTAACATAAATCACTCCTCTTTTTTTAACATTTATGTATTTTTATCTTTACAGTTATATTCACAGGGTGCGGCAGAAAACCCCGGACAAACAATTTTTAGCATAACTCGATTAAAAATAAATAAATTAACAAAATGTAACAAATAATAATAAGAGTAGACTTTTACTAATAAATAAATTTAATTTGTTTCAAAGTGGCCGCCTTTTGCTGTGATACAGATGCGCAAACTCTTATTAAAATTTTCAACAATTGGCCACAAGTCTACTATACTTTAATCTATCCCATTCCCACCGAAGCCATTGCTTTTATCTTCATAAACTTTTATGTCATTTTTTTGAAAGCCCTAGATTTCAAAATGAATTATATTCTGTAATCATGAGATTGAGATTCGGCGAGTATTATGTCCATTCTCCAGATGATATCACGTCCGAAAAATGCGCCTTGCATCACACTTCTGTCTTTTTAGCCTTGTGAGTTGGTGCGAAGTCTTGTTGAAACGTCCACTTTACATTTAGAGATGCGATTTGGCCCACGGAAGTACAGCAGCTTCTAAAATGTCAATCTGATACACTTTTCGATTTATTTTAACGTCCTCATACACAAAAACCAGAAGTGCTTTGATGCTTGCGCATATTCCTCCCCAGACCATGACCGATTGTTCCTTTTTGAAATATTCAACAATTGCTGAAGTGTTTGAAGCATCTACAGACTAGATGCTATAGCTTTAGGAGTTATAAACTTTTGGACGGTAAAGGACTTCTCATTAGTGAAAAGGAATCTCTCACAGCGCTGACTTGCTGCCTATTTCAAAAGTTTTCGGCGTCCTTGGATCCACAGGAGTTTATTTTCTTCAGGGAGTAGTTGAACGTTTTGGAACTTGTAAGGCTTCAGTCCAAGCTCTGTTTTCGCTATTCGTTGCTCTGATCTGTCACTTATTTCCAATTCATAAAATATCTTTTACTTGAAAACCCTCCATTTTTATTGAATTCGCGTTTTGATAACCTTACGGCTATTGAAAGTGTCCGCCATACGTTTTCATTTACTTCCTGAACTTTAAACATCTTTGCCACGCTCTTTGAAACGATAAATTGCATCTGACACTGTTTGCCGAGGCACATTAAGCAAACAAACAACGTCATACTGTCGTTTTCCTTGCGTAAACAACTCTAAAAGATCTTTAGTTTGGCATTGCAAAATAAATAAATAAATAAAAGAAACAATACGTAAATTAAAAGATACATTATAAAATATGTTATAATTGAAATAATAGACAAAAAGAAGTGAATAAAAATTAAAAAGAAATTAATTAAATTCTATTCTATGATGTAATAACTTTGTCGGAGTTTTCTGCCGCACCCAGTATTTAAAAAAATTTCAATGTAAAATTTAAAAAAATCATAAGTTCATATATAACTATCTTTATATAGGATTGTTTACATGGTATATATGATCTTTCTTTGTTTATAATAATAAAAAAAAGTTTTGAATTACAACATTTTCACAGAAACATCATTTTTATTTTCGGATTTAATAGATTTCTTTACAGAAATACAGTAAATCTCTCGTGTTTTACTGAAAGAATTCTAATTAGTTTCGTCAACCCATTATTTAATTAACGTGTTTCAGGAAGTTAATTTACTGCCAACGAACAGCAAACGAACTTGGAGTAGCATTCAATTTCACCTTCTTGGAGAAAATGCTGCAACGGAAATTCGTCTTGCATCTAATGAAGGCATTTTTATTTGTATGCGACTTGATATAAATTATTCGAGTGCTATTCTGCAGAGGTAGGCGACCGTTAAATCGGAGTCCTCTAAAACTATTCCTTGGAATGTTGGAAGAAAATTTAATTTGAAACTTTCTATTTTCTCACATTTGAAAAACAGACAATTATTCTTCTAGTAAAGTAATATTAAATAAAATCTTTATTATTAATTTTGTATTACATTATTATTTAGAAATTTCTTTTACTTTGAAAATGTTCCTTCGGCTGATAATATTATTTTCTAGCCATTTAAAAAAATTTTGTTTACCTATTTCATTATAGTAGGAGGATAGTTCCCAATCCCGGAAAAGCAACACAAAATTCGGGCTGATATATTATTGAATTAGTAAGTAGTCTTTCTGCTTCCCTGGAGATTACTCGATTGATAGCGTTTCCTTATTAACGGTATTACCGCTGTTGACAATATGTACCTCAGTTTTAAGAGTCGTTGCAGAAAATTGCATGCAATAGAGGTGCGTGTTGTGAGCCCGATTTAGAGTTTGGATTATGTGTATTAACAGTAGAATCATTCATTTCACATCAAGTACCGAGGCTGAATAGAAGTAATGTCTTGAGATTAAACGAAACATCAAATCTTTGAAAGAACAATCGTAAAAGTAAAGAACAATTTAAACATTGTTCTTTAACTTTCAAGGAAACATCAAAATACATTTCTCAAAAAAGGTAACCATTTTTAAAAAAATATTCTTTATCTTCATACTCGTCAAATGCTATTAATCGTAGTGAAGTTGTATAATACTTTTATATTCAGCCGAATTTGATAACGGCACATAATTTTAATGTCTACGTAAGTCACTTTTTGATTAATCAATAAAAATGATTAAATTTAGGTTCAATATATAGCCACTGAATTAAAGAAATTTTCGTTAATTCTTCTTTAATGTTTACAAAATGTGTTCTAAAAAATAATAAGCAGAAAATAATTGAAATAAAAAATGTTTCCTTTTAGTATGTTCCCTATTAGTACAATATATATCACGTTACCTCAACGACGTTATTTGGTATTCCGAATGTCTTATAACATCGTGAAGATGTAATAATATGGTAGCCTATTTTGTGCTGATGCTTTTAATACAAATATGCTTTTGAAAATTGTTGTGTTTTGAAACGCTATTATTCATTAGAAATGTTGATGTTTTCTCTCTTAGTAGAATATTTGGGAAGGTTTTTATATGAAATTTTAAAATTTAATATTGTTATATATCCAATGATTGTAATTATATTACGGAGGTATTTTCTCACTGATCTCGGGCAATACTTTTGGAAATACATTTGAATTATATTCACAAAAGCATCTACGCAAATGAATATTGTTACAAACCTGTAATGTTGCTTCTCAGCATGGTTCTCTCACTGGAAAGAACAGCTCTGGTAGATGATGATCGGGTGCGCGTCAATGATTCCAGAGTTTGGCGAATATTTGGCGACTTGATGACAGAATAGATATTAATGGACACTTCGAGAATTTTAATTATTCATCCAGTAAGAACTGAGATACGCCTGATTGGACCAGAAACTTCTCCATCCGCCTCTCGGGAATTATAAAAGGCCAGCAGTCTCAAGCTGCAATGAATCGTAGTAAGTTGGAGTCGTAAAACGTGTCGTCGAGGATAACAAAGCAACGGTAGAATAGTCCAGCATTGTGTGGAGCTCAAGCGAGTGTTGAACTGAGCTGTGTGCCGAGTCCTGGCGTTTATTGTAGAAGCAGCATCGTTTCGTCTGCGGAGTAGCCAGTCGTGTAGTAGTGTGTCGGCAGTTAGATACAGCTAAAACGAGGAGATGGTGGAGAATTACAGCTGTTTGGAGAGACCGTAAAGTGAAGCTACTTAGATTCCCTCTCCTGTTGAATTCTGTCTGGTCACTCTATGTGCTATGGTTGATTTCTATTTTTGGGCTACCGTTTGCTGTAATGTGCCGCTGTGTGCTGTCCTGTGTTCATCTCAGCTGTATATTTGTCGTCTTTGTATTAGTATCTTCGTGTTAAATAAACGTCGTCGTCATTCGTTTTTGTGATGGTAATTGTCTTCACCCCATACCCCCACTATAAGCGAACCCGGTGACTTTACGGACTTACGAACTTTCAACATAACAATATATAATGTAACAGCTGAACGCTTAGGATAGTTAAAAATGGATCATAGGTCGAAAGAACACCACATTCTCATGGTTAAGCAATATTTAAAATAAATGACGGTTTGGCTGCTACAGCTTAGATTTCGTACAAAGTATAATCACAAGCCATAAGCCAGAGAAACGATTAGTTTACTTCATAAATCATTTCTTGGTCGTGTAATTATCCTTTCTGTAATCAGACTTCGTCACCTAAATCACATCATTTAACGCCGTTTGGCTTTTTTTTTCTCTTTCTTTCACAATCGGTCGCTTTAATTAAATGTGGCGGAATTTCTTTGATACAGAGCTCAGTTTCCTCTTTCAAGGCGTGGGTGGATGTGTGATTGTTGAAATATATATTAAACTTTAAAAAAAAAGCGAAAGAAAACTTTCAATGACATTAAATCGCACAATCATTATAATTAACATCTACTCTGATAACCAGAATGGGAAATTACGACATGATTATATGTAATTATGGAAATTGTTATGATTCATGTATTAACTGAATTGTTTCTCAGGTTGTAGGGTATGTGGCACCAACTTGCACTAAAATTGAGAACTCTAGCCACCAAATTTTTATTATTTTCTAAACATCGCTGAAAAATGGAGTTTTTCTTTCGTGTTCGCACTCCTTTTTTAATAAATATAAATTGTCAGCTGTCACGCTGTATTTTTTTCTAACATTTTTTTATCGCACGAATAGCCCAAATTTCAAATATTGCTTGAATTTGGAGACACCTTATATTTTTTCAGTCCTGAGTCTGAATAAGCGTATGCAATAAGTATTAATGTATATAATTTTATACACTCTGAAAGCATTAATTTAAACCTCGGTAAGTTGAAAAATAAAAGAGTTAGTGGTGAAACATATTAAAATTTGTAATTCTTTGCATTTTATTTCATTTCGCAATAACTCGACCACAATTCGAAACAAGATAAGAAAACGTCATCTGTTCAAAATGAAATTAATTCTCTTTTATATCAGTCTTCCTCACATTTTACTTTTTAAAAATAAGCTACACGGAAAAACGCAATAAAGCAGACACTACATGAATTTGCCGCCAACTGCTTTGAATCATGTAAAACAAAACTTCCCGGCTCGCTCTCTAATGGAAACGCTAGATTTTCATTTTGGGCGTATTTCGTATTCAAGGAGAAATAAGACTTCATTAACCACAGCTGCGTTAATAATTTCATTTTTCTCCCAGATAAATAATATTTGTTCGAAAATTTTCTCGAAACTTTTACTAATCTGCCAAATTCCTTTGAAGTCTTACGAAATATTAGTTCTGCATTGGTTTGCTGTTTTCAAAAAAGTGAAATTATTTAAATAATATTAATTAGCTATTATGAAAATGAAAGAGAAATGATTCGTAAATGGAGTTTATTCTAAGCGTATTTCTCAAGCAATTCTTTTTATTCACTGTTTCCAATGGAATATTTTATTCCTCCAAATAAGCGCATGAATGTTGTGATCACATTAAAATCACATTCAGTACGAAATTCAGAAGAACAAAATATCGTTATTTTGTAGCTATCATTAAAGAATCGTTATAATATACAAAAGATATAAAGATATTGCAATCAAAATTTCGAATTCAAGATTTCAACAATTTCTATGTTGCAGACTTACCTGAGAACAAAACCACTAATTTTCGGAATTATATTTATCTGCCTATCTGTCCGTTAAAATGTTAATTTAAGATCACTTTAAGATATACTGATAAATTCGGTATCCATTTAACACTAAATTTAAAGATTCCAGCCAAATTTTTAATTTATATATTAAAATACAAAGAAATGTAAAAACTTTTCCATAGAAAGAAATTTTGAATTCATAACATAGAAATTTCCAAAAATAGAAAGTTTGAGCCTATAACAATGAAATTTCCCTATATTTAAATTCTGAATCCATACATTGAAATTTCCAAACAAAGAAATTTTGAATCCACAAACAGAAATTTCCATATATTGAAATTTTAATTTATACATTGAAATTTTAAATCCTCCTACAAATCCATACAATGGAAGTTTGACTGCCGTCTGAAAGCAAGCTAACACAGAAATTATTAAACTTAAAGAAATCAATAGAATACTATTTTGTAGCATCTAAATTCTAGTTAACCTCTGAAGTGTAGGTCCACATAAAATTTTGAATGAAATTGTCGAAGGATTTACTATCTGTCAATCTGCACATCTTTATGCAAGATATGATTACTTAAAGACACGTCGACTCAAATAAATTAAATTTAATACTTGATGTTGTTACTAAGCTTCTAGCACTGCGACACAATTTTTTTCGAATAGGTAAAAAAGTGAAGAAAAATGCAAATTCTGTTTTTTTTTTTTTTTTTTTTTTTTTTTTTTGCAGTTCAAAGCATGGCATTCGACAGTGTGGGACTCGTAAAAAAATAAGCACTTATATTGCTCAGGCTTTGCCGAATTTTCGCGATTTCATGTAGGTAGACACGATATAAAATTTTTGCTTGAAAATATGCCAGAAAGGTTTTGGGAGACCATTGTGATAGTTTGTTAATATATTAGGAAACATTTTATTAACTTAGGGAAGTATTGTTTTCACTTTGTTGTATACGAAATATAGATGAAGTATTGTAATCGTCAAAAAAAATCGAATTGGAGATTTTTACTAATCCCTATATTTCAGACCTCCCCGCTTTGTCGTTATATCTGTTTGTTTATCCGTTATATCTGTTTGGCTTTATATCTGATATATCAGTCTGCTTGTACGTTTGCGTACACGATATCTCAGAAATGCTTTAAACTGGAAGGCTGAAGTTTAGTACATGGAAATGAGACACATTTTATATCTTGCAAATATTTTTTATAAAATTTTGAACGAATCTCTTTCATAGGACGTCTATCGATCAGACTATTTCAGTAAAAATGAACACCGTAACTACAAAATGCAAAGATCTCTGGAAAATAAAATTTGGCATGGAAATTAAAAATCTAAAATATAAATTCCTATCATATTTTGAACCGAATCCTACAAACGATTCATCGTCTGTCGGTTGGAACTTTTCTCATACATGTAAATGCAGTACTTTATAAATGTGATGGCTTATAACAATAAGAGTCTGTACATTATCTTGTGAATACTACTGTAGTTTTTGTAAGATTTTTATGTGAATAGTTCGTCAAAACGGTTTCGAAAATACGTATTCTCGTCATAGATTCAGTAAAATTCCTAGATTCATCCGAAATATCTATGTTTCATAATTATTGTTCTTTGATACCAAGCAAAATATTTGCGACTTTACCTAGGGTGACTAGTTTTACGCGGTGCTGGAGGGATGCTATTTTAATTGGAGAGAATAATAAGCGTACTTATGTATTATTAACCACATGTTATTGGCGAACAATAATTACAAAAAAAAATCTATTAGTGTGCGATATTTATCAAATTAACCTTTGTGATGCTGTTAATACACAAGTACCAGAAAACAGATTGCACATTTTTAAATACCATTTTTTCTTCAATTGAAACAAAAATTTGACACAGAACTTCAATTATAATAACAAAATTCATAATCTAAATTTCACATGTTTATGCTATTTTGTTTTTGATTTATGGTGTTTGCCTCCTAATGGAAGTCCAAACCAACAGACGGTCAGCTTCTTGACGGATTTAATTCCAAATTTGATTCAGGTCTTCACTTTAAATAGTGAATCTAGTTATCAAATTTTATTTATCTATCTTTTTTCGTTTTGTAGATATTGTGTCCATTTATAATTGCACTACTGAAAAAAATGAGTTTCACTGGATTGATTTGATTCACAACTGGATGCAAATCTACAAAATTGGTGTAAAGACAGTAAATTAAATTTTATCCTTTTTTTACTCAAAGAATTTATGAATTACCCTGATCACAATGAGATAGGAATGGTTTCTAAAATGTGTTTTTCTGACACAAGGAAGTCTGAAATGTCGAGATTTACCAAACACCGGAATTCGAGTATTTCCACATTACAATAATTTCTCTTTGTATATTTAGTATATGAGTATATTAAATTAGAAAGTTTGCATACTGTTCTTCCCTCTTTACTACTATCTTTAATCTTACCTTATCTTATCTTTAATTCTTAAGTAATAAAATTCCATGTTAAGTAAAAAAAAAAAAATCGATTCTCTTAACCATGCATTTAATTAAGACCCCATTATTTAACTAACTGAACTTCTTTTTATGATATAAGAAAGTTAACAAAAAACCTAATTCTCCCAGAAATAAACAGCATTAATCAACAAAAACCTGCCGAAAGTTCGTTGCTAAATCCCATTTATGCTAATAAAACAGGATGCTCCGTGTACTGATTTTTCGATAACATTTGCCTTATTCTTAATTATTTTGGAAATATTCCACGTTGCACGCAACGGAAAACACCAATAAAAGGCGAGTACAGTCATGATTAATGAATAAAATTGCAAGCGTTGCATGTATTTATGTGTGCGTGCTGAAATTAGCTCATTGTTGTTGTCCGTAACTGGATTTAGCTACCGGTATTCCTCTTTGTTGTGAGTTGGAAGCTAACCAACAGAATAAGCTCTTTCCATTTTTCTGGAAGTTGGTTTTATCGCTTGAAGGCATCTTTCAAATAAACGTGCAGTTTATTAACTAAACTCCAAAGGAGGGATATTTTTGGGTGTAACGAGAAAAGGTTGATTCATATTCTTTTGGCAGAAGTTGTAACCTTACTTTAAATTTGTTTTAAATTTAAGATTTAATTCATATTTTAGAATTGTGATTCACTCTTTAGCTAAACTTTGGTACATGATTTAAAATTTTAAAATTAAAAGTATTATTCATATTATTTTAGCAAATGCTGAAAGTTTATGTAAAATTTGTTAGCACTGAATTTATGCGCTAAATTTAAAACTGAAATCATACCATTGAATTTTGATTCACTATTTAACTAAATTCTTTGATTCATGATTTAAAGTTTAAAATGAAAGAAAGGTTATTCGCATTATTTTAGCAAACGTTGAAAGTTTATGTTAAATTTGTTTACATTAAGTTTATGTGTTAAATTTAAGACTTAATTCGTACCCTAGAACTATGTAAATTCGAAACTCTTTGATTCATGATTTAAAATTTAAAATTAAAGGAAAAGATTTATTCCTATTATTTTGGAAAATGTTGAAAGTTTATGTAAAATTTGTTTGCATTGAATTTATGTGTTTAATTTAAGATTTAATTCATATCATTTCACACATATCACTATCTAAATAAATTCTGATTCATGATTTAAATTTATTTTATAAATTTCCATTTGAAGAAAACTGTTGATGAAAATATAATGAATATATGCAAAATATTGATACGGAGGAAGTAGAATGTTACGTATACACAGGAGAAAGAAAAGGATTTCTGATACTTCTTTTAAAATTATGCAAATATTTCGTATAAAAATAAACTGATGATGATTAAATAATGAATATATGTACTCTATTATATTGTTACGGAAATTCCAGGATTCTTTAGATTTGTTGGTTGGTTACAGTCATTTAGTAAAGAAAGATGACTTTTATTAAACAAGAAGAAAGGAATACAAAGACGACAAATATACGTAAGCACAAAATACAAAGTAGCACACTACAACAAATAGTAGTAAACGGTTGTAATAATAACCACAGCACACAAAGCGGCAGACAGAATTCAACTGGAGGAGAGAATCTTCGTAGCTACTCTCTACGGTCTCTCCAGACGGCTGCAATTCTCCACTGCCTCCTCGCTTTAGCTACTGCTATTTTAGCTACGCCACACTACTACACGACTAGCTACTCCACACATGACTCGATACTACTCCTACAATAAACACCAGGACTCGGCACAGAGCTCAATTCAGCAAATGTTTAAGCTCCCGCAGTGCTTAACCCTTAGTAGCCTGATTTACGAAAGTGATTTATTTTTAATATTACTGTGTTTGCTTGAGGGTCTAGATGAAGGGAAAATTTGATTTTTTAAAAAATTTCGTTGGAAAGAATATTATACAACAGTAAAATACGTACAGCCAACCTATAAAAAAAAACTAATAGTAATGTGAACATTCGGTTTAAAAGATTGGTATCAAAATTGATACTCTAGGTCATTAAGGGTTAAGCTTCGCTGGACTATTCCGTCGTTGCCTCGTTATTCTCTCGACGACTCAATACATGACTCAATTCGCGTCTACGATCTGACTTCAGCTACAGATTGCTGCCCTTTTATAGCTCCAGGGCGCTGGGCAGAGAAGGTTCTGAACAATCAAGCATATATCGGTTCCTATTGGCTCTATTGCCAAAATTCTGGAAGATTCTAGTATTATCTATTTTGTCTCCAATTTCGTCTTCAAATTCGTCGCCAAGCTCTGTGATTACTGATTCGGCATCCAATCAGCATGCAACAAAGCTCACTTTAAAACGGTCTTTTCAGTGATTGAACTAACTGTATTGGGAAGCAACATTACAAATTTGTAACAATATAGAAGACGCAAGGTGTTACACACACATAAAGAAAGAATTTTTGACACCTGCCTTAAAATTATGCATAATTTTTGCATGAAAATAAATTGTCGTTGAAAAATGTAATGCATTTTGCTAGAAAATCACTGATCGAATGTCATATGAATACATCTGAATGTCGCAGTACAAAGATTAATAACCATATCGCAGGAAATTGTTACGAATTCGTAATTTTGCTTTAGCACAGTTAGTTCCATCGGGAGTTCCATCCAAAATTAACAGCAATTTAAAATTTACATTTGCGAATGCTTTAAATTTTTCATTGAATATAAATATTTAAATAAATTTTAAAATATTAAAAATATTATTTCGAAATTCTGTCAGAATGCATAGAAAGGTAAAAGCAAAGATAAAGTCAATGAATTTGATAATTTTTTAAATAGAGTCATAATTAAAAATTAAAAATTATTTTATAAGATTCAAATATTTCAAAATTAAGACATTTTTTTTAGTATAAATATTTAGAAAATATTTTTTAATGTAATTTAGGACTTGAAGGTAAAAATCAATAAAGAAAAGAAAAAAAAAACAAAAAAAACATGAGGCACGCAAAGTATGTGAAGGACAGCAAAGAATATCACAAGAACAAAAGTACTTAAATATTCATTAAAGATTGAAACATTAAAATACATTTCACTCAGAACCTTAGTATCCAGGCATTTGTAAAATCCACTTTGATCACTATATCTCTAATGAAAAATCTTTCCTGGCTTTTATTCACTAATAAAAATCCATCCTTCTTTTTTATTTTCTTTAATCCTTAATTTATATCTTTAAATATTTTATATCCTTTAGTTTCATAGCTGAAAATAAAATTTAGTAGAAAGCTATCAGTTCCTCTGTATTTTATTTCGAAACGTAACATGCAAAAACACTTTTTATTCTCTTTTTTGTCGAAATGACTTAAATCTTGTTTGTTTATTCTACTCTGATTTATACAAAAAAAAAGACAATATCATTTTAGAAACCATATCAAATAACATGATTAAATCAGACAGGAATAGTAATTTTGCTTTGTTTCTTATTCTTTTTATAAAATGTTTCTTTCTTCGGTATCATATTGCTGAATGTTAATACAGACAATCGAAAGGGACTGCATTGTTGATGAAAAAAAAATTAATCGAGCAATCAAAGAAAATGTGATGATACTTTAAGGTAATCAAATATTTCAGATGATGGTTGATTCAAATCTTACGAAATTAGAGGTGTCAGTTTTTCATTCAAAGGTAATATTACAAATTTAGTGATTTTTATACTTATATATATTCCACTGTGAGAATTGAAGTTTACTTTATTGTTCAATGTTACATTTTATGATAAGCTTTGACAAGTACAAAAATAACAGAAGCAGTGAATTGAAATTTTGAGTTTCCTCGATAATTTGAATAAGTATATTGATTTTGCACCGAAGATATCTGAGCTATGGTTAAATTATTTCTTCACTCTTTCTTCTAAACCGACAGTGTATGATATGAAAATGGTGATACATCAAATTATATTGCCATAGTCGAAATACATTTTTTGATAAATTGTAATGGAAAATGCGAGGTTCTTTTTATTTTGAATTTTGCTCTGATTTGAATTGAGCTTTCCGCTTTATGTTTTTATTATAAAAGAAATGAGATTTCACAATTTATTAAAAATGGAATGCTTTTTTCTTATTGTTAGAGATAAAAAGCAAAACCCTCCTTTCCATTCGTACTCTTTTATGTTAAATGAATTACATTTGGAGAATTGAACAGAACTACGCTACATCGTTTCACTTCAAAAAGATCAGAACGTGATTTTAAATAATATTTTTTTAATCAACACTATTGTTAAGGGAAATCGTCAGGTAGATATATGTGAAAATACAGCAAGTTCGACACAAGATAAGTTCAACAGTCTTATTTCTTCACTGATAATAAACACTAATGAACACAGAACAGCACTTGAAGCACTTCGAAATTCTCTGGGAGAATTCACTGAAGATTTACACTCCAAAAAGAGACTTCACTCACCTACATGAAGGAGCTCAACTCAAGTCTCTGACTACTGACTAATCTCAACTCTTCATAATTTCTTGGAGTTAGTGATTGTACTTGAACAAGCAATGGAAATACATACTCGAATCTTAATGAAGCTTTTTCAAGATTCTCGAATATTATAGGTCCTTTATTTTTGTTATTAAATGAGACGCCATGTCGAGAATGGTCATATATATATATATATATATATATATATATAGAGAGAGAGAGAGAGATTGATTGAAAATTGAAACCTATACAAGACAGCACTTGCAAAAACAAGAACATAGAAACAGGAAATCGGTTTTAAGCAATTTTAAAGATACAAAACGCTCGGATAGAACCTTCTATTCCATACTCCATTGAGGGACTTCGTTTAACTTCTCGTTTCAGCTCAGTTCAACAGACTGACTCGCTATTGAATCTTTTCGTCTGTGCACTCCGATTTTTATAGCTCCCACGATATGGTTTCTAGAAGGGTATGGAATCTTCACTCCAAACTGATATATTGCGAAAATTCCATTAGTGTCGGGGATTTTTGTTTTCTATCGACAAAGTCATCAAATTCGGCACCTATTCTTCAAATGATTATCAAATTTGTCTCAAACTCAGAGATCTTTAAAATGGCATCCATTGCGTTATCTATAAAACTCTGCTCTTTACCATAAAAATAAAGGGATGGAAACAATAATTTTTGTAACAATAATTTTCTTCCTTCATTTAAGGAAAAATTATTTCAAAAATACAACACATTATTTTTAAGTGTTATTCATATAATTATCGTTTACATATAAAATCAATTAACAATTAAATGACGAATATCGTTTATATTTGCAATGCCCTTTTTCCAATTTTCTCTAAAATATGCATAATGTATTATTAACGATGCATTTCTTAGAAAATTATGAACTATATCCAATAAATTATGATAACTTGTCATTTCCATTCTTTCTAAATGAAACTAATTAAGTCAATGGTTTTTAAATAGCTTTTTAATAGATTTTTTTTCTATCTGATTCGATTGTTGTGTTAAACGAACAAAATTTTAACTTATACTGAAGGAAAGTTAATTAGTTTCGTTAGCGCTTCATATGATTAAATTATTTACTGAACTCTATTAATAGTTAACAAGCAGCAAAGAAACTGAAAGACTGAAATAAAACTGAAACTGAAAAGACATTTGATTTATCTCAGAGAAAAGAGAATTTACATATTGGAAAATACTGTATAACTAATAAGTTTGATTTGGAAACGGTATTTTCTCAAAAATATGCTATCGGTTATATATGCTCGGCTATCTTGGGTTTTGCTCCATAAAAGCCAGAATAATGTTTATTTTCTGGCGATTTATTTATCCTTCACGATTTATAATCGTTAATACAAAAGAAGTGACATTTTTTTTCTTTAAATTCATGTACAAAAATTTTTATTTATTGAAGCAAAAGAATCTTTTTTTTAAAATTATTTTCTGGTGCACAAATATACGCAGCAACCATAGTAAAGATTATTTAACAGTTAATCAATTTTTTTAAATAAAATTTTGATCCCTTACAGATTGTCCCACCTTGTAAATAATATAATTTGAAAAGAAATTGATTACAAGATTGCATGATTTTTATTTTAATAAATTTTTTGCGTAGAAAGTAAAAAATAATAAAAATATAAATTATTATTGACTGTACTAATAAAGGCATGTTTTGAAATAATATTTCTATGGAATTTATTAATGTAGTTATAAGTTGAACTTTTTAGGAAAGACTTAAAGAAATTTTATTTAATTTTAAAAAAATAATGTCTAACTCTATCATCTTTAGATGTTATGAACACAAAATGTAATAATACACATTATTAGCCCACGTCAAATAACATCATTGTTATGATATCTTCACATTTTCTGGTATTCAGAATATCAAACGATATCGAAGAAATAAAAAATAGCAATATCTTTTGCTGGTAGCGTAAAATGTTTAAGAATACAAAAGTGTAAGGTAAAATGAAAACCTTAAATATCCAAAAATATTTGCATTTATAAATGTTGTTAATGAAATTCATCTGTTTAGGGCTAATATTGTTAATAAAAAAAATCTTAAATTTATTTGCTTTTAAAACATATGCTAAGCAATTAAGCAATTTTAATTTAACTCCATTCTGCAGTAAATCTACACGACATAGATAATTTTGATTACTGCAAAAGAATCTGTAAAATTGCATGCAGATCTTCTGGTTCCCAAATTCGACTGTTCAAAATGCAGCAAACATAAAACATCATCAACAACAAACATCAACATAAAAATGCGCTTCATCTACTCAGATGATATTCCAAGACCATTCTGATACAACTTTTGAATCGGAAGGGAGAACCAATGTCGACTAATTCATGTGGAAGCAACGTCTACGCATGTTGAAGGTTGTACGGATCTTTTGGACAACTGAACGGTGCATATCCAATCCTGCATATTAGAAAATTTATCCTATTTCACCTGAAGCGAAACCTTCTCTATTGTTTCTGCATAGGTTTACTTCTTCTATTAAAGAGAACAGGAAACAACCCCGTTCCTTCATTTTTGGCAACTATTAATTGAAGATTTTTAACAGTCAATGTATCTTTCCACGTCTTCTTCAAAGCATAATATTTCCATAAAACTACTATTTTGCAATTATCATTTTGATAAATTTAATCATAAAATAACTAACAAAGCTCGATCTGGTAACCGCAACAAAATTCTGATAAGCAATAATGAACACATTGATAATAAATACGTTTCTAGGTTTTATAACAGCTGCTGCTTGACGTGGACAAAAATTTGTGTTTTTATTTTGTCTTCTTCTTTCATTTAAATCCTTTATTATAATAATAGTTATTGATCAAGATTTCGTTCGATAGAAGGCAATTATCGAATGATAGCTTGTGAAAACACTTCGCGCTTTGTAATTGCTTGTGTTTTTGAATATAAATTTCGTTAGGAAACTCGAAAGACATATTTTAATTTCCTAGTTCCATGTTGAATATTTTAATTTCCTCGCGTTAAATGTCAGAGTGACACTTTTCTATGATGTCATTTGAGAGAAATGAGCTCAAATACTTTCGATGACAATTGCAGTCGAATGTATAGCCAAGACGGGTTTTAATGGTTTATTTAAAGTTTGCAGTTCAGTTTAGAGCTTATGTAATTTAATGAGAATGAATTATTGTGTTAGAGTGATCTATTCATATAAAGGTTGTAATATGTAAATATAGAGCCAGTAGTAAATGTTTAATTCATAAAAACGCTCTCTGTTGGCGAAATTTTTAATTATTGCTACTTTTTTTATTTCTCAGTCAAATTTCCACTTCTTTATTATGCCTTATATAAAATTTCATAACTTTTTAATTATTAATCTAATTAATTTTTAGCACTTTAAAATAGTTTTTTTTATAATTATCACCTTGTATATCACGTTGATTAAAATGCCATAATAGCAATTTCATACATCGATTGACAATTTTGAACAAAAAAGTATCGAACAACAAAAATTACTAAAACTCTGCAAATAATTCAAATATTTTAATTATATTATTGTAAATAAAACAGCAATATTTCAACCATAAAATAAAACATGCCGGACTCGAGCCTTTCAATATCATTACAATAAAATTTACTTCCCAAACATCGTAGGAAACAACAAGCAAATGAAAACCCTTTCTTTCCATATCAATATAATCCTGTTCTATTTCGAAACCTTTTGAATTCCTTTGCTGAATGTTTTACACCCTTTAGATAAAAAAAATGACAAATATCCTGATTTCCTTCCAATATCTGGATAGAATCAAGTTTTACAAATAACATGCTACTATAGAAATGCTCCATTTATTTAAGTTTTTTTTTTAAATCTTATTCGAAGCTAATAAGTAGTTTTTGTCTAAAATTATATTTATATATACTTTTTTCCCAAAGAAATTATATTAATTGAATAATTTTCTTCAAAAAAAACTAATCCTTTCCAAGATTCCATGAATTTGCTGCTACAACATTGAATTATATGTGAATATTTCTAGTGTGGTAAAATGGATTTCATGAAAAAGTACTGTTGAAATTTTATTATTTTCTCGTATACGGAGTATACAAAAAAAGTATTGCATTCATCAAAAAATCCAACCTGTAGAGTTTGTCGAATTTTCACGTTCATGTTCTTAAATTAAAATTATTTCGATAAGCTAGAGATGAATTAAAGTTATGACTTGCTTTGGGCAGCAAGATTGTTATCAAACTGTTAGCATTGTTATCAAACTGTTATATTGTCCTCCAGCAATGTTATCATCGCTGAAGACATACTTACAGTCGTTCGTAATGGAGATTGAATTGATGCCAGATCAATGAATTCTGCGTTTTATGAGAAATTCGGTGATCATTTCACAAAAATGCGGCAATAATTTGGCAAATCGGCGACCAATTAAGCTATTTTGGCGGCAAAATTGATGGCAAGAAAATATGAAAATTGCAGAAGTAGCTCTATTAGGAACAGAGATTCAGATGAGCTAAGTGTGCTTTAATCTTTTCAGAAGTTCAATCACTGATCGCTTTGCGAATTCTATATTTATTCTATATTCTATGCCTCTGAGTTTATAATAGTTATACTGTTTGATACGATTTGTTGTCTAGAAATTTGTTCGTTCTAAATATAGTAATTCTAAAATGGAATAAAGCTCCCATGTGAAATTTGTCATATGGCTTTGTGCCTAAAATTATAAAACTTGACCACTTATTGGTCCATTGTCTGAACGGCATTGGCAGTAACGATGTCCAAAGAAGACCTTTCTGGTCCAGCAAACAAAACAATAAACAACAAAATTTGTAATAAAACGTTTTTAAATATTTTGTTTTATATTTCTCACTATGTTTATTTATTCATAACGAATCCTAACAATGGTCAGTTGTTGATTACTATTCCTGTTTTATCGACGCGTCATTTCACTCGAACTCATTTTTGCAGTCCTTATTCAAAATTAATGGCATTTATCTTGAGTCAGTTTTGAAAATTATTAATTCAAACAATTTATTTCACAAAGAAGAAAAGGAGTAACAGAGAAGAAATGGCAAGTGCCAATCTTTTCCTTCTTCTTTTTTCATAACATGTTAATATCATTTCTAGTTTAATGGATATTAAAATATTTGTTCCTCGCAATCCACATAAGCTTAGGTCAATACTTATTTTTGTATTTGGCATGCATTTTAACTTATCCTAAGTACGTACTAAATTTTCTTTTCTATATTACCAAATACAAAATCAGACAACAATTATTCCTATACTTAGGAATGTTTTATATACTAATTATGCATTTTTTAGACCTCTTATTAAGTAACACAAATTTATTCTAAACACATAAATAAAACAGAATAGGAATATTCCAGGCTTCTATTTATGGCATTGTACAGGATTTATTTTAATATCCACTCATATTTTTATATCATTCTTTTCATCTCAATGGAATACTGCTGAATTTTTTTAAATTTATAATATTTGAAAACTTAAATGAATTTATTCATCTTGTTAACAGATGGCAGCACAAGTTTTCTTTTTTTTTGTTATTTTTCATTGATTTCAAATAACTATTAATTAACTTTTTTTTTAAATATACGAATTAATGTTATTTTACATCATTTTAAGAGGGAATGAATTAAGACACAGAATATTTATACTGATATTCATTATTCACAGTGCCTTGAGATGAAATTTTGATTTCAAAGCACTGTAATGTAAGAATCTTGGAAATAATTAGCTGGAATAAATGCATATAAATCAGTACAATTTTTCTTGGTGAAAATAATTTTTGAAAATTTATCAAACGTTGCAAGATTTATTATAAAACCGTTCATAATTGAAAAAAAAATGTTTTAGTAGGAAATATCTAAGAAGAATCGGTTAATATAAGAATTTCGATAGATAAAATGAGTCAGTATGTTAAGCTTTAAAAAGAAATGAGATTATTTTTTTTTTAGAAAAAGAATAGCATAGGTGAACAGTAAACATAACATCATTCTTGGTAATATAGTTAACATAGTGAACATAATATTCTTAAATAAACATTTAATGTTTTACAAGAAATGTTTGATTTTTTAAAAAAATAATTTTGTAGCATTTCTTGTTTCTTCGCCAAAAAAAAGATACCATTGGTTCAAATGTGTTCAGGTAAAATTTTAGATTATTCTAATAAGTCCTTCTTAATTTAAAGCATTTTTAAAATATTATTCTAAATTAGTACAGCTCTAAGGAAAGTATTTTTAACAATTTAGCTTATTTTTGTTAATTAGAAAACTTTTTTAATGCATAGTGAGACAACCTAGCTCAAGTACTATGAAATAGAGGATATCTAAATGATTTCGGCTCGTACAAGAGAGAGACCATATAAACAAAAGCAATAACAGTAGCACAAATTTGAGAATATTATTTCAATTACCTCTTTTGTATCATATATAAGTTTTTAAAAATTATTTTACTCGTACTCTGAAACGAAATTTACTATATTGTAAAAAAAAAATCCAACAAATGTGTTAAAAAAAAAGACGTTTAGTTTCACATAAAAATACGAAAACACATATAATAGAACGCAGCTGAACAGTAAATTAAATCAGCCCTTAAGAAAATAGCCCAGTACAAACAATTAGAATGCTCACCCTCTCATCAGCATTCCAAACACAGAATTCATTAGACTAACTGAGAGTTGTCGCTTAAATAGTATCTTCTACAAAGTATGGGATTCTCTATAATAATCTTCGGTTCATTTGTCCTAAAAAATATAGCCATAATTCTTGCATTTTCCAGAACCTTTATTTTTCTAACCAAAGTCGTTAAATTCCTCATTGAGGCTAAGGATTATTGTCCTGGCATCCATTAAATATCTTTCTTACAAAGTGAATGACTGCATAGAGAAGTAATATTGCAGATTCGCAACAGAGCATATCAAATACTAAAATTTTTATGTTTCAAAATTGTTTGTTTATAATTGGTAAAAGATGTTTATTTGCTGCAGCACGAAAGATAATAGATTATTATAGCACACTCTGTATTACATATTTCTATCATTTCACTTATAGAAGTTTTCTATGGCACAAAAATATTATTTACATCTTTATTTGATGACAGATATAATTTCATAATAAAAAGAACTGTCTTGTTTAATTCTAAATAAAAACTGCGGATATTTAACTAGCTTTGTTTAAGTGATTACGAAAAGAAATCTTAGATACTTTAATATAGACAAAGACACGAATTTTAGCATATTCAAGCAAATATCTAGTAAGAAAATACTTTATTTGAAAACGATAAATATGTTAAATTAAAACATTGGCGAAAAATATGTTGCCAGATATCTTATTTTATAACATATTTCTTAGCAATGCACCAAACAATAACTGCCATCCAATAATGTAAGAGCCTAAATTAGATTAAATATCTAAACCGTTTTCGAGCCATATATCTAGAACCCACCTTACGATATTGAAATAACAAAAGTTCTTTCGCCATAGTTTCCCAGGCTTTTATAAAGAACACGTAAAAAAAAAAAATTAATTGTAACTCCATTCCAGGCACATTTTCTCGGAAAAGAAATTAATCTGTTTTTTCAGAGTTAAATAAAATTAGGCAGTAAACATTGCTTCGTTTTCGTTACCAAATCTCATTTTAGCTAATAAAAGCGGACGCACCGTCTCGAAGTTTTCAATAACACTTGCCCGATTCTTTATAGTTTTGTTAATAATCAGCGTTGTAGATAAAGGGAAACACTACTATTAAAAAATAAAATTCTCCTCAATAAAAGTGTTGTTTGCCGGTTGGAAGTTAACTAATGTTGTTTGTTCTGAAAGTTTGCCAGCAGAATTAACAACATTTTATTTTTTACTGTGTGCTTTATAGTTTGGAGCATCTTTTTAAATAAATGTGTGTTTTATTGAATAAACTTGGCATACAATAAATATTTTTACTTATTATGCAAATGAACTGTTTTATTCATAAAGATATAATCATGCAAAAACTCATATAAAATTCCTGTGTTGATAATAAGTATGATAAGTTGATAATAATTCATGAAAGTTACAGATATATCCTTGTGGTGCTGAATTCCTTGCACTTACTTTATATAGAGTGTTGTAACAAACAGAAAGATAGTCCTTTAGTGGTTATAGAAAGAAACAGATAGTCAATCCTAGCCCTCGAAAATGTAGCATGTTAGGATTGTTTTATAAGTTAATTGTGTTGTATATAATTGTTTAAGACTGTTAGATCATAAATATAATTCTATTTGAGATAACCTGGCCGTCTATCATTCTTAAATCACTCAGTCACAAATTGGCGCCTAGAGTGAGGCCCAAACCCACAACCCTGATATTAGGAGGATACCTGGTTCTGCCCCAACAGGCCCGGGTTTTTGATTCCCAGTGTGGGAAGTATATCATTGATTCTCCTACCCGCCCGAAGGCACACGGATAACGAAAACTGAATGACCGGACAGCTGCAACAGCAACACTGGTGGGAACTGTGATTGAGTCCTAAGGGCCATCATCGGCCAAGGCACAACCTTTCCCGAAAGAAGTACATTCCGCCATCGATCGGAGGAGCCAGATCCCCCATCTTTTTGTGTACCCTGCAGGGTGGCGAGATCCAACCACCATTCGGGAAGCATCTCATCCTCATTACGAGGTACCCCCCGAGGTTTTTCCAAGTGTGGGATTCAAATTTGTGGCTGGGTGACTTAAGAATGACAGACGCCGGCTATCTGAAATAAAATTATATTTATCTAATGAGTTACAGTCACAAACAATAAGATACAACAGAATTAACACATAAAACACTGGGAATCGAACCCGGGTCTGTTGGGTTAGAGCCTGGTATCCTTCTAACATCGGGGTGGTGGGTTTAGGTCCCATTCTAGGTGCCAATTTGTGACTGAGTGATTTAAGAATGTGAGACGCTGAATATCTCAAATATAATTATATTTATGATCTAATGAGCTACAGTCTTAAGGAATTATATACAACACAATTAACACATAAAACAATATAGACAAATCCTGATGCTGCTGCATTTTTGATGGCTAGTTGCTGACTACCTGTTTCTCTCTATGGCCACTAGAGTGCAATCCTTATATTTGTTACAATTCTCATTTTAATAGTGCTTCAATAGCTACTTTCGAAACCTTTAAAGAGAGGCGTGTATTTCCAATTGAGAAAAAGTTTTGAATCTCTCAAAAAATTATACTCTTAAGATCGATAAATAAATTCTGAAAAAAATTATGCAATCTAAATTTTTATTCATATTCTTGATCCTGTTTATTATATGCAATAAAATATTTTTGGCACATTAACATTTGAAAAAGAATATGATTCACTATTCTATGACCACAAGTGAACAAGATATAAAATTTTGGATATCACTATTTCACATCAATTCAATGGTCAATTCGGGAAAAATTTTTCTTAACAATGTAAAGTGCTTCCTTGAAGCGGGAATGTAATCTAAATTATTAAGAAAAACTTCTATTTGCATCGAACAAGTTTCTTAAATTATGGCCACTTACAAGTATCCAATTATTTTGTACACCAATAACTGACAAAGAAAATCCATTTTCCAATGTATATTCTTATTAATTCTATTTTCGTTCGAAAATATTGTCTCTGAAAGGGAGTTAATGCGAATGAATCCTAAGAAAACATCAAGGGAATCAATCGGAATCAATATCACCTATATATTTATTCGATTTAAAATTGGAAATATTACAGTAAAACTCATTAGTTAAAATTCTATGTAGCACTACTTACTGAGCATAGACAAATAAATTCAATACACAATTAATTATTTAGATTACTTCTTTTGTAAAGATAATAAGCACTCCAAGCGCCATCTAGTGAAAGGAAAGAAAATTCTTCTTCATTAGATGTCCATTCTAAGCAATGCAATTTATTAATTCGATTATCATTGTCTATTCCCTTAGGACAAACTTGGATTAAATCACCATTGCCGTTAGCATTGGTTCAGATAAGTAGTAGCTAATGATGAGAGGGGGAAACTCTTCGACTTCCTTCATTTGGTTGCCTCAGCCTTTTCACTTTAATAAGGCTGGGAGTGGTCTTATCGAAGAATTGGGCTTTATTGAGTATTTGAGCGGCAAATGAAGAATGAAAATGATAATGAAATCTATTTTGGTATTTGAAAAGATACTGAATTGAGGTAATTCAAATATTTAATATATTTGCTCGTTTGTTGTCATCGAGAATGATGTTTAACAGATTTGAGGCTAATATTCTGAGATTTTTACATTATGAAATAGTGTTTTAAATAATCTAGATGAGAGATGTTACATCACGATTTTGAGCATTGCATTTTAATGAGAAGTAATGAAATGAATTTGGAGTATTTTTGCACGAAAATGTAGATGAATTTTGGATTTGAAGTCTTTAAACTATTTCATTATTATCCTTCAAAAAGTATAAGTATTTACTTTCTCGTATACTTAGTTTAGAGAAAGTATAACACTCGTCAAAAAATTGTCGTATAATAAAAGCAAAAAATCGTCGTTTTAGACCTCCCCGAATTGGAAGAACACACTTTTAGAAAATATCCGCCTGTCTGTCTGTGACAAAGATAACTCAAAAATGCTTGGAGCTAGAGGATTGAAATTTGGAATTTGGTCTTTACACTAAATTTGTAGATTTCTATCAAATTTTGAGTACTTTCTGTTCAGTGGACATCCGTCTGTTTGATTATAAGTTAACCCTTTAAAGAGCCATCTTTTTCTAGTAATATTATGTTAAAATATTTTTAGGCTTAAAATTAGAATAAGAAAAGGGATTGATTTAGCTTATTAGATAAATTTAATTTGATTAATTAATTAATTTGGTTAATTAATAATTAAGTAACAAATCAAGACACATCATTTTGTGTGAGATAAAGAACTGAAGCATCTAAGTTTCTGTCTTTCTGAAAAAATTTGTCAGAACTTATCCCAAACTACATAAATTCATGCAAAGATTGATGAATTTGGTGGGAAGCATACTTCTCACAGCCTTAGAAAGGGCTAACATAATTACAAAACGAAGAGAGCTAGATGGATAAAATTTGGTACACAAATTAAACCTCTATAGTGTAGACACCTGTCAAATTTTGAGTTAAAACTAAAAAAATGTTGACTGTTTGTCTGTATATACTTTCAGAAACGCGTTAAAGCAAAGATTTAAAAACGCAAAGATTTAAATATATCAAATATATCATGTGATTTTTTGATAACAATGGTAGTTCAGTATTAATTTTTTTTTCAATCACTTGGAAAAAATGCGTTTAAAACACAAATTCGATTTGTGGATACTATTAACGCAAGCCAGGGATTCATCGCCAAATAACTCGCCAAGAATTACACGATAGATTCATTAAAAATGCTAAATTCACACTATAAGTTAATATTTCGCAACTATTGTAAGCCAAAGCCATGTAAGGAAATATCTAAAATGAAAAGTTTATTAGAAAGAATGCGAAAAATATTTTGGGGAGACAAATCCCGGTGATTTATTTTCATAATTTGAAAAATTTCAGCTTTAGAAACGATAATTTTTTAAACAAAACACTTTTCTGATTCTCTATAATAAGAAAGGTTTACATTTATTAAATGTATACCCTTATTTCTTACAATATTGTTTAAAGCTTTTAGAATATTTAATGTAGGTAGAAGTAGAAAAAAATCTCATAAATGAAATAATAATTTGTAGCAATACTCATCATAAAAGTGTGCGTTCGAATGAATGATTTTTTTTTTAAATTTAAGAGATGTATCTCAATAAAGAACTAGCGAGAGTAGTCTTCCAAAATTTTCTCGCATATTCTTTCATAAAGTTGTTATTCCTAACAAGGCTTGTTATAGCATTAGGGTACAATACTTAAGAAATATTATCCTTTGGCGATAATTTCACATTTTACTGAATCTATCTTCAGACCCTTGGCGACATATTTGGTGATTAATCACCAGCATGCGGTTAAAAGTATCCAGAAATCGAATTTGTATTTTAGATGTGCGTTTCTTAACCGGTTGAAATAAAATTTTGACACAAATCTATACCTGTAGTCTTAAAATCACATATCATAGTTGATATATTACAGTCATTACGTTTTTGAATTATCACATTTAGATGTTTCTGAAAATACAGATTAACAGATGATCAACCCATTGTTGGATTTGGCTCAAATTTTGACAAGTGTTTACGCTATAGATATTCAATCTGTGTATCGAGTTTTTCCATCTAGTTATCTTCGTTTTGTAAGTAATATGCTAACTTATATTCGAACTACAGAACAGACATTCTGAACGGAATTTTCTCAAAATTTGATAGCTATCAACACATTTGATATAAAGAAATGATATCAAATTTCATCTGCCAAGCAGAAAGACTTTTTGAGTTATCTTTGTCTCAAACAGACAGAGAGATATTTTTCAAAAATGTCTCTTTAGGGAGGGAGTGGGTAAAACTAGAAGATTTTCCAAAATCTCGAATTCAGATTCTTTCGACGATTACAATACTTTCTCTGCACTTCGTATATATGATATATATATATATATATATATCATATATACG
>JAPMOR010085062.1:28370-66803 GCA_026543865.1 Argiope aurantia
TATATATATATATATATCATTGCTTTTGAAAATGTAAATAATTGCATATTTTTTGTCAAATACATTAGTAATAAGAATTATTAATGTTAAATGAGTTTACCTTCATAAATTGAAATAAATTGTTAGGTTAATATAATATTTTACAGTAATCTAAAACTATAATGTAGACATGTACCATTGTCATAAAATCTGAAGATTTATTCTTATATCATTTGCAAACGTACCTCACGTATAAAATTTACTTGTTTTCTATATTAAAACAGCGGGAATGATCTGGTCGAATCTTTCTTGTATCTTTCAACAGACCTCATGCAGGACATTCTCGAACAATAATTTAAATATGGATCTTTGGTATAAATCTTGCCTTTTTATTGAATTCATCGTTCGAATATGAGCTTTTGATGCCTTTTCTCGATCGAGTGAAATCAAAAATTTACATGAAACTAGAAATGTAGTCACAAGATCACATACCAAATTTCATTTATGTAAGTCATTGCATATATGAATATCTGCATTTATATGCGAAAGTACAGATTGACATATAGCCACCTCTCTGAAAAATTTCGTTTAAAATTTTAAAAGCATCGATGATGTAGATCTTAAGCCTATTTACTAAAATTTATCTACCTAGTATTTTATGTTTTGAAGTTATTGAGCTCTTTTGTATTTCAACAACTATTCATACAATGTTTCTCAAAATGGATTTCATTTAAACATTGATAGAAATTTGCGAATTTCGTGTAAACTCCATAAACCAAATTTCTTTCATTATAATCATTTTCAGTTATCGTATTTACGGTCAGGTAGATAAACACGATTTCAAAAAATATGTTTTTAGACGCAGTGTTTTCTAAAAATTAAAATTCAACAAACTCGATTTTTTAATATGGAAACATCGATTTAGAATTTGACATTTGTAATATTTTCTTTTAGTTGACTTTTTATATAAGAAAGTAAAAGTTTAGATGTGGTAAATATTAGAGATCATAGAGATAATAGTCTACATATTTTGTTTACAGTAAGAGATATGAAATTTTGTGTTCCTTAACAACAATTTTGTTGGGGGAATTTCTGCGGCTCACGTAGTATTTTATAACGTAAATTATATATTTCAGACCTGAACAGCATAAAAGCCATAGCAACAAAAACGAAATAAAACAAATTGATTACAGTTCCAAAACATTTTTGTTACAACCATCACGAATTTGACTTGCAATAATAATCTAATCAAAATTCCTTAGCCGAACTTACCTAAAGCTTGATTAAGAACACCAAAAAACATGAATTAATTAATCGAAATTTCTTTCTTGTTGGGAAAAGTAATGATTTCCTTCTTGAGAGTTAAGTAAAATAATCATCAAATTCTACTGTAGCTTCATTACCAAATCCCATTTAGGCTAATAAAACCGGATGCCACGTCTACTGATTTTCGATAACATTTGCTGGATTCTTAATTGTTTTGGGAATATTGTGCATTGCATGGAAAGGAAAACACCAATAAAAGGCCTGAACAGCCATGATTAATGGATAAAATTGCATGTGAGGAAGTATGAATGTGTGTTGGAGGCGGCGATAATTCAATTTTATTGTCTGTAAGTGGATTTAATTACTATTATTTCTCCGTCGTTGTTGTGATGGAAGTTAGCTAGCAGAATTAACTAGGCTTTATTTTTCTCGTACGTGATTTTATCAGCTGGAGATCTCTTTGAATTGACGGTACATTTTATTAAGCAAATTTTTGCAGAAATATTTATATATTTCTATACAAATCAATGATAATTATGTGTTCTGGTTCTAAGGAGCAAGACGATATCATTATTATTTAATGAGGAAGTTATTATTTAGAAAATAATTACATTATTTCTTATAGTTTTGCAATTCTATATGATGATAGTAAAGTATTATTAATTAACAATAAATTACATGACAATTTTGCATATTTAATTCTAATCTAATTAAAATTGTATAATTAATAAAAATAATTTTGTGTATTGATTTTGTCAATAATTTTTTGCTTGTGTGTTAAGCGGAAATGGTGCGATAAATTGTCTTATTTTTCTTATTGACATTTCCTTGGAATATTTAAATATTTTGAGAATGTTGTAGAATTTCCTTAGAATATTTAAATATTTTGAGAACGTTGTAGAATTTCCTTAGAATATTTAAATATTTTGAGAACGTTGTAGAATTTCCTTAGAATATTTAAATATTTTGAGAACGTTGTAGAATTTTTGATTTCAGTGTGTCAATATACTAACGCATCATTATTTTAGGAACATATAATTATGTAATGTACCTAGTTTGACTTTTTATAAACTATACAAAAAATGTAGGTTTAGTTTCTTTTTATCTAAATTTGAAAAATTTACTTTCTATGCAGGAACTTTTAACATACCGAAAACAAATGTTGCGGATACAATATCTTATACCGAATGGTAAGATTGGCATGCTGAACTCGTAATACTAATAATAATTAATAAAATAATATTTTTAGAAGTTCCATACTGTTATTTATTACTGTATGTGCAACAATTTTTTATCACTTGAATATAAATTAAAGTTTGCAAATTCTCATTCTTGCTTTCGTTGTTATTATTAATTTCTGTGTTTTTAATTTTACAGTTCATATATCTTTCATATCAGTTACATTTGTTATTATTTTTTCGATTTTTTGCTATTTATTTTTTTCTTTATACTCCCTCCCCCCCCCCCCCCGCATAATTTTCACAGTCTGTATAAGAAGTTTAATTTTTTACCGATCATTAATTTTGGCTTCAGATGCCTCCAAATAGAGGAGTTATCTTATTTCCACCCTATATGTATCTAAATTTTCGTTTTGACAGATCAGAAATCTCACGTGTTAGTGACATCTGTCGCCAGTTTTTTTCGAATTTTTTTGCTGTTTATTTTTCACATTCACCCTCCCCCATTCCATACCTTTCACATAGATTTATTATTATTAAAATTATACGAAACCATTAATTTTAGCTTTAAATGCCTCTTAACAGAAAACTATATTATTCCCACGCTATATAAATGTATATATTATACATTTGCCATGCTATTTCATAAATATGATTACTATGGATAATATGATAACACGATCGGGGAAGTGTTATGGTACAGGAAAAAAAATGAAAATTGCTGTCGAATTAGTTGATGAATCAACAAATCAAATGGGCAGGATAACTAAATATGATATAGGAAAAATTGGTTGGATCAAATTGCCATTCCTTATGATTCCCTTAGTATTGAAAATCCCTCTGATGCCTCATCGTAGGGGAAGAATATTTCTGGGCAGAATTCGTGAATTTATCAGGTGTGCATACGTTTCATAGAATTCATCAAAGACATGAAGCATGTCTAGCTAAAGTTATTAGGTATTTGAGACAGCCTTTTTCCTCTGAAGGACTTATTGAAACTGCTTATGCTTATGCTCGGATTTATTGAAACTGCTTCTTTTTCATAAGCATGAATTTTTAGGTTTTTTTAGATTTATGGAAATGGTTTAAAAAAGCAAGACTAATTAGGATTAATAACAATAACAACACTATTAAAAATAGAAAAAATATTCAAATTAAGCTAATAATAGCTTTATCATAGTAAAGAATTTACTTCTAATAATATTTTGATATTTACCACGCCTTAAAATTTAAGAGTTATTTACTCTTATTTCACTTTTGTTGTTCTTTGATTGTCGTAGGTATGGTGGCTTCGACGTAGAATTTCAAGTTTAACGTTAAAGAGTTTTGAGTTCAAGATTGCATGTCGCACTGATGAGTCTTCTTCATCAATAACATATCGGCATCTCATCTAGACTAAAATTTTCTAACATCAGGCAAGATTTCTTTAGATTATTTATTTTATTTAATTCTGCTAAGACACGTTTATGAACTCCGATTCAATGACAGTTTTCACTACGGTTATCCATTCTTATTGTAATCATTGTGGTTTATTTCTACTGAGATGAAAATAAACTAAAAAGTCTAAAACATTAAAATGATATCCTCTGGTGATATTTTCCAATAAATACAGAAGTTTGTGGTCAATATTTTCCTCTCTTCATTCCTTTTAAGAAAGCGAACTAATCTTGTTTTATAGATGGACGGCTGAAAACATCCAATAGAGAAACACAGTTATCATATTACCTATATTTTATCCTTAAAAGAAGAGCAATAACTCTTCAGATCCTTTTTTTTTACCATATATGGAGTCAAACGAATCTCCTAATTTTTTTTCCCAATTCGTTTTAGAAGATGAAGAAAGCGAAATAGAAATCCCTCAAAAATCAAATCAAATCAAATAAATATGAGGAAAAGGCTAACGGAAGAGGGGAAATTGAAATTGCTTTGTTTCCTCTTCATCAATATAGGCTTTTTCGTAATACGTCGTTACATCGTTGACTTTTAGTCAATACAGATGATGGAAAGATGGGAAGGTTGTAGAAAAGAATGAATATAAGAAAGAAGAAGAAAAGGTGGTTTTCTTTCGGGAAAAAGTAGCGAAATAGAAATAAAATAATATTTTATCGATGTCAAAACTTTCTATTGGATTGTCGCTTTGATGCTGATGGAATTGGAAAATTGTCCTTTTTCTTTTCCACAGTATTTTAATATTTGTATTATTTTTTATATGCTTACAGCCTCATTTCTTTGTTTGCATTTTTTGTATTTAAACCGAAATGTGTGTAACTGAATCGCTAGTTCAATTTTTCGGTATTGTGATAAATTAAGTGTATCGAATTCAAATCAAGAGTATATAAAATCGCATTTAATTACATTTTTATTATTTTAATCAGATCAATTTCAAGATCAGGATATCCTATGCAAAGAATTTTTTTTGTAATTTTTTTTTGTAAATTTGTTTTTAAAATAGATTCAGTAAAAATAGTATATTCATGCCAAAGTATTATATATTAATGAAAAAACCTTAATAATTAAGGATTGGCTGGTGAGATGGAATAATACTATCAAGGGGAGAACAGCCTATCAAAATTTTAAAAACGTTTCGGTTAACCGAATTATTGATTTTTATCTTAACTAAGTATACACTGGCCATTGTGTATTTTACTGTGTATCAAAATCGGTTTTTCTTTAAAAAACCAAAGTTTGACTTGTCAGTGTGGCACCGAAGAAGAACATATAAATCACGTGATCAAACTCTGCCCACTATGGCGAGAGCACAGATTCAGACAGTCAAGGAATTGGATGTCTCTTGAAGTGGAAGAACTCATAAAAATTCTAATTATTAAAATATTCTATTAGGGACATTTTGTCAAAGCTTTTGTATTTCTCCTGATGTAAATATATTTCTCCTGATTTTATTCTCTCCTGATGTAAAATGTTAACGCTCATTTAATGTATTTTATGCATTTTTAATATTTCACAACTTAACATGTAATGTAAAATGTAATTTTTTTTCTATTCTTTTACTGTACTAATGTGCGTTTTCACTAGAGGGTTCTTTATTGTTTGCAAGTTTCCAATGTCGTCAAGTGTAGCTCGTGCTAGGTGGGGTTGCTCTTCGGCATGCTCTTCCACACATGACCTCTGGCTAGGACGGGGTATTGGACAGTAGATTCATGCCAAAGATCTGTGATTTGTCGTTACTTTGCATCATCTTAGGGGACGCCCTTTATAGTATACATCGCCTTGTCCACGTTTTAATGCGGAGAGAGGTGGGAGTGAATTAATTAGAAGACATGCAAGAATGCTGCTGAAGATCATTTCTGTTGATTTTTGTCTAATGATTGAAGGGAATTTGAAAATAGTAACTTAGATGAAAAGGAGTCAATCTTTCCCTTCCAGTTTACCTAGAGGAATTTTTTAAAACCTTTTTTTTAAATAATATATAGTCAGCTGCTGAAGTAATTAAAAAAAAAAGAAAATCTCACTAATAAGAAATCAATGTAAATATTAAAGTGCAAAGCGACGACGGGTATCAACAGATAATTATATTCACCACATCCCTAGTGAAAAAGTTTCCCTATACTTTAAGGCATAATAGTTTATTAACCTTTTCACACACACAAAAAAAATGATCCCCTCGTATAATACTTGTATTGAGAACAGAGAGATTAGAGTACTCTAAGATTATTACTAATTCTTCTAATGTAAATTATTTCTATTCATGTAAGATGATTCCAATTTTATATTTCTTTTAATTTTCATTGAATATATTCAATAAAAAAATACTCTATTTTTTTAATCTTCATTGCAGCAGTATAGTCAACTAAGGATCTTGGATTAATAACTACCTCAAATCCACCTTTCCTCTTCAAAAAAGTAATTTATTAATTCTTTTAAATCTCTCAGAATATGTATAACATCTTATTTTAATTGCCTTCTTTGAAAATTTTTTATCTTCAGTAGACGAATAATTCCTATCCTAATTAATTCAAGGTTTCTAATTCCATTCAACATGAATTATTAAAGGGAAATAAATTTTAAAACCTTTTTTCAACATATTTTTCAAGCATTTTCTTTGCTTTCTGATTGGATTGATTTCTTATGCGGAGCGAATTCCTGATTCTACATTGAAAAGAAAGTTAATGAGTTTCATCAACTTTTAATTAAAGTGTCAGGAGAAGTTTAATTATTCCAGCAGGAGTATTCGATTTTATCTCTAAAGATAAATTGGTTCGTCTGTGGGAACTGCGACCACTACCTGATGATCACATTTTTGTACATTTTTATTCAACTTGAATTGCTTTATGCTTTTAAACTTAAAAATTTCGGATTTTCTTGATGTGTCTGAACTCAAAAAAGAGGTACACTTGCGAGACTGTGACTGATTAAAATATAGATCTTGATGTCAGTCAAATCGTTAAATCATAATCGTTGCCCTGAAACATCAGAAAAAATTGTAGCCAAACAGTTACATCGAATGTTTTCTCTCTCTCTCTATATATATATCAGTGGCGCCATCTGATAGTGAAATATAAAAACATTACTTTGAAACTCTACAATATCCATCGTAGGATGTGAAAATGAACAGTTAAAAGGTAAAATAAAATAAAATAAAAAAGTTTTCCACCCTTTAATTGCAGTAATAAATTGTGTATTTTAAAAATTTTCGAAAATCCTTCTTCTATTAGATTACCTGTTGAAAATATTTGGAATTATTTTTCTGTAGTAGCTGACTGATGAATTTAATTATACATAATTCATATTTTTATTGTCATATTATTATTGTATTTTATTCTTGATGAGTATCTAAACTTTTTCGCATATCCTTGATAAGGGTTTTAGTCTTGTTCCTCAAATGAATTAAAAAGAAAGAGCTCGACCGTGAACACAACGAATGCTCAGATTTTTCTTTTCAGAGTAACGCTTATGAATGTTTTGCAATTCGGAGGAAAATTACAAAACCGAGTATGTATCGCGGCAACTTATCTTTCAGTTTTATGTAACCAAAACTGGAAGCATAGTAATTGATTTAATAATGATATCATATACCAGATTTCATTTAATTAAGTCAATGCTCTCTTGAATTTTCAAGTATGAATGCATGAACTGACAGACGGTCAGCTCCTTGAAGGTTTTGATTCAAATTTCAATAAGAAACTACACTTTAGATACAAATATGTGCTCTAAAATGTATCAGTCAAACTTTTTAAGTTTTACAACTATCATGTTCATTTGTAACGAAAAAGCAGGAAGACAGGCAGTTATAAAAATGTTTATCAAAAAAATATGTCCTGTACCTAAGGATCACATTTTTGCACATTTTTATTTAGCTTGAATTGCTTTATGTTTGTAAAGTTGAAAATTTGTGACCATTTTTCGATTCCTGATGTGTTAGTTCTTAAATGCATATTTATAAGGCTGAATGATAAAACATGACACTTAATGTCAATTAAATCATTAAAATCGTAATCTTTGCCCAAAAATATATTTTTAAAAAATTAATAAAAACGTTAGACTAACGACAAAGTTCGAACTTTCGTAATTATTGCTCGCCAACAACCACTCTGATAATACACAAATACTATTTTATTGAACTCGTGGCGCGCATACGCTTGCGCTAGATCCATAATATGCTGCGACAGAAAGAGGAAGATACCTTCATTAGAGAGTTTGCGGGAAACTTTCAGGAAAACGCCTGGTTGATGTATATGGCGTCAGAACTTTCATCAAATAAATCTAAATGTAATCGCGCCATTCCAACTCTATTATGTGGTTTCAATTATTTAGGATCTACATCTAAAATCTATTTCTAGCTTTCAATGAATCGAAGATATCATAAAACACAGAATTACATTTATTGACGAACACAAAGCTACATCGTTCTACGTTACATCTAAGACATTACTACTTTCTGAATCACCAAGTATAAAAAAAAGCGTATCAAAGTTCAACAGAAACTGCGCATGCGCTGGTTTCCTGATGACTACATCTGGAATAGGGGCCGGAATAGGGGAAAGGCGTCTCTAAGACGGAACATCCCGGCCCCCGTTGGACAGTTGTCCAACACCTTCTTCAAAAGGGAGTGGACAGAGTCTGTTGATACTTCGCCGAAAAATTCCTTTAGCGGTTCTGATGTCTGCAACACGGACTAGTCCATCTGCTCCAGGATATGTCCTTTCAATTCGGGCCAAGTTCCATTCCATGGGGCTCTTGCTATTATCCTTCAGAAGTACCAGCTGTCCGGGTTTGATGTTCAGCTGAGGTAGTTTCCATTTAGCTCGAGACTGCAAGGAGTTGAGATATTCTTGGCTCCGTCTTCTCCAAAATTTGTATCTAAGAGACTGGATGAGAGACCATCTAGAAGATAAAGAAATGTTAGTCAAGGAATCACTGGGTTCTGGTATTGACAACAGTGGTACTCCCACCAAAAAATGGCCAGGTGTCAAAGGTTGAAGATCAGCTGGATCGGCAGAAAGAGGACACAGTGGTCTTGAATTCAAAACTGCTTCAATCTGTGTCACCAGCGTAGTAAGTTCTTCAAAAGTCAACACTGTTGATTTAGTCACCTTCAACAAGATCCGTTTCATAGCTCCAATATTGGCTTCCCCTAATCCACCGAAGTGAGGAGATGCTGGAGGTATGAAGTTCCACACTATACCTTCCTTGGCACAAAATCTTTGCACGGAATCTGATTTGCATGCTTTTAGTAGGGAATCCAAAACATTTTTTGCACCCTTAAAATTAGTGGCATTATCACTCCATATGATTGAGAGTTTTGACAGCCTTGCAATGAATCTCCTAAGACAAGCTAAAAAACTCTCATTAGTCAAATCAGACACTACTTCAAAATGGGTAGCTCTTGTACTAAAACATATGAAAATAGCAATGTATGATTTTAAAGTCACTCTGGATCTTTTCAAATTAGGTTTAGTAATTATAGGACCAGCGAAATCGAGTCCCACCTTTTCAAATGGTCGAGATGGGATAACTCGGTCCCTGGGCAGGTCGCCCATCATTTGGTTAATAGTGTGACTTCTAGCTTTAAAACAAGTCAAGCATCTATTTATCACTCGTCTAACTCGATCTTGTACCGAAGGTATCCAATACGATTGGCGAATAAGAAAAAGTGTCGTCTGCGTGCCTGAATGTAGACCTATTTTGTGAAAATGTTCTATGATAAAATCTGTGAAATGGTGCGACTTGGGTAAAAGCAATTGATGCTTCTGGTTATCTGACAGATTTGAAAATTTTAATCTTCCCCCAACTCGAAGCAGCTCATCTTTGTCAAGAAATGGATTTAGAGATAAAATTTTACTATTCTTCGGAATTGGATGCTTTAATTGTAAACACTTTAATTCAGACTTAAATTCATATCGTTGCACATACTTTACTATTTTTGTAGCATTTTGTATTTCGATAGCACTTAAATAATCTTTCTTTCTATTAGAAATATTAATTTTACAATTATTAATAAATCTTAAACACCATGCAGTGATTCTAACTAATTTGTCAAATGAGGAATATTTTTTAATTAAATTGTTCTCTAAAGGGCACTCTACAACTGTTGAAGTTAAAATAGCTCCTTTGCAAAGCTCGTAATTTTCTATGTTTTCAATATTTAACTGTTTTGAAAGTTCCGAAGATTTGGGCTAAGAGTGTTCATTCTGTGCTAACCAATCAGGACCATGCCACCAAAAATCACTATCTCGAAGTTCGGCTGCCGACATACCTCTCGATATCAAATCGGCAGGATTATCCTTTCCAGGACAAAGACGCCAATCTTTTGGGTCAGTAAATCTTTGGATCTCTTGAACTCTATTTTTCACAAATGGTTTAAATCTGCTTGCGCCCTTGATCCAAAAATAAGTGATAGATGAATCGGTCCAGAAGTAATGAGTTAATGGATACGTTAGAGCTTTGGAGATTTTATTACTCAATCTAGCTACCAAGAGAGCACTCATTAACTCAAGTCTAGGTATCGAAATTGTTTTTAATGGAGCCATTTTGCACTTTGATGCCACAAAACTAGTAAAACTCTTTCCGTCCTTTAATGTTACTCGAAAATACACAATCGCTCCATAAGCTTTCTTAGAGGCATCTGAAAATCAGTGCATTTGAATGTTATCTATTTCAGTGGAATGAGTATCTCCAAAATAGTAACGGGGTATATTGAAAGTATTCAGTTCTAGAACTTCCTCACACCATTCATTCCAATCAGTGTCTAATTTCATTGGGAAACGCTCGTCCCAGTCCAAGCCCAAACACCACAGTTCTTGGATTAAAATCTTTAATTATAAATGATCCGAGAAACCCTACAGGGTCAAAAATACGACCTGCAACTTGCAAGAGATATCTTTTAGTGTTCTTTCGTTTCGAGAGAAATTGTATTAAACTTTTAGCATCAAAATGAAATAAACCACGGTCGGGGTTCCATACAACTCCTAGTACCTTAGAAGGCATGAAATTTTCATTTTTAGACTCAATGGATGGATCAATGTCCATTGCAATATCTTTCCATCGATCACGTAACTCGAATGAATTAGTCTGCCACTTTCTTAGAATCATACTTGCATCCTTAAAGATCTTAACACTTTCTAAGCTCGTTTTTAAAGCCTCTTCTACATTTTGTTGACCACTAATTAAATCATCGACATATAAAGAATTATTTAAAATTGCACAAGTTTCAGGAAAATTATCCACATACCTTTTCAAGTGATGCTTGATTGTTGCAGCTAGGAGGAATGGGCTTGAACTTACCCCGAATAAAACACGGGTCATTCTATATATCATCAAATTGTGTCCTTCAGAGCCATCTGGTTCCTGCTGCCAAAAAAATCTGGTCGCATCTCGACCCTCTTCATTAATTTCTATCTGGAGGAACGCCTGCTTTATGTCAGCAGTGAATGCTATAGGATTTTCTCTAAATCTAGTCAGAAGAAGAAAAATATCAGGGTTTAGATTTAATCCAATATGTAGACAATCGTTCAAGGACAGTTCTCCTTTACCATGGGAAGACGCATCAAAAACGATGAGTAATCTACTTGTCGTCTTATCCTTACGAATCACTGCTCTATGAGGCAAATAAAAAGTTGGTTCGTTCGTCTTTTTATTCACCCCACACGTAACTTGTTCAATAATGTTCTCCTTTAAATACTCATCCAGAACAGTCTTGTATTCAGTGAAAAGCAAGGGGTCATTAAGAAATTTTGTTTTTAAACCTAAAAACCTTTTTTGAACAACTTCACGATTATCGTGTAACTGTTCCTTCATACCAGGTTTGCACGGGAGCTTTACGTTGTATCTGTTATTAGAGAAAGTAATTCCCGATTCAAATTCCTTCATAATTGCATCATCAAAAATATTTTCATCGGTATCAGCCTCAACGCCTAAGCTTTCTAATTCCCAAAATTTTTTTAATTGATCCGATATCATTTTTTCTTCTACTGTAATTTTCATTTCCAATATTTGATTTGTCATACCGATTTTTCTTTGGAGGCACCAACCAAATAAGGTTTCAGTGGCTACAAGCTTATCATTTAACCTTTTTATTCTACTAGTAACTATATCATAATAGTAATCAGCACCCACTAAAAGCACAATTTTGTTATTTCTAAATTCATAGCAATCAGCAAGCTGTAATCCTTTTAATTGTTTATTTAACTTCGGAATATTCTTATTAGGAGCAGGTAAATTAGTTGCAGTTATTTGTTCAGTTTCTAATGCTTCAATTTCATTATTTAAAGACGGTTCGTTGCGATTCTCTAATTTAATCTTAACAACATTATATGTTCGTTCAGTTGTTTCTTTAGCACCGAAACCATATACCGATAGAGTTTCCCTTCGAACAACAGGAAGTTTAAGTCGTTGAGAAATTTCTCGTGAAACGAAACTTCTCATGCTACCATTGTCTAGCAAAATGCGAATTGTTTCAAGTCTATCATCATCAAATGGAGAGCGAATACAGGCAGTACATGTTTGCAACAGTACGGAACACTGAGTGTTTACTCGAACTTCCGGTTCTTTATTCTTTGTATTATAATTGCAACGGGAAACTGCGGATACAATTTTATTTTCTGCATTAATAGTTTTGTTTTCCAATCGATAACAGAGCGATCGGTTATGTTTCTTGTTACAATTTTCACACATATCCCTTTTCCTACAGTCCTTAATTCGATGATTTTGTTCAAGACATAAGAAACAGCGACCTGGTTTTCTTAAAATATCCTTTTTTTCATCAATTGTTAAACCCTCACAAAGTTCTGAAATATGTTTATCATTGCAATATACACATTTTTTCTCAACAACTGGTGCTAAGTATTCAAGAGTTTTCAACGAATTATTATTCCACGGAATGCGACTTTTATTATATTGTCTGTCATTTGTAAAATTTTGTCTATCGCCTGAATTATTTTGATTGTATCTAGGATTTTTAAATTCAACGTTATGAGTGACGGGTTTTTTTCTTTCACCTTTCCAGCCACTTAGCAAAACGGATGATTCTCGACATTCTATCTCAATTTTCAAAAATTGTAACAATTCCATAACATTGAATTTATTTTCTTCCGTTTTTTCTAAGTGTTTTCTATTAAAATCTAAAACTAGATCCTCGGGTATTAATTTAAGGAGAATCGGCTGAAGCAAATGACCATACATTCCAGATGTAACGTTAAGTGACTCTAAGCTTCTAATTTGTATTTTGCAGATGTCATAACTTTCTCAGTCCAACTATATTACTTGAATCCTTTACAGGATAAAGATTCAACAGTTTTGACATATGAGCATTAATAACGAGCTCATCTCTTCCAAATCTTTCTTTTAATAACATTAAAGCCTTATCATAATTTTCGTCGGATAATGCGAATCCATTCACATTACCGGCAGATCCACCTAATAAGGATTTTAGATACGCAAATTTATCTATTTTTGTTAAGCTTTCGTTTTGATCAATCGAGTTTTGGAATTTATTCCAAAATTCTAACCATAAACATGTGTCTCCGAAATATTTATCTATACTCAATTTAGGTAGACGAACAGAATTGACAGTTCTATTAGAATTGACAGCAGATTCAATAACCGAATTATTTAAAGAACCATTTTGTGCACTCAATGCCAAATTTGGGTTAAACTGTGATGAAATACTAGA
Source organism: Argiope aurantia (assembly GCA_026543865.1). Classification (NCBI taxonomy): domain Eukaryota; kingdom Metazoa; phylum Arthropoda; class Arachnida; order Araneae; family Araneidae; genus Argiope; species Argiope aurantia. Next base: position 41,922 of record JAPMOR010085062.1, read on the forward strand.
ATCAATTTTGGAGAGTTTATTAATTTGTATTGAAATTCTAGAACATAATAAAGTAATCTTTTCATTGTATTGAAAAGCAGCTTCTATTTCCGTATCAAATTCGTTTTCTTCTGAAATAATTTCTTGAATCTTACTATCCAATTCTCTTAATTGTTTTAACATCTCATTTAAATATTCTAAATGCCCTCGTAAGCTATCAACAGATTGCTCATCAAATTCGCTTTCTAATTTATTTATAAGTTTAGTTACTGCTGTACGAATGACAGCTCTAGACTTTTTCAATTTCTTTTTCTCATCCATTCTTATAATACAAAAGTAACTAAATATAACAGTACAATATCAAAAGTAATTTCAAAACAAAAGCAATATTTCAAATCAAAGAAATATTCATCAAAAAGTAATGATCAAAATTCTCTAGAAATTCTATAATCAATTCAATCAATATCAAAGGTTTCAACACATCAATAATATCAATTTCTATATCTATTTCTAATAATCAAAATAATATTTTCATATCAATTCTAATTATTTCTATCGAAATTCTATATAAAAGGTATTTCTTACCTTTCTTTCAACGCAGCCAGTATAAGAAAGTGAAAGCCATATTCTAAATCATGATACTATCACATCCGACTTCTTCTTTCCCGGCCGATGCACCAAAAAAAATGGTTGATGTATATAGCGTCAGAACTTTCATCAAATAAATCTAAATGTAATCGCGCCATTCCAACTCTATTATGTGGTTTCAATTATTTAGGATCTACATCTAAAATCTATTTCTAGCTTTCAATGAATCGAAGATATCATAAAACACAGAATTACATTTATTGACGAACACAAAGCTACATCGTTCTACGTTACATCTAAGACATTACTACTTTCTGAATCACCAAGTATAAAAAAAAGCGTATCAAAGTTCAACAGAAACTGCGCATGCGCTGGTTTCCTGATGACTACATCTGGAATAGGGGCCGGAATAGGGGAAAGGCGTCTCTAAGACGGAACAACGCCTTTATTGGAGAGTCTGTAGGGAATTTTTCGGAAAATGCCTTTATTAGAGAGTCTGGAAAATCATTTCCCTGATTTATCTGGTACTTTTGAAAAAAAAAATTAAAAGAGAAAAGTGAAATCTGCTATCGCAAATTTCAAGTTATCATGTGATAACATTATTATTATTATTTTTAAGTCTCAAGGTATCAATCCGATAGAATAAGAGACGCTAAGATTGGAGACAGTTTTTGACTATCTCAAATTCAATCGAATTCTAAAATTTTTCCATGGGGCCCAAATTTTTTTCCCGTGAAAAATCAATTTAAACCGGTTTGAAATAATCACATGCCTATCATATTACGGATGCGTCAAAATTTAAAAATACAATTTTTTTTTAAATTTCCAAATTGCTCAAACACCAAAAATGTTTCCCAAAACTCTTTTTTTTTTTGCTTTTTGCGAAACTCTGGTTGAAATTGGTTTGGAATAATCACGTGACGATTATATTACGCAAGCATCAATTTTTTTGAGAAGCGATTATTCTTTTCTTCACCTCAAAATCTTTCGAGTTCCTAAACTTCTTTTGGCAGCTAGAAAAATTTTGAGGTGAAGAAAAGAATAATCGCTTCTCAAAAAAATTGATTCTTGCGTTGATACCTTTCCTTGCTGTTTCGCGTTTATTCACGTTTGGTTCTCTGTGCTTCTTCTACTATAATTTCTTAAGGTCCATGCGCTTTATTTTCTGCTGACGCATTTTGAGACTTCAAAATCCCAAACCAAAACAACATTATATTCGCACAGGATTTAACAATATATTATTACATAATTTTGGAAATTCCTTTTTTATTTGATATCAACGTCATCTAGATCTTTTATAGAATTCTCAGCCTAGCTTCCGAGCTTTGAATTCCATTTTTAAATTTAGTTTAAAAAAAAACTATCTTTCCAGAATTCCAATGGAAAGTCTCAGTTTGTTATTTTCATCTAATCTTTTTTATCCAAAAAGTAATGAGGTACCATATAATATACTGTTTCCTTCACACACACACAAAAAAAATGATACATTCTTGTAAGATTATTGTCTCGAAACAAATATTGCTGACTATTAAATCGCTTTGAAGCTGGCCGAGACGTGAGATTTCAATTCTTTCTCTGTCTTATGGAAAAGAAGTTTTTCGAATCGCATAATGCGACAATTCTGAAATGGAAGCTGGATCATTCTGGTAAGGGAATACAGTTTGGGTGCAATAGCTATTATGGAAGTTTTTTCCGAATCTTTTGGAATGGAATATTTTCTTCTATTCAATCAAGGTAGAGAAGTTTCATTTCTTAGAAATGAAACTCAGAGATCACACTGGAAGAAATTCTCATACGATTTCTTTTAAAAATATATTTGTTTATTATCCCTTAAAAAAAAGCTTTAAATATGAGATTTTTAATCACGAACCATGTACCCAAATATTGCTCATGATATTTTTCTGGATATAAGTCGAGTAATATTTTTCATATTTTCACGATTATAAGTCGAATGAATAATTTGCATATAAAATACTTTTAAAAAATATATAGGAGTTATTTTATTTTGTCATATTTGAAGAATTAAAAAAAAGAAGCATTGAAAATTTTAAAAAAACGCGACATAGAATTTTGATGAAATGTTGATATTTGAATTTGAAATTTCCAATTTGTCTGAAATATATATTTTCGGCGAAATGGTTTCAATTTTTCGAATCTAAAAAAAACTAAAAAAATGCAACAAAATAGTGTGACGAGATTCGATATATATGTTTTATATAAAATTTTATAAAACTCTCTGTTGTTGTTTCTTATGGCACTTGTTCGCTGTTCGAAGACAGCCGGTTTAAGCCGGAGCCGGAGCGCCTCTTGTTTCTACGGTAGCGCCATCTAGAGCCAAGGGAACGACGTAGCTACAGACAAATCACAACCCTTTTTACGGGGCCGACTTCATTTACGCATTTCATTCACTTAACCACAGATCGAAATTAAGACCTGAATCAGAGAACGATCACCCCTGATCCAGTACCCCCAATGGTATTACTCTCGACATAGAGTACTTTGTGACCACGACAGATTTATACTCGCGTCAGCCACCAAGCACTCGGGGAATTTTCAACCTTCGGGGTTCGAACTCGCAACCTAAGGAACGTGAACCAACTCTCTACCAACCAGGCTATCCCGGCCTTTATATAAAACTCTCTTAATTATACAAGTTCAAAATACTATAAAGGTCGAATTATGGATTTTTGTCAGCCAATATGCACATCCAGTAACTTAAAACTGCAAGGATTGTATAAGGTTTATCATTTGTCGATGTAAATTAAAGATTTGAGAATAAACACAATAACTGAAAAATACAAGTTAGATATTTTAATTTGATTATACATCACCAATATTAAAAATTAGAGTAAACTTTTGAGTAAAGTCAGTCTGAAAAAACAAAAATTTTTTATTCTAAAATCATATTCTCTTTTCTTCGTTTTATGACAAGAGGGGCGAAAAAACAAGTTATATTTTTAAAAATATAAACTAAGTTATCGGGGTGAGCTCGCCAGTTGACTAGTAGAAAAAAATTACCATAGAATGATAAAATTTAAAATTTCATGATTTAGTTGAATTAAAAATTATTCTGAATTGCTTATCTTAATTAAGAAAGCATCCGGATTGTTTGATTATAAATTTGAAAGCGGTTGGATTATCGAATTGTAGGCTTAGGCCGGGATAGCCTGGTTGATAGAGCGTCGGATTCGCGTCTCTTAGAGCTCGAACCCCGCCGACCGAACGTCCCCGCGTGCTTGGTGGTTGACGCGCGTATAAATCTGTCGTGGTCACGAAGTCCTCCATGGCGAGAGTAATACCACAGGGGGTACTGGATCAGAGGTGATCGCTCTCTGATTCAGGTCTAAATTACGATCTGTGGTTGAGTGATTGAAGTTCGCCCAGTAAAAAGGGTTGTGACGTGTGTGTAGCTAAGCCATTCTCTTGGCCCTGAATGGCGCTACTATAGACACAAGAGGCGTTCCCCCTCAGGCTTAAATCGGCTGTCTCGAACAGAGGGCTTGTCCATGGCATGTGCCATAAGAAACAGCAACAATTATAATAAGCTTAAAAGAGTTGGATTATAGAATTAACAATATTATACAAAATAGGGACAACAGTTCCACGCATGTTTTCAATAATACCAAATTTTAGATGAAATTCAATAAAACATTTTCCATCGTGTAAGAAATAGAATATTCAAGGATATCTGTCAGCCAGTTTCTGTAGGGATAAATTTCATGACCTGATTATTTTTAATGATCTTCACATCCGACAACCAAAAGCATTGATATGAATAGGAATTACGGTATTGTTTCGTCGCCAAATTCGCGGAAATTTTAACAATTTCCAAGAAGCTCTCCAAGTGCACATCACCATGCAAGCGATAAAAAATGAAATTTGGTTCATTTTTTTTTCTTTTTATAGGATTTTAACTGAAATTTAACCAATTCTCACATGAGGTATCTTTTGACAGAAATCATAATTTCAGAACCATAGATAAGTAAATATTTATTACGTAATATTTAACCCTACTAACGAAGAACGAAATTATTCAACTATGGAATAAGTAAAATTTTAAATTAAAGCCTTTTAAACTATCGCATTATTTGGAAGTAAAACTGAGGTACTGAGGTTTTGTATTTGAAAAATAGATATACTTTTTCATAAAAATAATAAATCCAATACACAAACAAAATATGTATTAAAAACATAAGGGAGCTATGTTTTCAGACGCGGTTTCTATTACGAACTGCTTTGATAATATCGGAAGTATTTTTTTTCATTCATTAAAAATTTTAAAAAAATAGATTTTTGGTTTATTTTCTGATTTTATTTTTAAAGTTATGAAGATAATGTAAAGAATTTACATCATACCGAAAATTTTAAGATGATTCTAATATTTTGGAGTCACAGTTTCGGAAATAAAAAAAATTAACCCAAAATTTCACTTAGATTTTAAACATAAATCTGTTGTAAGATCATGGCTCATGTTTAAATATACGATGTATCAATGTCATTAAAAAGAAATTATTTCAGTCAGAAACTACGAAACTTTGACACAAAAGTTCACCTTTCTTCTGATATCATAATTTGCTTGCAGCTGCAGTATACTTGAAAGCCAACAAAGCTAAACGGCGTTTGTTGAGAGTCAAACTAATCCTATTCAGCAGCGCAATTTAGAAAATCTTTTCTTTCCATCGATTGTAGTTCCCTTTTCGGAGCAGAGAATACGCAAGCCTGAAGAGGAATCACCTGATTTTCCACTTCTCATTCTTCGAAAAACATCATACTAAACTTTTCACCCGGGCTTCTGATAGGAATGATAGATAATTTTTTTGTTCCTATTTCTATTAAAAGTGTAAGAAGCCGACACAAAACATTGCTACGTTAAATGTAATATACACTTTTTTGAAGAGAAATAACGCTTACTCAACGAAATTCCTTGAACCAGCTTCTATTACTTCTGAATTCATCAGGAGGCGCCATGATTTGAGTTTTTAATCCTATTTTAGATATGAATAAAAGTTTAGTTTCTTATGAGATTTTTAAGAAGAATGGAACTTTTTTTTAGAATAATGTAGTTCATTCACAAGTGATGCCGGGAAATTCCTTTTTTAAATCTTTAATGGAATATTTTATTCTTTTAAAATCTCGGATGAGAGTTCACTTCTAATAAATGTTCACAGTTACGTGGTATAGTATTTTTTTGGTGAATGGTTTTTGATCATAAAAGTTTTTCCACGAATCTAATTTTATTTTATTCCCAAAAAGTGCTTTAGAATTTGAATCAAAAAGCTTTATCGAGTGCTTGTGTGGATGTCTGAATACAAGTCAACATAATAACTTCAAAATGTAGAAAGTTAGATGAAAAATTTGCTACATATGCCTATTATCTAAATATAAACGTATCAAATCCGTGAAGAAGTTGCTGTTTTTTTTCCATTTACAGGCTGTGTTGTGTACATTCATAGGCATGCAAACGCGATAACTCTGAAGCGTATCGACTTAAATAAATGAAATTTGGTATGTCATTGCAGTTCTACGTTACATTTTCGTTTCAATAAATTGGAAAAAAAGCAGTCCAAGCTTTAATTATATTAATGTCCCGTTTTTAAAGCAACATTGGGACGGACCTCGTAATCCTGAACAGCTGTTAGATAACGAGGACGATACCTGAGCTGGCACTCCCCTCTCCACACTTCCGCGCCACAACAGCGAGAGGACTTTTGGCACCGACGGATTAGACGTGCACCACATCCGCTTACACGACGGTTTCAACTGTGGCCTCGAACCTGAAAAGATCTTAATCTTAGACAATAATCCTTTGATTTAACTTTTCATAAAATAAATAATACTTCATAATACAAATTGCTATAGAATTTCAGCAATTATAAATTCAGATATTGCGTAAGTTGTAAATCAAAAGTGAAAATACTTTAAGAAAGCAATTTAAATTTAATATCAGTAAAAGTGCTCTAATAATTGGCGCAATTAAACAAGTTTATTATTTTGACAAGAAAAATTCAATACAAATACTCAAAAGAAGAAAGAATTTTAATTATTAAAATTTTGAAGTTAAAATTCTGATATAAAAGGTTATCAAAATTTAAACACCTCTATTCTGAGCTCTCTATAAAGTGAACTACACAGTATAGAGGCTCCAAAATTAATGAATATATTATTCCAGACATGGGCAGACGGATTACGCGAAAAAAATTCGGTGCCAGAGTAAGAATAGATGGTACTGTACAACAAAAATGGGCTGAGAACACTCAAAATACACATTTGTAACACATTTTATTCGAACGTAACAAACATGCAATCACAAGGACCTTATCGATGCTTACCAGATTTTTCAACTGCGGATTCCAATCGGTCGAATGAGATGCTTCTCGCATGCAGAGTGATACTGTCTTTCAAAGAAGATTTTTTAAATATCCTCAAAGCCAAACATCTCAGGGATTAGGATGTGTAGAATGAAATAGTTATGGTGCCGGAAAAGAGCGACTAATTACTCTAGCATTAGTAAAATGTAGCCGAAGAAACTGCTGTACACATAGTTCAATGTATGGAGGCGCTTCCTCTTGCAGAAGGGTAATGGAATCAAAACATTGGTGCTGCTGGAATGGAGGGCAGCAAAATTTGCGAGCACGTTTTGATACCTGCTGGTCCTTTGTGTAAATTCTCAACTCGACCAAACTCTTGCAGTGCAGCTGCAGCATGTTTTCATAAAACAAATTCACAAGCAAAGCGCGAAGCACCGCTGATAAAAATGGCATTTTCGCAGCTTTATTCCTTTTATGCCTAGAACAGTAGCAGCAAACCGAGGATTTATGCAAATTTTTGTGCTTACGGTGTGAAATTTCAGTTACAATGACAGCTTTAGTTTCTTCACTGTTTTATCTTTTTTTTTTTTTTTTTTCATTTCAGCAATAGAAACTAGACAGGAAAAATTCCATAACGCTTGTGTTTTTTTGTATATTTTTAGCATTTTTGTGTTGTACAGCGCCACCTATCGGTGATTTTGGAACTACTTTTTTTTGTTTAATTCGTCTTGAATAGTTTATTTACCAATTTTGGAGCCTTTACGCTGAGTTGTTTGCTGTATAGAGAGCTCAGAGTAGGGATTTTTAATTTTGATCGCTTTGTATGTTTCTGTTTAAAATATTTTTCATATAGATTTTGCATGGTGCATGTGGTATTAAAGGATATTTACAATGCACAGATAATTATGAAACACACGTAATGTGAAGCGCTAAGATAGAAATTCTATGTTTATCTAATGTGTGACATATATCTTTGTCAATTTTTTTTTTATTTTATAGTGACAATGCTGGAAGGCATACATGCATTCTTTACGAATTTATATGCATGCATTAGATAAGCATAGGCATGCATTAGATACATTCATACATTAAAAAAGCAAAGACATGCATTAGATATACACATATATCAGATAAGCATAGACATGCATTTGATGAACGCATACATTAGATAAGTTTAGAAAGGCATTAGATAAGCATAGACAAGCATTAAATATGTACATGCAATAGATAAACCCCTTTTTTTGTAAACCTCAGAGTTTGTTGTGCCTTTCATATTGGAGGACACACGAATATTTGTGAAATTCGCCATTAGACTAATTATTCTTTTAAATTCATTTATATTATAATTTGAAGTCAAGATGGTCTGACTTTAACAATCCTTTCCTCTAAATGGAGTGGTCATTTTACTAGTATATTATGGAATGACCTCAACTCCGAATGCCAAGACTTTTTCACTCATTCATCTTAAAAGAATGGTATTTCCATTCACATACCGTCCCGGAATGTTCATTTCATTAAAATACCACAGATGTTCCCAATCCAAGAATTGAGTGATTTTTCCCATGGTATCTTCCATTCTCCGAAAGTTCTTTCCTATACGAATATCATGGAATGCCTTCACAATGAATAAAATGACCTTTCCACTTGCATCCCACCAGGTGATAAAATGTCATCTCCCTTTGCTTTTTCTTAGTGGAAAAAGCAATGGACAGTAAATGTGCAATCTTATGTTCAACAGAAGATGTAATTTGGAAAGGGAGATTTTAATTTAGAAACTACTCTCTTTATTATCGCCCACTTCTTTGAGCTCGGCCTCCAGTTGCAATCCAATAGATTATGACTGAGGGAATGCAGGTGAATATTCAAGAAATATATTTGGAAAAGGTATTTTATTAATGAAATAAAGACATTTCCAAATAGCGTTGGATGGTACTTATTCCCTGAGTGTGCAATATTTTTATTACTTCTTGTAATTATTAATTGTAAAGCTGATAAAAATCAATAGCAGTCAAATAATTGTAGATTAATTAAACTGAATGTGGACTATTAAAAGGTTTGTCTAATGGAAAGTCAAAATGCAAGAATTGTGAAAAATTCAGCAAAATTCTTTCTTCAATTTACCCAAAATTGTGCATTTTGTTTAGCTTTAGGATATAATAAAAAGAATCTTGTGTATAATATAAGAGATAAAAAAAATATTTTTTCCCTCCCTTTCTCCGTTTGAGTCAAAAATTCTTTAAATACCCAAAACTCGATGACAAGCATATGTGAATTACTTCGTATATGAAGAAATAAAACAGAGAATTATAGAAATAATTTATTGATATCAAATCCATTATATACATCATCTTATCGCAAAAATTGTAGTTGTTTTAAAATATGTAACTAAATACATGCAATTCAAAAGAGATTTTTAAATATTTATTATTTTGAATTCAAATTAATTCCTTTTATTTTTTAATATTGTCTCGCATATCACTAATTTTGTCAGGCGAGACAGTAAATTATGTCCAAAAGCAAAGAAAATATGTTATTTTGAACATGAGTAACACATTTTCTCAATAAGCTAAAATCGAGTTCAGTATTCATAATAATTCTACCAAATATAACCTGCAATAAAATATTGCAAAAGGTTTTAAAGAAACGGATCGGCTAATTTTTAAAAATTCTTAGAATCTTTAGAAGATTAAAACATTCTTTAAATTTCGATATTTTCTACAGGATTAAACTGTCATTTGAGTAAATATTTCTTTAATCAATCCAACATTTTTCATTTGAAACATTCTTTTTACATCAATATAATCAAAAGGATGCACATTTATTTGAAAGAATCTATAAATCGATTAAACAAGTTATAATTTAAACATACTTAAAATAAATGGTTAGTTTTCGTCCTTCTCGAAAACGAATGATGAATATCATGCCCATTAATGAATTACATAATGTCACACAATATTGTACAATATTGAGCAATAGGCCGTGGAATTTATTGGCTCTAACATTTAATATAGATACAATCTTGGTGTCAAAAATGCTTATAAAATTTAATATATCTTAATTGCTTTATTTATTAGAATCGTTCTGATATACGCAATGAGAGAAAGATAGGGTAAAAGATAAATCATTTTGATTTGCTTGAATGCAAAATTGGAGACAAATCTATAAATTTAGCTCAAATAAGGCATAACACATTTTTTTTCTATTTATCTCTCTTTGTTTTTGAATTATTGTATTTAGATACTTTAAGAACAGACAGATCAATGGATTGCCAACGTTTGATGCGGTTGAAATGAATTTTAATTTATCTCATTCGTTTTGTTTATAAACATTATATTCAGAAACTCAAGAGGATATAGATAAAATGAAACACTAATTCCTTCTGAATTGATTGGATCCAAAATTAAGTACAAATCTACATATTTGACACAACGGATGCGTAACCAATTTTTTTCATCTATATTCTTTTGGTTTTGAGCTGTTATGTTCTAATACATTAAGGATAGACAGAATAATCGGAAATTAGTTAGTCAGTTACTTACGCCAGTTATTCAGTTCAATTATATGATATTCTAGTTATCAGAGTAATTCGCAGACCTGATATTATGTATTTTCTTATTCCATTTTCATGTCTTCTTTCCTGCAGAAGTATGTATTAATTTTAATATACACCATTCATCCATAATGCAACACATATCGACAGATTTGGTGTAACATCTGTGTATAAAAATTCATCCGTCTAGTTCTCCATTTTTGAATTACAGTTTCAACCTGCAAACAGACGGACAAATCATTAAAAAAAAGGCATCTTTAATTTAAGCAAAGGGCTCTAACAAATGAGGATTCTTTAAAATACTCGATTTGGAATATTTTTACGATTACAATATTTTTTCATTTATGAGAACTTAAAATTCATTCAGAAAACCTATTAGTACTAGCTTTGAGCATTTCTAAGAAATGGATTTCTAATTCGTTCGTGGAATGGAATAAAATATTCGATTTTAAGAGATTCAAAACGGATTTCTCGGTAATATTTCGCAGTACTTTTTACTCAAACGGTATCATTTTCCTTCAGTTCCAGAGCTTCCTTATAATACTATCCAAATACTACCTTCATCCGCAAAACAGAAAACCGCTGCTGAATTAATGCCTGTTGCGATTTCAAAGGGATTCTTACCAGATTATTCTCTATTTCGGAAAGTGCGGAAAAAGGAATACATTAATGCAGCTTTTGTGAATGTCGACTTATTACCGCTGCCGATGCAAAATAAAGCATAAATTATTATCTTACGTTTGTGCTGAAATCTTGGCCGAAATAGTTTTGTTTCATTTTGTTCGAAGGATTAAATGCGGAAAAGCTAAGCAGTTTTCCTTTGAGAATGCAGATACCGTAAAAGTTCATTGAGGGTTTTTAAAGAATTAAAAAAGACTATATATATATATATATATATTTATCATATACTCTGAGTTTACAAAAGTAAATCTGGCGGAAAGAATTATGAATTTAAGCTCATTAGAAGGATTTCAGCTTAATAATCGAATATCGCGGTTTTATTTCCCATGATATGAGAATTTGATAAAATTTAATTTTTTTTCTTTACCACAATTTTTTAAGTTATGTAAATAACTGTTGGTTTTTGGAGGAGGGATATTAAGTCATCAAAACAATGTTGTGAAATGGCTTGTTAACAAGTGATTTCTAGCATTATCTGCATGTTTCGCTCTAAGAAATATTTGTAGCTCTTGGAAAACCAAACAAAGACCGAACATGTCAATAATAAAATCTCGATATGAATGAGGACATCTGGGGTACTTGTCAGAAGAACTTCTGGCCCATGCATTTTTTAACTACAGAATTTCTCAAGAAATGAAAATGAAAATGGCTCATTCTTTGAAAACAAAAGAAAATGATATCTTTGGAATTATTCCGAGCTGATCCAGATACAGGCCTTAAAAAGAGTCAGCATGGTTTTGAATTAATTAACTTGATGTCAATTATTTTTTAACTCAGGTATATATCATCAAATTTTCTGCAAAAAGACTTGACAGAATGGATCGACAATGATTTTTTTAAGACATGCAGTGCAATAATTGGTTTATTAAGAGTTGTAAATAATGCAGCAAAACGTAGATTGACACTGATGAATGAATACAACAAACAGACAAATGCAAGTACTAATAAAAAGTTAGAAAAGCAAAAGCAGACTCTAAACAATCCACTAAAATAAATTTGATTAAAATTAGTTCAATTATGATTTTTCCTGAAATTCAAAAAAAAAAAAAAAAAAAAAACTTTCAGCCTTGGTAGCTAAACTGCGTCTTAAAAATTTGACGAAAAAAAAATCAAATAATTCCTTTTTGTAATGCAGATCAAAACCATAGAATGATACAATGAAACTTTGTAAAAAAAATCTTTACTTTCCTAAACATTTTTCTTATATAAGGGCCACCTTAGTCTTGATGTACCTTCCTAATGGAGATTAATCCCGGGACCTCAAAGAGCTATTAAAAGATTGCACAGTTCATCATCTATCTAAATTCCACGTTATTGTAATTTCACATTTTATTATCCTGGTAAACTGCAAGGATAATAAGAAGAATCTTTCTTCCTTGTATTTGCATATCGTAAAAAGATTACGTGATTAAGTATTTATTGAAATAGTGAAAATGGTTTGAATTTCCAGGTAACAATGTGATCTATCATGGAATGTTTGATATTTTTTTTTAGAAAAAGGGGCAAAACTATTAATATAATATATTTAGAAAGAGAGTGTTTTAATTTTTGAATTTATTTTTGTGCAATAATATTTTCGCAAAATGTCACGTGAAAATACTCACATGCAGCTTAATTTTTTAATTATTTTAAATTTAAAATAAAATTTTAAAAAATGCGAGGATTACAATAAAATTATCTGAAGTTTAATTTATGTAATTTGATAACTATACGCCAAATATTTGCTTGTATAGCCCCTACATACAAAAAATTCCTATTTATTATTAAGGAAGTTTATTAGAGATAGAGATACGGCGCAGTAAATTTTTTGAATTATCTGTGTTTACTACACTACTTAATTACGCTGATAATCGGGTTTACTGTATTGTTAAATGTAAAATAAATGTGAATAGTCATTAATCAGTCTCATTTTTAACCCTATAAACACGAAAAAAAACCCAACTAATCTACTTTATTAGAAATTCCCTTTTATTTAGTATAAAAGAAACAGTTGAGAAGACTGTAGAAGAGATATTAATCCGTAACGTTTCTAAAAATGGATGTTAATTTATATTTTAAAAATCTCATTTATGTTTCATTTATCTTACATTTACAAAAATAATTTCCAAAAACGAATAAAAATGCTTGCAATTTGTGCATTTTTTTAGAAACTAATCCGTTAGGAAATTGAAATTGAGTTTTCTCAGTTAAGTGTAGGCTTTGAAGCAATTCTTTTGAAATTACTGATACCGTATAAACTGAATTCTGATGTCGCTGTTCTCAATAACTATTTTCTGACTTGTAACAATTCTTCCCATTTAAGCCATTGTAGTGCGAAAATATTGCACAATATTGTATGATATTGAACAATATTCTCATTAGCTTATGGTATTAAATAATATTCCCGTATTGTATAATATTGTTGAATATTGAATAATATAGTATCGTAGGATATTATGCAATAGTCTTTTCTGACAGGGAATGGGAGGAAATGCATACAGATGAAGTTAAAGTAGGATATCACAACTGTTTTATGATTATTACTATACCTCTGTACTTGTTATTATTGATATACTAATATTGATATTGACATTACATTTATAACAATTTTAAAATTATTTTAAAAAATTTGATTTTTATAATAATAATTTTTCATAATTTGATAATTCACTTTTTATAACTAAATACCCTAGTGTGCACTGAAGAAAGTATATGTAAGCAATTAAGACAATGTTTAGTTGCAAAAATTCATCCGGTGAAACTGGGAACTGTAAGCATTTACTGCAATCGATACATTTAAAATATACAGAACAATGAAAGAACCAGTACTCAGCCTTAATCGCTAGTCTGATTTTATCAAATTTTATTTCATATGAAATGCCATGTACCTCAGATATTTTACTAATAGTCGTTTGCCCTCCACTAACCCCAATTTTTGGCAAAAATCTCAAACATTCATTTACACTATACAGTGTATATTCTTTATGAGATAAAACATCTACAGTCATCCAAACCTAATCACTGCTCCGATTTCGACAATTTTTGCTTTCTCTAAAAACCCTGAAGCTTTGAGTCATTATTAATGTTGGACTGCCCCGTCTTCAAAAATATATAACAACACAAATTTTGGACATAAATGCTAGTCACCTTAAACATCAACTACTTCGCTTCATATTGGTGAATTAATTGCATCATTTGCTTGTTTAGTTAACTAATCTTATTGTTCAATGCTTATTGTGAAAGTTCAATTTAAAATAATGGATTTATTTGCTGTGATAAAAATTTTATTCATCAAAGTTATTGACATTACTAAACTAATGTCATTAATATTGTGAGCGAAAGCTGATGGTCGGAAAAAATATTTAACAAATAAAAATAGATAATCCTATTGAAATTTTATTTTAAATTTTGAAATTGAGTTGGGTAATTTTTCTTGATAACTTATTTGTTTCCATTTAAATAAATGTTTCCAGAATATTGCCTTTTCTCAAATGCTTATGGGTTCTCCTAATTCTCCTTTGGGTTCTTTTATTTTATGTTTTGTTTTCTCAGACCCTATATAAAATTAATTTCATAACAAAGAAACTAGTAAAATAACAATCTTAATTAAATAGAAAGGACTCAACGAAACAAATTATGGCTTCCGGTCATTTTACCTGTCTCGAATTATCATTAGCTGAAAGACAAGCCATTTACTTGTCTCAGGAAACGCTAATAGCTAAGGCAGTTTAATCCTGCTGGCTGGAAGCGAATTTCATTGGCATTCTAATTAATAAATAGCGTATCTTACATAAGACAAATAACTAAGATTTTCTTTATTTTTATTTTTTCACTAGAATGGCATTTGAAGTGCTTATTATCTACAATATGGAAGATTCATTTCTTGATATTTTTGTAGCTTATGTTATTTAGAAATGATGGATTCCTCTTTCTAAGCATTTTCGTTATAATGGAATGTTATATAAGGAATTACTGTGGAAGAGTTTGGCTTTTAATAAATGTATTTTTGTGAAATTATTAGACTTGGTTGAAAGTCATTACTAAAATCTGTCAAACTTTTTATGAAATAATTTGTATATGTTAGAAAAATTTTTTTGCAAAAATATTGCTTTTCTTGATAGTTAATTATAAAAAAGTTTTCGAAAGAAAAACATAATAACTGGAAGATATTTTTCATTAACCCTTTAGCGACGGATGTGTCATATATGTATCATCAGTGGTCATCTCACACATACGAGCATCCCATCCGTGCATTTCTGGAAATCGAACTCATGGGATGGTGATGCATATTTGTATTCTAAACTGGAACAATTTTTAAACGCCACTAGATTGCTCCCTGTGTCCATTACTTACTGTGTCCGGATAAATGCAGTTTGAGTATCTTCAGTTTGCTCATATTCAGCTTTTGATATTTCACTTATCAGTTATTGCTGCTGGGGGAAGGCAAGAATAATGTAAATAAATAGAGCTGGGTTGTACAACGTTTCAGATTTATAATTGGCAATTATATAAGGAATATTCAAAATATATAAGACAATTATATATGACATATTCAAATTATATAAGACAATTTCAAATTTATAATTGAAATTATTTTTCAGGAAGCTTTTCAAAGGATTTTGAACACAAATATTTTAAGCAAAATTTTATTTAAAACAAAAATTATTCATATAATTTAAGATATGAATTTTTAATAAATAAAATGGAAATATAATTTTATATTGAGATAATTATAATCTATACACAGTGGTGGGTGTACCATAAATGCAGTTTTATGCAATAAATAATGAACGACGAAGTTTCCATGAAAATTATGGAAAACACGGAATTTCTAATAGCTAATTAAATAACAGCTATACATTAAATCGCTAAACTGCGCGGGACAATAGAATGCAGAATAAACAAATTAAGAGTTTCTTGTGTGATCTGCACAATAAATAAAAAATCCCCCCCTGGTGTGAGTTTTCGTCATTTTGTGATTTTACGACTACGTGCAAGATTTTCTGGAAAGATCTCTGAATCTCGGCTCCTGGTAGAAATGTCGCTATAAATTGCTAAATTGTCATCACATTTGTTGTCAAATGCCATTACCGATCTATCATTTCACATCCATTAAGTATAGATTCAAATCTCTCTTATCAGCTTTAATATTAACATTGCAGGAAAGAAATATTACACAACTAGAAAACTCTTATATTCCCCAATAGTGCCATAATATTATTTAAAATTTGGAAATATCAAACATTGTTGTGAAGAATAAGGAATTCTGAATACCGTATAAACAATACTTTACAATACATAATAATGTTCAAAAGACATTGAAATTTTTTAAAGACAACAGTAAAATTCTGGCATAGTAATATTAATTATTACTTAATAACTCAATTAATTTTAGGTTTGATTCCGATATTTTGTGTAGAGCAATTTTTAAATAAAAGAGGAGTATTTTATAAAATTATAAAATATGGAGAAAAATATTGAAAATTTTTCATTCAATAAAATCGAACAATATTCTGAAAGATATATTGCAAATTCTACATTTACGTACGTTGATAAACGTTGTGATGACACTCCTGTGAATCATATATTTAACAATACTATAAGATAAGTTATTCATCATTTTTAAGTGATAAAACAACATGGCTGCATTTTTGATATATTGTATTTTATTCATTATTTTATAAAAATAATATAAACTAATATTAGAAAATAAAGAAAGTAAATAAGATAATTTAAAACACAAAAAAAAAATCAAAAATAATTAATTATGTATTAAAAATTGTTTCCGAAAAATTCTTCATACAATTTTTACATAAAACAAGACATGCCAAAATTATCATGTTTAAACAAATCATCAAAACGTTTGGTGAGCCGTGCTTGACTTACAGAAAACTTTATTTTAATTTTTTCTTAATAATGATTTTTTATTTTATTTTTATAAACTAAGAAACGGTAAATAGATAAGGTGAAATATTATTTTTTTCACTTTCCACACATTTAAATGCTATTAAATTTGATTCTAATTTCCATAATTTACTCTAATAGGAAATATTAGTTACAAGCGAAATCGCTTCCTCTTTCACTTCAAATTACATCCCTAACTTGGAATTTTAAAATAGTTGCTAAATGAAAAATATATTTTCAAAGTCATATATAGAAATGCATATCACTATCAAGTCAAATATGCAATTATCATAATCGATATAGGCGTTTCAAGTTCTAGGTGGGTAGGCGGATGAGACATCATAGCAAACGAAGTGACCCTGAGTTCCAATATTCAGATTAGTAAAGACCGGAATATAGCAAATTTACATAAATAATAATAAAGAGTTGTGGTAAGAAGTGGAATGTTTTTATTTCGTACTCGAATAGATAATTATTATTTGAAATATATATAGCATTGGAGCTTGTTTGGTGAATACCGATAAAACTATATTATACAATATTGGAACCTAATACTAATCAATAGAACAAAAATCTTATATTTTTACTCTGTTTCAATATTGTAAAACAATATTATACAATATTGTATTGTCTCACATTTTACGTTATCATACAGATATGCGATATCATATTAATGTTGTAAAACAATATTATACAATAATTGTTTTTTCACATTTTACGATATCACATAATACTGTGTGCTTCTTGACTTGTTAAGTAAGAATATGTTCAAAACTTCGGGGGTAGTCTCATTTATGTTGACACAGTATTATTTTGTCCTATATAAGTAAAAGACGATAATTATAATTTTATGAAGCACAATTCTTATCAAACATGAAGTACTCTGGATAGAGCTATAATTCAAAAGAAAGCAGAAATCGAAACCAAATTACTTCAAAATCCTTTATTTCATCTCAAATTCAATTCGATTTAGATATCTCTTTTTGAATTCCAACTTAAAAATTAAAGATTTGTAGATTTCTGGAAAGGGAAGGAAAGAAATTGAATTTCAACTAATAGACTCGTTTTTAAAAAACAATATGCAAGTTTAGCTCATCTCAAAACACGAAACCTCAATTTAACGGTTCAAGTGCCCTGTTTATAAACAATACGAAGGAAAGTGAAAAAAAATGACTTTGATGGTAAGCAACAAAATAAATAAATATATAAAATAATACCAATCTGAGAATAATATTCAGTAGGAAAAAAGTCAATTCCAATTCCGGTAATTTTCCAATTTCCGAATCATAATCTTCAAATTGACAATCCAATCGCAGTCTTAATATCGATAAAATAAAATTTCATTTTTATTTTACTACAGTTTATCCTAAGATGATTTTTTTTTCTTATTTTCATCATCGATATTGGCTGGGATTCCACGATATAACGACGTAATGCGAAAAAGTTTTTGCTGATGTTAAAGTAACAAAACAATTTCAGTTTCCTCCCTCCATTTACCCGCATTTATTTGATTTCTGTGGGTAGGTTGTTTGGTTTTCTTGTTTTCATATATTTCTACAG
Source organism: Argiope aurantia (assembly GCA_026543865.1). NCBI lineage: Eukaryota > Metazoa > Arthropoda > Arachnida > Araneae > Araneidae > Argiope > Argiope aurantia. The sequence continues at coordinate 60,471 of JAPMOR010085062.1, forward strand.
AACTGAGGATAGGAAATTAGGAGATTTGATTGAACTTCATGGAAGGGCACAAGTACAGATTTAAATTGAGAATTTTCTTTTCTCTGTTTTTTTTGTCATATAATTCAGAAAACAGGAAAACTTTATATTACTTTATTGGATGTATTTAATGGACCGTCTAAAAGACTAGATGGTATTGAATTTCTTAAAAAAAAGAACATCGGAAAGATTCGATAATGGTAGAGACCTTTCCTACTGTATTTGTTATCCGATTTTTTTTTTCAGTACAGTATAACAAGAGTATATATGGTTGCGGTTTGAATTCGAAATATGAATTTTATATATTTTAAATGAGCTAATAACAAAGTTATGATATAACATTTATCTTATATTTATTACATTATTGTGTGTATATGGACTGAGGAAAATTTGTGGAACACTTAGAATTAATACACGAAAATATTTTTCTTTTGTTAACAAAAGGTAAAGTCCCTTTGAACAATGATTTTCTTTTAAAACAAGAGAGGAATGTGAGCAAATTATATTGAATTAAATATTTAAGTAATTGATTCAAATAACAAATTTTTGAATTTCTTTTTAAAATGTAACTTTTATGAAGTTATGCAGTATAAATTTTAATTTGAGAATGCCTTTAATTCAAAATCAATCAAAGAAATTTGCATAAATATCTGAAATCTATAACAAACATTACAAAAGATAAAAGCAAATTTCATTATACCTTTTCATTAAAGCTTTAAATCCTAATTCTCTGTATATCAAACATTCATTCAATAATTCATTATAATGCAATAAAAATCAGTAATAATTAAATTAAATTAGATAATCTTATTTTTTGCCCATTAGATTTGTTATTGTGCTTATAATATTTAAATTAAGTTTTCTACTAAATTAGTCGTTGCATTATAATTTGTAAATATACGTTTCTCCTGTTATTGTATTTTCTTTTCTCTCTAAGTCCTCCCTTATGCTACGTGAAATTTGAAACTGCAGAATGAAATGTGTAATACTTTTAAGGTAGCTATTTTAGTTGTAGCATTTCAGAGCCGAAATGCTTTTACCGAATAATTATCTCATGAGAATTTCTCTTTTCTTTATGCTAAAATAAAGCAAATCTTTTATAGTATTGAATACTATAGAATAATAGTCTACTTTGGCTATTAGGTAGATAATTAATATAGTTAGCTCATTAATTTGCTAATTCTAATGATTTTAAAAATTTAAATTAAATATTTTGTGCTAAATAGTCTTAATGATCTCCAGAACAAAATCTATTTTCTTCACTTTGTACCTTTTCCTATTATATTATGCCTTTCTGCTGTTTTATCAATCAAAGAAAAAGAGCAACAGGATTTAGTAATGTGAGGAGACAGAACACCTTACTCTAAATATGTTTCAACACAGCTTAATTTTGTGGTTAAATCTTAATTGGGAAATACAAGATAATTTCAAACATTTTATAAAAAGCGTGTCTTTTTCTGAATTCTGTTCACTATGGAAAATTAAGTCGAATAATTTTATCTTGATCAGCAATAAGGATATTAAATATTAGCAGAAACGATAAAGAAATTAGAGTTCATTTCAACAATAAAATATATTGAAGAAAAATATATTTAAAATATTTTTAAAAATTCATTATGAATAGATGAAATAAATTGTGTGCCTAAATTTTGATATCATGGGAAAATATTTTAAATTTCAAAATGCTATAATGATCATTTTTGTGCTGTTTGTAATATTTTTGGAAGTAAATAAAGAAAAAAATATTAAATTGTCTCCAAATTTTTATTCAATTAAAATTTCTAAAAAAAAAATCTATACATATTGATTATTCCCTCCCTAAATTATATTTGGTAGCTCAAATTCAAACGGTCTAGTTTGTAATGAGTAAGCACAAATGTACGCATTCTTCTTTATTCTTAGTAAATATTTTTGATCTATGTTTCTCTCTGTATTCTCAAAAATTCTTTTTTTAAACCTAAAAGTAATCACACACTGACTACTTCGATCCGCCATAAGGCATACGGAAAAACTGAATGACAGGACCACTATGATAGCAAAACAAGTGGCAACTGTGTTAAGTCCTAAGGGTCATCGTCGGCCACGGCATAAACCTTCCGTTAGGAAGTACGTCCCTTCATCGATAGAAGGTCGCCAACCCCACCTTTTTCTATACCCACCAGGTGGACGAAAACCAACCAACATACTGTAAGCTTCTCATCCTCTTTTTTGAGGTGCTCTCCAGTGGCTCCACAATACATGCTTTACATGTTATAGCCTTACATCTAAATATAAGGGAAGAGATATATTTACGTAAAAATTCATTACTTGCAAAAGTTTTTGCATTTTAAGTATTTTGCTTGATATTTTAGTGTAGAAGGTTTCACAAATTGGTCTAAAACTAAAAATCTTTACTACTAATTTATAAATTCATTCAAATTTTAATTGAATATTTTAATAATTCGAGTAATGTAACAATGAAGGCTTTCAAATTCAAATCGGATGTCAAATTTTTCTTTAAATCTCTTAAATATTAAAAAAAAAAGAAATTTTCGAACAAAAAAACAAGCAAACCCCGAAATATCTTTCCTCAGTAATCTTAAAAAAATAAATCAAACCAATTAGACATTATTGTAACATTCTTCAAAGATATTCATTTACAATTAAATGATTGTCTTTCTTATTGTATTTTTTGCCTCAGAAAAGTTGAAGTCAAAATTGTTTAACTGAAATATTTTTGTTCTGTATGATTTAATCCCAAATTGACTTGAAGTTAATTTACATTGATATTCTAATTAATAAACTGCATCCTTTATTATTGGTAACTAAGGCAGATTTTCCGTTTTTTTCCTCTCTTGTCTATTCCTCATTATTTTTTCTCTCTAAATTCCGTGTATATTCGATAAAATAAATCTTTTAAGCAAAAGAGAGTAATTTAAGGGGATTAATGCAACCAAATAATGACATCTACTAAGCTCCTTTCCATGTATCCCGTTTTCATTAGATGAAAGATAAAATCATTTCTTATGCTAGGCAACGCAAAAAAAGGAAATAATTTAATCCCAATTAGCTGGAAACGAACTTTTATTCACATCATAATAAATAATTTTTTTTCATGGTAACTAACGAAGATTCTTTGTCTATTTCCATTTAATGGCGTTAGTTTAGTTTAGTTATATTAACGTCCCGTTTTTGAAGCAACACTAGGGCTATTTTGGGACGGACCTCGTCATTTTGAACCGCGGTCAGATGATGAGGACGACACCTGAGCTGGCACCCACCTCTCCACAACACACCACACCAACGGGAGGACGTTTAGTCAGGACGGATTTAACGTGCAACAGACCCCCTTACACGACGGTTCGTCGGTGGAATCGGGTATCGAGCCTGAAACCCTCCAGTTGCAAAGCCGACACCTTACCACCAGGCCACCGCGGATTTAGTGGCGATAAGATTTCTTGTTATATAGAAATATTTTTTATATTGAAATAATGTTTTTTAATCTTTAAAGTCTTGATCTCTTTGTTAGAAACAAATTTATAATGAAGAAGAAGAAAAAAGAAAAGAATACTTGCAAAGAATTATTTTAATAAATTTACATTTTTCAAAACAGATTTCTGTTTGAAATGGACTGGAATGTGGATTTAAAAAAATCCTGGAAATTTTATTAAAAATTGGGAATGAATAAAAGTTATCAGATAATGCTACAAAACGAAAATATGTAATATCAATATAAACTATAACCACATTTATCCGAGATAAAATAGAGGGAAATGTTTCGAATGGCTATTCTTTTTATTAAGCCTTGAACATTGATTACTATTTTGTATTTAATTAAAACATATAATACTGAGTTCTTTTGTATCTAATATAAATTCAAAACTACCTTTGCTACACTTATACTTTTATTATCAAATTTAAAATTATATTTTTAGGATTATGATAATAATCTGTAGCATATGGATATTTTTTCAAAGAACTCAGCAATTCTCGATTGTTTCCGGTGTCTTTTCTAAAACTTTCAAATATCAATGTCCCACTATCTTTTCATTAGAAGGATGTAAGCAGGCAATGATTCATTGCCTTGTTGAATAAATTTTAGGTCAACATAAAATAACAATGTGTGCCCATGTCCTGTAGCTTCTTAAAGTGTGTACTGTAGTTCTATTTAATTTAAGGATTTGGTGGAGGAATAATGAACTCGTTTCTGGGCGTTCACCTTTCTACTGGCCATAACTTATAATCTTCGATTAGTCCCATGATTTATAAGAATTGCAATATCAGAAGCATATTTGAAAAACAGAGTTTTAGAAGTTATATAGTTACGAAGCTACAAAAATCAGTTATAAAATTCTAGAGCTTCTACGATTTAGTAAGAAAATACATCTTGAAAGCCATAATGCTAAATATAAAAAGTCTGAAACGCACACGTTTTTAAACCTGTAATGTAACAATCCGAGAAAAAAGGAGAAAAAGCCATGCTTTGACCAATAAATGTCAATTCGAGGGTATAGAAAATTTTTGATAACAAAAATAAAAATATTTCTGGTAACTATTTCATCTGTTTTATTTCTAAAACTGTTCTCATGTAAGAGTTGGAAACTTTTTTTGCCAATTCCAGTGTGCAAGAGACCTTTCCTTGCAGTGACAATTCATTCAATATTCTATTGTTCTTAGCCATCTTTCATGAATGTTTAAGACATTATGTTACATTTACTGTTATTTAATGTCAAAGGCAGTGCTTTACAATGCTGTTATTTAATGTCAAAAACATTGCTTTACAATGCTGTTATTTAATGCCAAAGGCATTGCTTTACAATGCTGTTATTTATTATGTCAAAGACATGATTTTACAATTGCTGTTATTTATTATGTCAAAGACATGATGTTACAATTGCTGTTATTTAATGTCAAAGACATGATGTAACAATTGCTGTTATTTACTGTGAAAGACATTACACATCAACAAATACGATTCAAATTCCAATCTTTATATTTACAAGTAGATTTTTTAAAATTAATTGAGCAATCTCAAAATGAGACTGTTTCTTTAAAGAGGACTGTTTTTTTCACAGTCCTCTTTAAAGAAACAGCGGGAAGGGTCTTCCTGAACATACACTCAAATAAAAGCATTGATGTATTATTTACTGCATGCAGATGGTGAGTAATAGTTACGAAAGAGTAAATCTCTATTCTTAGTATCGAATCTTTAAATTGACAATCCAGCAGAATTTTCAAACTCGATAAAAAGTAAATCTATTTAATAATTCATTGTACTTTATTTTAATGGAATTCTCAGATATATTTATCCTTCCTTTATGCTATTCCATTATCTACGCTGTATGGGATTACAAGATGCAAAAAAAGCATTGTAGAAAAGTCTATATTGATGAAAGAAAAACAAAATTTTCATATAATCCTTTATTCCCATTTATTTGATTTGATTTCAGGAAATACATTGTTTTCTTTTCTTCCTTTCATATATATTTTCCGAACTGAAGACATGATATTATGAAATTTTATTTAATTCCAAAAAACGAATAAAAGAAGAAAAAAATTGAGGTAGTTCTTTGTTAAAAAATTGTGGAAAAAAAGAAACTTTGTATTACTATATCAAATGCATTCAACCATCCATGTGATAAAACTTGATTACAGTGAGATGGGGAAACTCATCGATTTGTTTTCATTAAAACGTACCAGAAATGTATGTGGATTTGTGATTTTAATGTTCGGAATGGATTTTATGTATCTTATATTTTAAACAATACTTAAATTAAGAATGGTGAATTGTGATTATATTTTCTGTTCTTGTGCTATAAGTAAAAAGCTAAAATTCCGAGGATTATTAAAGGTGAAATATAACAAATATATTTTTTTTAAAGTTGAAGTTTTATGAGACAGCACCTTTATTTTAAAATACAGGGAGAATCATATCAATCAAATAATTCAATGAATCATTAAAATAAAACAGTGTTAAACTCTGTTTAAATCTTTATTTTTTGTTCAGCTGTGTTTTTTTTTCAGTTTTGAATCAGAACTTATGTTAAAAGATGTTAAAATAAATGATAAAGAAATACAATTTTTTTTCCAGCAATACCAAATAGATTATATCATACCCGGAATTTTTAAATTTTTCCTAAACGATATTGTTATTTCCAAATACGACTGAAGACATGCGATTTTTATTTAAATAAAGGCGTTGATGGTTCATTATATTATTAACCTAATTTCACTCTCTCTCTCTCTCACACACACGCACGCACACACACACACGCACGCACGCACACACACACACACACAACACACACACAACACACACACACACACACACACACA